>VYXD01004005.1:493175-578657 GCA_013397195.1 Hylia prasina
TTTTATTATTTTTAATGTTTTGTTTTGGTTTTTGGTTTTTTGGGGGTTTTTTTGGGTTTTTTTTGTTCCCCACAAGAATATTTCTAAAGAAAAGGTGTGATTAGTTTACAAAGTTCACTTGGCTCATATTCTCATCATTTCACCAGTCAATAAGGTTGCATCATGGACAAAAATCAATGTCTTATGACAATGAGAGATAAGAGGAAAACGAGAAACTGATCACTATTTTCAAAGTCTGCTGTTATTTGAGGTATTTTACTTTAGTATTGGATATTAATGGGAAAGAAAGACCTTTCAAAACTTAGCTGCCACACCCCCTGTGCACAGTTCATGCCCAGAAGCTGGAGAAGCTGCCTCTCCCTATCACCTGGGAGAAGGTGACAGGTTGAAAGTTACCTATGACCCTCACTTGTCCCTACACCTCAGCCCACAGAGGCAGCTGGCCCTTCTGGAAAGTATTTTGATCTATAACCACTTACAGTTGAATTTCACAACACTCCCGTTACAAAGATGCTTCTTTTCACATACGAGTTTTTGGTGTAACTTTATTTTATGGACCATCAAAAGGCTTATCTCACTATCCAAACAACAATCATAGTCCAAAATGGAAGTAGAGGAGTGTCTTCACAGAAGCATTACTTGGTTTTTTGTTAGATTTTTTTAAATGACAATAGTTGCAAATATTAACACTTTCTTGCAGAAGTGAATCTCTTATTTTCTTTAAAAATGGATACTTAGAACAGTCACAAAAATTTTCATATCCTTTGAAAAAGTTTTGAACATTTTATAACATAGTAGGATGGTTCTAAGTTATATTTACCATGAAGAGGTTTGTTCAGACAGACTATATGCTGAACGTGTATGACAGGTATGCTCACGCTTCTTATCAACAATTAAACAGACTCTCTAAGACAATGGCCACAAAAAGAAAATTTTTCTGCTTGCTTTCAAGCTCTTCTGAAAGTCAGGGTAATTCTGGCTCTGAGTCTGTGGATACATTTGAATATATATGTCTGAGGAAACAAACAGGCTATATCTCTGCCAACTAACCAAGCATGGCCAGAACACACCACTACTACAGGATCATTTGCATCACTGATACAATCCCTGAGCACAGTTTTGATCACAGTCAACTACAAAACTCTCAGGTCATTCTTTGTAGAGAAGTAGGAGGTAACACAGGCCAGGACCAGCCAATGGGGAGTTTGAATGCAATCACCTTGTCTTGAGAAGCTGGGAGTGAATATCTGTGGGGATTTTAAATGTGTCAAGCCAACTGACTTTGAAACTGGACAGAGTTTAACTGGTTTGTATACTAGCATGGAGGCAGTTGAACACTCTTATTTACAGGAAAAGAAACCCCCAAAACTGTATTTTTCATTTTAGTTTATTTCATATTAGAACTTCCTGGAGTGTTTTTGACAATAAAGTAGCAGAAAAAGCTGACAGAGAGTTTACCATCAGTAAGAGAACAGAATCCTGTCAATAGTAGAAAAGACACCTAAAATTCTTAGCAAAGTCTTCTCAAATGTGTCTCCCTTTAACTTCTGTATTACAGATAGGCAATATCTTGTAGCCAAAATCAGTTTCTTTTCCTTTTAAATACATCTCCTCTTGGCTAAGTGTATTTTTCTCCCAAAGCCTGTCCATATGTATGCAACAGTTAATTAAAGCTTTGTCCAGTGAAAAATCTTCCCATGTCCTCGGATACTTATTTCTACTAGTTTGAATGGAAACAAACTGTTCATTGTAGGGTGGACAGAGAATTCTTAGAACCAGCTTCAGTTGATCTAATAGCCCGAGCATGAAAGCATTTATGAGAGGACCGAATACTAAATAGTAAGGGTGACAAAGACCATCAGCTTTCAGACCTAACTATCCAGAAGAATGCACAGAATGCAAGAGGTGGAAAATTCAAAAAAGAGAAATTCACAGGACATTTTTGTGAAAGTGCCAAGAAACATTTTGACCTTTCCCTGCATTATTTCCCTGGTAAAATAAGTAGCACTGGACAAAATCTGTGGTGCTGTCATACACTACAAATGGTAATTCTGCAGTTTCTAGTGAAACCCCCTGTGCTTTTTTAGAGCGTACATTTCAATATTTCTTCTGCATAAAATAAGGCCAACTCTATTCTACTTGCAAGAACTACTTGTGAAGAAAACCACTGAATAAAAAGAAAGAGCAGGTTATTAAAACCATACATTAATCCGTTTCTACGAATATACCCAATACTTCAACTTTGGCAGACAAGGTGAGTAGGTCTCTGCAAAACCATGGCACAGCTTAAAAATAGCAGTGGGTAAAATGGTATGTTCTGTGCATCGCACAGTCTGTGGTAAGACAAGCAGACTGTTATCCTTGAGGAATTATGCTTCATGAATCAGGAAGTCAGTTCATTCTGATCCATCAAGCTTAGTATGGTCACTACATAAAAGACATAAACGGTCCAGGGTCTTCTTTTTCCTTCTTTTCTTTCCATTTTTGTCAGGTTTCTTCCAGGAAAACAAAGGCTTCAGCAGCCAACTCAGCAAAGCACCATCAACAGAGATCCCTGTGCCAGCCAGGGCACCCCCATCAGTAAAGACGTGTGCCCAAAAACCATGATGACACTATGGCTCCAGACAGAAGCTAAGATTAGCCATCTCTTTATTATGGGTATGTTATAGCCAAGAGTTTTATGCACCCTTCCTTGTGGCTAATCCCATTGTACTGCCAAGAGTGGACTCCATTTTACAACTAGACTTTCCAGATCTGGCAAACCAAACAAGACTAAGAAGCAAAAGCGGGAAGAATTTTGTCCTGGAGAAGAGTAGAAACAGGTTTCCATCCTATATAATGCCTTTTAATTTTCTGGGGAAAAAAATGTCTCTTCAATACCTCTTGAGTTTGAATTTAAATACATGCCTACTAAGTAGGATGAAAAATATTGAGGAGGATGGTTTTGAAGTCATGGTTTCAAAGATAACAACACATTCTGTATTTTTTCCCCCATTATGTGCTGTTTTCCAGCCTTCCTCCAAATTGAAAGGGATTTCACAAGGGCTGCCTGGACACTGGTCTATGATAGAAGTATGCAGCCGTTCAGGACACGTGTCCTGATTGTAAGGAAGTGTCCTTAGATGTTTGTTCAAAGCAGCAGGTTTATGGTTGAGCAGCAGTTTGAACAAGCTTTAAAAACATAGACATTAAGAAATTTTAATCTTAGGAAGAAAGAGTTTTTTTCACTTGTGACAAAAACAGTTGTCTTGGAGTTTTTCATCAGAGATGTAATATCAGCCATGGTGTCCTGGCCAGCTTCCAAATAAGGTAATTATAAAATACCTAATTAGAGGTTTGCTTAGCTTCAGAAGTATTATGGTTAGGATTGCTAAATTTAAATTTGTTAGTAGTGTTTTTAAGTCCTTTCATGAAGCTGCTGCAGTCTATTTCAGGAATCAACAATAGTTGATACACAATTGAGTTACGTATGATATTTACAAACCATTTTCTGATTTCTTCCAAAAGACACTCTAAAAAAATCTATTTTTTTTTCTTAATGACTTAACAGTGAGAAAATAAAATATATTAAGGAAAACAGAAGGAATAATCATTTCATTCCCTCACATGCCCTCTGGTCAAGGAATACTGCAAAAATATCTGAAAATTACGGAGCAAGATATATATTAAAAACCTTGGGGTTTTTTCTTCTCTGCTACTACACTTTATACAAGGACTTGAGTCTGTAGACTTTGCATTAACAGAATTGAGTTCAAAAGCATTCTTAAAATAAGCACTATAACAATAAACTGTACATAGAATATAATTTTGAGTTCCTCAGAGCAAAATTCAGTCTTTCCTTTTCAAGCTTATTTCTGTCCTCAAATATTGGGACAGTAAAGGCTTTCTTGGTGGTTTCAATCCATCTCAGACTGAGAGGCACCAGAGAGAGTAGCTCAAAATCAGAGATCTTACTTCCCCAATCCCCCCTACACCCTTCAGCTACAATACAAACTATTTTCAAAAGGCCTTTACAGACCCACTGACATTTAACAGGAAATTGTGGTCCATGCTCAGAGGAAAATTTTCCTATAGTGACACTAAAGAGCTCAAGAAAGGTACTTTGCTCTCTCTATGCTTGAAGACAAATCTAAAAGAACTCAAAACTGAACAAATATAAGGAAGAAAACCTTAAAAGGGAAACAGGAAGAGAAGATTACGTAGGAAAAAGAGAATGTTGAAAATGTTTTGGATAACACATAAGAACCTTCATGTTCAAATATGCAATGAATATCATACATTGGCTATTTTTAATATCACATCATCCACAACTGTTATGTTTACTCAGTCTTTCTTTGTCTTGCCCTGCTCTTTGTACTTCTTTCTGGCCATTTTACTGTTCTGAGAAAGCAGATACCTGTAACATAATCAAGGACAAAGAAGATTGCATACTGAGTGACCACAGCACGGGTTTTTAGTCACAATTACACCTCAGCATAGGACACTGTGTCATATCAGAAGGTGCTCACAGGGAAACTCCTTTGCTCTCTCCTTCAGCAGTGAGACAACAGCTGAGTATGGTCCAAGTGTATCAACCAAGTGATCCCACACTGAGGAAATCTCCCTTGTGGAACACAAGCAAATGCTGTGATAAACAGGGATGTGCCTTTGCACAGCAACAAAGGGTGAAACCAAACTTTAGCACTGCAGATATATAGATTCCACACCTTGTCAAAGATACTACAATTTCTACAACACAACCTTGCTGCTCCTATTAGAGGGTGCAACAAGTATTCGTTGTCATATTTTGTGCAAACATGTTCATAAGTCATGACACAACAGTTTTTAGAAAATGCATGAGCAAAACCATTCATGGTTTTGATATATTCCACATCATTCTCATTCATTAATAAATGCAAAATGAAGACAAGAGGACCATTTTTCTTTTAATTACAAGTTGTTCATTAATTTGTGTTACAGTACAACAAGAAAGCCTAGCAAATCAGAGAGAGTAGGAAGTAGAGCTTTAGTTACTGTTAGCCAAGATAAATATAACAGAACTGAAGACTAAATCCAACTTTCTGGCCATATCTTCTGGTGTAAAACATACAGAAGATTCAGTTGTAGAGACTCGTGTATGGTGAACATCTTTGACACATTTGTTTGAGGTGTTTATCTCTTCCACTGATGATGGCTACAGTTATTTGTTGTACTTTTGACACAGGTCAAAGTACACACAGGACCTGTGTGACTGTATCCAAGCTTAAAAATATCCCAGACCTTGGGCAATAATAATTGCTCGTATATTTATCACTTTTAGTCCTCTTCTGAGATTACTTACCCCTTCAAGCACCACCCACGATTCTCAAATGGAATTAACTGTCTAGAAGAGTTAGTCTGACTTCCCACTGCTTGTGTAAGGAGATAGAGGGAATCCAAATGGAAGAAAGTAAAGCATCACTGCGATAACCTCGTGGCACTTTTCCACCTTTTTGTACAATCACATACATTTCACTGACAGCAAACAATCCATGGTTCACTTCTACGAGATGTAGTAGATGGATCTAACAGATCATTGCCAAAGAAAGTGTAGGCCCCACCTCCTCCCACATTTGTGTTCCATGTATGTTCCTGCTTATTTGGGACTGCCACTCTACTCCTTGCTGACCACAGTGGTCTTCCGATGCCACCGTCAGTCAACTCACCTCCCTGACCTGGAAGAAATTAACCAGAAAGTGGGAAATTCTCTGTGCTGAATTGACTCAAGAAAAGAGGCAAAGGTAGAGCCAAAATAGAGGAGTCAGAGCTCTGAGAGGGTGGGGCAAGGAAGGAAGGCTCAGAGTGGGGAGGAGGAGGGAGTGAGACTTTCTTCTGTGGCAGCAGCAAGCTGTTAGGTTGGCTTGCAGCAGCCATAAACTACCTTCAAAACACCAAATAACCTGTTAGGCAAAAATGCTAGATGCAAAAGAAAGACAAGGCCAAAATTGTTTTCCCCAGACACTTAGAAAAGCTAATTCCTTCCGAGAAAGAAAGGGCACATACTTAGTTAATACTTTGAAAAATTGGGGGTTAATCCATTTTTGCTAATGGGGGTGGAGGGTGCAGATTGTTTCTCCTCTTAAGTTAAGTAACTGTTAACAACATTCCTTTTGTTGAGAGGTTAAAATTTAGATGATTTATCACCAGTACATGACATTACTATTTGCAAGCATAATAATTTCTAAACTAGAGACTAGCCTGATCCAGTCTAAGACCATAACTCTCCTGGAGTTGCGCATTCCTAAATATAAAACTTTCCTTTGCAATTTTATTTTCCTTTTACTTATCCACAGCATTGATCAAAGCAATTCACATACTCGAATAAAGGCAGTAGGAGATTTTGGTAGAATATAATGTTATTAGTCATTGTAGCATTTATTTGATTATATCATTTGCAAGTCAGACCTCTTGATAAAACACTGTTTACTTACCCCTGTGCTGAACACATCTGGGTACCAATCACTGCAGGGTTGATTCAGCCATTCATCCTCCAAGGAAAGATAAATTAGCTCTAAGTCAATTTGGAAAAGACCTCCCAAAATAAAAGTTCTTTTGAATCTAGGAATCGACTTTTATGGAGGTAGAGACTTTTGCACTGTGATTTGACTGCAATTTGAAGTCACGGTCAAAATGTTGCAGAGATAACTTTACAGGGAGGCACTGGGACAATCCTGGCACTGCTCACTTGTTACTTGTAGACAAGATCAAACATCACTCACTCCTCAGGCTCTCATACATACAGACTTAAGGCAGTCTAAATTTCTAAAGATATTGTTGAGTTAGCCACCTCTTAGAAATCATCCATATCTTACCTCTGCACAAGAAATAAGCTTGCCTAAATAATCAGATTTTCATTTAAAATAATCAGGTGTTAATTTTCCTTAGGGCCCTGTCAGGGCAGCCTCCCCAAAGCCCCACTGAACTCCCACTGGCACCACGGGTGCTGCTCAGGTGCAGTCTGGTTACTGGGGGCTTGGGCAATGTTCCAGGAGGGCTGAGCAGCCCACCTGAAGCAACTGGGCTGAGGGGATCAGGAACATTGGACAAGCTGGGAAAGGAAGCAACAAATGCTGGACAACAGCTCAAGGAAAGTGGGTGTTCAGAGTGGAACAGCAGAAGAAAAGGGAAGTACACACAGTTATTGTGTGTTTGACTAACATAGGGGAGATGATTCATTTTCTGCTCATTTAAATATGGTAAAATCATTCACTGTGTAACTCCGATACACTACTAATACTATTTTATTAGTATGGTTACTTTTATTGTTGTTATTATTATTATTACAATTTTATTATGGTCATAACTTCTGTATTCATTGTCATTTATATCCCTATGTTTTGAGATGAAATCACAATAACACAATAACATTGTGCCAGTCAGGTGTGGGACATGACACAGTCAAGAGAGTCAGAGACACACTGGGTATCACTGTTTAGATCACAGCACCTAGGGTCAGTCAGTCTCTGGGGGTATTGCTTTACAGACCTAAAACTTTCAACAAGGCTGTAAGGGCCAGCAGAGGGAGAAGGGCAGAGGGCAGGATTTGTCTCTCCCTTCATTCCCCTGACCCACACAGAGAAAGGAGGAGAGGCTTGACTTTCATCAGAGAGGAGCAGCACCCATGAAATCTTTGTTAGCAGATGTTGTTAGGATTCCCGCTCCATCCCTGAGTCCAGGCGCCCTCAGCACTAGGCCAGAGGAGTCAGCAATGGCTAAGGCAGCACCAGACATACATGACACTTTTGAAGTTTTAGCTCAGTGGTTTATGCAAAGCTAAAATAAACTTGATTCCCAGGCCAGTTTGCAATATTCGAGGTTAAAGACAGTGATATATGAAAACTCACTGAGAACAAAGAAGTGTGATACAGAAAGATAATTGTCAGCTGGGGTCAGCTTTTAGCCTGAATTCTCTGTGGCCATTGGCTTGCTTTGGCTCCTCATGCTTGTTCTGTCTACAAAGAGAGCAAAAAACAAGCAGTCACAGAAATTGTACTGAGATGTTATCACTCTTCTTTTTTGTGGTGATAGTGTTGGCGTGATGACATATTTCAGTCCCTCCAGACATCTTTCAGATGATATAAATCAGCATCATTCTGTAACACTGATAACGCCGTGAAGATCCCATTGAACAACAGGCTCCAGTCTCCTGTCCGGAGTGCTGTAATACTTATGACTTCTAGAAACACTTTCTTGCTGCTCAATTTAGTGACCAGACCAGGAAGAGTAAAAGTCTGTGATGTTTTCTAGGACTGCTTGCATATGGATGTAGCCGTTTTTCCACATCATGTCAGCTCTTAGACATTTAATTTGGTAGCTCCAAAGAATTTAGTGTAAAAACTGCCTAGTTGTATCACTTTAGCTACCAAATCACAGCTGAAAAGAGAGAAAGCAAATGTCATGTGGACACTGCAGACTTTAAATATCATCCTTCATGACAGAAGGTTTGGCTCATTTCTTCTGACTTAAACTTTAGAGATGCTCATGGACACTTCTTTTTCTGTATGTATTGAAATCTCACTGCAATCTTCTATCCTAATTCCCTCTATTCCCACTAGGCTCCTGGCAGTAAGTACACCTTAAATAAAATCAGAAAGAGAAATTATTCATTAATCAGAAAGCTCGTTATGTCTAGAGCAAAGAAATATTCAAGTTAGTGTACTGCAACTAATGAGCAAATGAGCAATTTGCTTAATTTGCCTGTGGCTTCAGACTTGACAAGCATCCTCACCATGACCAGCAAGAAACACTTAGAGGTGCTGAATAACACTATTAAAATAATTACAAATTGACCATTGTTCTGCACAGAGAAGATCTATCCACAAAAGAACCTGATCTTTCATAGCATAATTGACATTTGTTAAACCACTCCCAGGGAAAAAATTTTTGAAAGGAGATGTTTCATTTCCTTGAAGGGGGAGTGCCCTGAAAATTGTGAGAAGACTAGCCGAGTAACGTAATCACACCAATGTGGCTACATACGTTCTCCTTTATTCCAGGCAAAATGGCAGCTTATATACAGTTCAGCATAGTTTACATTTACAGACATTCCCTCGCTGGTGTGCAGGAGGCAAGAATGTAAATAAACATTGTTTAGTTTATACTTAAGGTGGCTAAAGTGTTCAGACTAACATTTGCATCCACTATTAATTAGGTGTACTGCTTTCTCCCTGGGTGTACCTTAACATAATTTCTAACGACGCCACAGGCTGCAGGGCCTAACTCAGGCCTGCATCTGGACCAGGCTGGGTTGGCCAACCTAATTCCAGAGCACATCGTGCCCCTGCTCTCTAAGAAATTCCTCTACATTTACTTGCTTGAATTTCTATCCAAATATAAACCTGGCCTCCTTGGGTTCATTGGTAGTAGATAACACCAAGACCTTGCATTCAGAAACACAACAGATACTAAAAGGAATTTTGGAGTGGCAGAAAAGTGAGTCAACAAGCAAAAAAATACACTTTCATCTTGACTTAGCTGATATACCATACTGTGTTAGTCTACATTTTCTGCAATTTAATTACTCTTGGAAAAGACACATTTCCACTGTAATAGTCTGTATTGAGTGGTAGACATTACTTATACTGTGTTTGAACAAAATCAACCTATGTTAAATTTTCAAGTGGATTGTATATAATTTATGATTACAGCACAATTTATTCCATTACTGAGAATTTTTCAGAGTACTTTAAAAAAATAAAGGCATTTTCAGAGAACTTAGTGTCTTTGGAACATCCATAGTCAAAGTGGAGCTGTAAACTGAGATGCTTTGTCCAAGGCAACTCAGCCACTCAAAAAATCTTGATGCTTTTACTCTGGGCTAATGGGGTTATATAAGCACAACTACTTAATATCATTACAGGACAAAGCACATATAGATAAATAGTATTTTCTCATTGATGAAAACACTTCCTTGTTTTCAGCCATTTGATTTTGAAAAGGTAGTATTCCCAAAAGTAAGACTGATGTGTTCAGGTCCAGGTGCTTCTGTTTTCTTGTTTATTGAGACAAGGAAATTTCCTTTGAAGGCAGCTGCTCAGTAAACCTGCAGGGCTTAGTTTATAAACTGCTCTAATTTTATCTCCTTTCAGAGATATAAAGATTGGGCAATAGCCCCTTCATTTTCAAAGCATTGCCCAAGGCCCAGGGTCCCACAGTCATCGCTGGAAATTATGCAGCTGAAACTCCATGTGGTATTTTCAGCCTTCTTTTAGCTGAGTGACCCATCTTAAAAGAACCTATAATTTCACTGGGGCCTTCTCAGCTGGGAGAGTACTCTGAAAGCCAATGACAACAGTCAAAACTATCTCGTACCCAGAGTCATTCTGAGATACTCTGTGGGAAGAATGTCACTGAATTACCTCACATTTTTATCTTAAGTATATGCAACCAATAAGAGTAAACAGAGCAGGATGGTATCACCTCTTTTGTCATGGTGAGGATATAATTTACCCTAAGAGGTAAGGTGCTTAGATCAAAGCCCACTAAAATTTCAATTCCTTAAGTATAACAGTAGCTTTATGTGCTTATTCTTCTTCTTTGGTCTTCTGGTGAAGAGAATGAGATTAAAGAATATGATAATAGATTTCCTAGATTCATAGGTAAATAAAGCCAAAAATTATGTGGCTTGACCTCCTAAGCAAGACAAGCCAAATCACTTCTTTGAATTAATCTTTTTTTTTAACTAGAGCATATACTTACAACTACCCTTGATTCACCCCTTACACATTATGAGTAATATCAATGCTGTTAAAAAGAGGAACCTTTATCAAGTCTAACTATATTTAATTAGTTTTAAAGACTGGAAAAGCCTTCTACTCTCAGCTTTTTAACCATTCAAAATTTAAAAGTGTAACAAAGATACTCATAGATTCTTTTGGTCATCCTGCTTGGGTTGAACACCATGAGCAACTCATATAAGGCAGTTTTTCCAGTCCTTTAATCACATCTGTGGCTTCAGTGCATTTCCATACATCTCTCTGTCACTGTAGCATGCAGTATGGGTGCTTCCCCACTCCAATTCAAAAACATTCCTTTTATACATACAAAATTGGCACACACCTTTTGGATGAAAAATTGCACTGGCACCTTCTCTAAAGTTGAAGTTGTACTTTTTTTCTGTACCCCTGCAGCATCACAGAGTCCTTCCTGGAGGCAGATGCTCCTAGGCACTATATTAAACAAAAGTTATAATCATAACACTAGCAAAACCAAAAATATTATTCTGCTTATCATAACCTTGTTAGTTTTGGGTTCTTCTTATAGATATGATGTATCTGCTTTCTTACTATCATATTTTTTCCTATTCGACCTACCTAAATCACATATTGTCTTGTTTTTTCTGTGATAGTGACTGATTCCTTTTTTACTTTATCATTCTTCCCTTGATCTTTGTGCTTTTGTAAGCTCAGTCAGTAATTGTTTCTGCGCTTCCATTTTCTTTATAAAAACATTAAATATTGTAAGAAAAACAGTGATTCCTTCAGAACCCTGCAGCTGTTCACTGATGGTTCCCTCTTTACAGTTATATTTTGAGATTTGATATGCCTCCAAAGTTTCGTTTCTGTGATATTGATTTTATCTAGGTTTTAAATCAAAAAGCAGTACAACATCATTCAGCATTTTACAGAAATCTATTACATTGATGCTATTACCTATTTCAAATGAACTAGCCTGAGCAGAAACTATATACTTTATTTTCCATATTCCACGTGTTTGTTGGCACTGGTTCAGTTATTCTCCACTACCTCATTATTAATGGTGATTGAGACTGTCTATTTAATTTTTCTGCCCTAGACTGACAAACATCTAGAGAAGCATAGAAGCATAGATTTGCTTTTTTTAAGACTTTTGAAATTCTTCCTTAGAAGGTTCCTAAGCCTTTTCCAAAATCACACTAAATGCAAACAAGAGCTCCTCTAGGGAAAGAAAAAAAGAAAAAAAAAAAAGAAAAAAAAATCCAGACAAGGATTTAAAAAGTCATGGGTTTCTAATAGATACTGCTCAACACCTGCTGGTTGCTCAAATGGAAACCATTGTATTTGTTTGCCTGGAAGCCACCCAATGAAACAACATTTGCTTCTGAGCATTGTAGAGATATCTGTGCTGCAGTTCAGTCTTGGATTTGGGTGCTAGCATCTCTGGGCTCCTCCTGACACTGCATTCAATAGGCTGCCATACCATTGACCTTCAGCCGTGCATTCCAGTAGTCCAGCAGAACAAGAGGTCTGAAACGATGAGTGCCTCCACTGATCAGGTAATTCTGACAGGTCAGAAGCAATAAGCTACAATTAATTTGACTTAATTAGAAACATCTCTTGTCAGTGAATGGGGGAAAAGATTAGCAAGGCAGAACTTCCTGCTTCCAAGACATGACCTAGCACATATACTGGAGATGATGAATGACAGGAAATTGTTGAAATAATAAAGAAAAACAGGAAATTCAGGTTTTTTGCTAGTTGCAAAATCACTGATGTTTAAATGTAGTATTATTTGATAATCTGTCTTTATGAAAAATGACACTGTGATGGAAAAGCTCAAGGTCACTCCAGTTGGCATTGGTGTCTGCCATGGAGCTCAACTCTGGTTATCAGGCACGTAAATTACCCACAGGAACTGGATACTGCAAAATGCACCACATTCTTTTAATTGCTGTGAAGTTGTACAAGCTCCATGTGAGCAATTAGCATCCCTATTCCCCAAAAGCACAGCTTGCCAAAAGCATCTTACAACTTGCTATGTAGTGTAAAGGAAGCATCTTTATTACATGCAGTAGCTGCTCTGAATGGGGGTGAGGGATGTATTTTAGTAGAGAGTGGAGGAGTTCTCATTTGTTGCATTTGCATGCACTTCCAAGTGGAAATCACAGAAATTGGTCTCATTTCTCTCAGCGGAGTAGCCTGGCCTGCATGTTCCTGTGAACTCTCTTGCAAAACCTGGTAAAATACTATAGAATAGCAGCGCTGGTTTCCCTTCCACCATGTGCAATGTATTCAAAATTATGCTTTATTTTTATTCCTCCACTCCCTATTTATTTCAATTTTTTCCTTATTTCTCTCTTCTCTCTCTCTTCCTTCCTTCTTTTCTTTCTTTCCCATTTCCTTGCTTGTGTTCTCTCCTCCCAGTAATGACCCAGTGCTTAGCTGGGGAAAGGCAGGAGGTGTGGGGGCAGGACTCTGTTAATGCCCTAATTAAGTCTGTAGTTAGCTGATGGGAAAATCGTTGTCAGGAAAGCTGATAACAAGCATAAACATGACAACCTTGTTTTGAAAAGCCATCCTGTCACTCTGTTTACTTAGGCTACTGCATGCAGCTCCAAGCTACTGTCATATATGTTTATATTGATCCATCTGCATCACTTTTTTTTTTTTTTTAATTTTATTTTTGCCCTTTAAGGAATATAGATAAAAACTTCACACATCTTGCATTTAAAGTGATCAAGATGTCCCCATATTAGACACATATATTCACTGATTTAAGTAATAATACAGAATATGGAAGAGAATGACTGAAAAGGTGAGGAACTTCACTCATCAGTTTCAATTTTCTGAATGACCTACACATGCCCTTTTCCATGATAAGTTTTGCTGTGATATTAAAGTAATTCATTAGATTATCATTAAATATGAGGTGCTTATTTTACATATATTTTCACTAGAGATCTGAAAATGCTACAAATTATAAGGAAGGGTAGCAGTGTGTATAAAATATAGCAGTCTTTCTGCCACAGCAGACACTGCAAGTGCAGTATTTCTCTCACAATTGGAATTGCATCACTGGATATTCTTCATTCCAGTGACAGCCAATAAACCATCATGAACTGTTCAAATTATAGTCTGTATAAAAGTGTCCTTCAGGCCATTCAAGTGGCATACAGTTTAAGATTTTTGCTTTGGACAAACCTGTCTTGGTTTCCCAGAGTGGAAGATTTGCTACAGTGTGAAAACTGAGACAAATGATCAAGCCGTGTGTTCCTGAGGATTCCAGCATCAACACGTGCCTTTCTGGCTTTGGATATTAGCAGAGGTGACAGTGTGAGGCTGTATGCATGGCTCTGGAACTGGAGAGGTTCTGGTTTGCATTACAGAGGCTTCATTTGATTTTGCTTTGGCTTAGGGAAAAGGAGCCAAATTTCCAATTAAAACGCGCATTACCTTCTTGTTGCTGATGTTTCCTCTTTTAACCACAGATGACTCATTTCAGGTAAGCAACACTTCAATCAAACTTTAATTATTTAGCTGACATAGGAGGGGTATGATTTGTCGCTGTCCACGGACATGAAGAAAGTTTAACCACATTAGCCTCTCTTTGCTAGTGACTGGGATTTTAACAGAATTCATTCTATTTATGGCATGTAAAGAAATAATTCCAAGAACTAAGGAGAAAAGATTCATCACAGACTACCTAGTTAGAATGTTTTATAAAAAGAAATGTTTCTATGGAACTAGATTTTTATTATTATATCCTGTGAATCAGGAGGAAAGATTAAACACTTGAACTTCCTCAAGGGTCTTCTGTCATCTGGAGGGAGTCTACAGTGCAATTCATTTCATTTTATGTAACCATCAAACAGGTAGATAGATATCCAGAGATCCTCTTCCTTAGCTTTTGAAAAGAGACAGACTCCTCAAAAGAGCTTGTCATAAGCCCTTAGCTTAAACAACCATTTTAAGATGGTATGAGCTGACTCCTGGAGGAGTTTGCCCCCTTCCTGACTACACACAGAATCTGCAGTTTAGAAAGGACAACTTGCATTGTCAGCTGAGTCAACAAGACAGATGTCATCCTGTTTCCTGGAAGCAGGACTAGGCTTCCATCCTGTACATGGATCAGCTACCAGAAGGTACAAAACATGATCTTAAGGAATGTCCACAACACTAAGCAGATTTTCTGTTTGAATCATTGTTTTTATCCACTTCTCTCAAACACAGCATTTATCCAGGTGCCAGGGGTAGCTCTGACCTGTGGCACTCGCTCTCACCACACTTCCTTGGTGGGGAGGGACTACTCACAGTTTTGCAAGGAGCAGACAGAGAGAAGGAACAGAGAGATTGATGTTCAAGTCTACAAAGTGTGCTTGAGCACTGCAATAGCTCCACGGCACAGCAAATCACTTTTAGGTGTCTGGCTCCTGTCCAAAATCCACATCTTCAAGTTTTAATGTGCTTTGACTACAGTCGCACAGGGAATTTCTGGTGCAAGACAGAATTTAGGTCTTCCAAATCCTACCTCTAAAAACATCCTAATACCCAAGTTTTCAGTATTTCCTTTTTCAAAGGGAGCATGCTAGCATGCAGTGGTGCTGACTGACTTCACCTCTACATTACACTTAGCTCTGTGCAGATAAATGGCTAAGCCCTGTCACCCCAGAGCAAACCCATCCATACATGAAGCAGCTATACTTCATTTGACAGGTCTTTTCTTCATCACAGCTTCAGCTCTTATTTCAGTAATCTTTCCTTTCTTACCTTTAACTGTAGCAAATCCACATTTTAAACTTCTTCAATCAGTGATAAAAAAAACCCCAGAGCGACCCATCTCCTCCCTAGCAATGTAGAAATACAGACAAAGCAATATTGCATCATAAGGGAAATGTCAGATGTGCAGTCACCTGCAGCAGTCACTACTGAAACAGCAATTTCTTTATAACAATGAAAGGAAATAAAGGAACATCACTAACGTATTTTTCAAGGTCCATGTTGTTAACTCTCACATCCTGGCCAAACGCCAGCCCAGGCATTCTGAATGACCTAAAATCATTCTCTCTATAATTCCAACTAGATAAGTTATTCTAATGAGAGTAAGCAGAGAAAATTATGTGCAGTAGCTGGGGCTGCTTTTGAAGAACAGCTTTCATGCAGAAGACTCCCAATGCATTTTGCCAAACACAAAATCAATTCAGCTGTGTGTCATACCAGCCCTTACAGGCACACCAGAAGATGTGAGATGTAACAGAGAAGTCTGCATCATTCTGTGGTGGAACAAGTACCTCTGAAGTCCCTTCTTTGCTAGGAAGCCACAATGAGTTAAGGCACCTCAAGTGCTGATTAACCAGGAAAGCTGCCTAATGGAGTCATTCAAGAAGCAAAATTCCTCAGCAGTCCTGAGTAAACATTAACATTCTTCTCTTCTGGTGAGAAGATTTCATGAAAGGTTTTCATGAAGTCTAATTGTCATGATGAGAACAGAAGGTACAGTTATTATAGTGATAGAATCTGTAGCCAGAGGACAGACCGTGTTTTTAATAAAAACAAATCTAGGTGAAGAGAAGTATTTTCTTTTTTTATTTTTTTTTTCAATTTTTATTCAACAGGAGTACCAAGAAACTTTTTCTTGACAAAACATATCACAGGTGTTTCAGTATATTTTGATTGAGGCCCTACAGGTCCTTTTCCTTCACTGGAGTAATATAGAAAAAAGTCTGGAGTAACATAGAAAAAAAGTTCTGCCTTGCTTGTAACTCATACTTGCTTAGCACTGCAGGAAACTGACATCGAGGGCTAAATGAGCAAGACATTTTTTAATTTTTTCACTTTTATGTTTGCAAGCTGCACAGATTTATGATACAGAGAAAATGTTCATGCAACTCCTCTGGAGAATGATCTGTAGATGGCTAAAGTGACTCACATATTATCTCTAAGGCAAATGGGAAAGTTGAGGATGAAAAACACCTTCATATTGAAATCGAACTACCCATGTCAGTGAAATTTCTGAAGAGACCACATGTACCACAGAAAATGTTTACAGCTTCACAGACTGGCAAAGGTCAAAACCCACTGGTTAAATAATACATAGATATAATTGTACATCTTCCTTCAGTGGAACCCAACATGTGACCAAGTTCCCATCCACCTCTTTAAAGAGTTCTCTAGAGATGAAAAAGCTCTCTCTTCTGTTATCTGACTGGTCTCCAGTGATTCATGTTGAAAAGCAAAACTTCAGAAAAACAAACAGCCTCTCAGAAATATTTCTCAACACTCAATAGTCTTGTTTTTAAAGATTCTTCCCTGCAGACAGACTTAGAGACATTACCTCTGGGCAGCTGTCTAATGTCCTGTGTAACACTGTACTTCTGAGAAAATCAGGCAGCCCTTCTCTGAACAATTAGGTGGGATGGAGATCTTTGGTAAGGAAGCAACAGAAATATCAAATCTTTTGATGAATTGTTCCAACTCTTCTCTTTTCCAAATCAGTTCTACGTGTCTTAACAGAGGTATACTCTATCAACCTTTTATAACAATTCACACTTATATGGGATCACCCAGAGGAGGAGATCAAAATCATTTATATATACACACTCTAAGAAATGTTTAAACAGAGAAAAAAAAAAAGAAATCCCAGAAAGCTCTGTGACTTGTACTAATTTACTCAGTGAACTTACACCAACAAAAAGAAAAGAAAATCCTCAATACCTGTGTTTGAACACATATATAATAACTACTGCACAAGTTAAAATGATCTGACTGGGAACAGTTTTGAACTAATATACCAAAACAGAAGTCTTTCCAAGAACATATTTCAAGTGTAAATGAGTCAATAAACAAAACACAGAGTGCAAGAGTCATGCCCAAAGTGTTTATGTTGGAAAAACAACCTAAAAACTGACCGAGACTAAAGTACAGTGTGTTTGCAGGCAAAGCAAATACTTGCTGACAATACAGGCAACTGAAACAAACCATGGGGTAGGAAAAAAAATTGTTTCTTTTCCCAGGAGAGAGGAAGGAATTATATCAGTTAAATTATATCAGTTAAATGGTGCTCCCTCACAACATAAAGAAGTTTTTACTCTTTTTCTACAGTCTCTCTTTGACTTAAGGCAAGCTTTCAGAATACTACAGACTTTAAACATCTAAGAGCACATCTAAGGATATGGATAACGCATCTAAAGTAATAAGATGCCTTTTCACATTGCACTGTTAGCACAATATAATCAGTGTCAGTTAACATCTGCTTTGAATTACTGTTCCTCTGGTTAGTACCCAGTAAACTCATTAGATTCAGGTGCTGTGTATGTGAGTGCAATCTTACATTACTATGCTGGAGAGTAAGGAAGACACATTTAACATAAATAGAGAAGTTAGCACATATTTGCTACTGGACGACAAGCAATGAGTTAGTCCTGTTTTCCTATCGTGCATGTGTTTATTTTGTTTGCAGCAGTGTCCAGCCTGGTGGAAGACATAGATAAAACAAACTCACAAAAAAGTGTTTTGAATAATCAAGGTCCATTTATCAGAGCGAGCAACCATTGACTTCAGTGCAATTTCACTGCCGGCAGTGGAATGGGGGAAAATGATTAATCACTGTAACTACCATAACTTCTTACTATTATGTACTTTTTTACAAAGCTATATCTGTGAGCATTTTTGTTTATTTTTCTAGAAAGTTGAATTTGTTTTAAAACAGCACTGCCAGATCTTGAGATTTTGTCATAAACCTCACAATAATTTGAAAGTGAGGTACTAGAAACCCATGAATGTGTTCCACATTTTCTTCTCTTTTCTTTAAATTTTTTTTTTAGTTAAACATACATCAAGTAGAATCAAAATCCAAATAAAAAATAAGGAAATAAGGTCTTAATCTCACCATCTGTATTATTGTTGAAGCCTTAATGTTTTAGATGGCCTGGCTCATAACTTTCTTGAATATTTGTGTGGGCCATGTAGCCACAGCTTCCTGGGATAATGAAATTACTAGCTCTTTATATGGGATAGTTCTTCATCAGAGCACTGGTCTTCTCCAGAAGGCCCATGAATAAAACAAGAAATAAAAATCTCTCAGTCTGCTCTAAGATATCCAAAGGATGAAGTTGTTATTCCATGACACCAGAGGAGCAGACCTGCCAAAGAGTTGGTGCTGAAGAACTGGTGTCCATGGCATGTGGATGAGAGGGAGTTTCTGGTTTGGTTTAGTGGGAGGGTTTTAGACTAGGTCTTGTCACTTATGTCAGCTGATTGTCCTTCCATGGTTGCAGTGTATTTGGAGTGCAACATCAGTTTCATCTAACCTGAATATAGTTTGGGCCTGAAGACTTCTCTGCAATGCAAACCAGAGCACAGTACATGGGGACAAGGCAAAGGAAATCCTAATCCAAACTACTATGTTACCATGAGCACATCCTGAGCTGTAAGAGGTAAAGGTTGCAGCTCTCTGGCAATGTAAACCTGCCTAAACCAGAGCTGTTGTACTCCTACCCCACAATGATTCTCTCCATGACCCATTTTTTCTTTTTCCTCCATTATGATGGCAAGTTGCTTGCCTGGGAAAACCCCATGGTTTCAGAATGCTAAAAGAGATTAAATAAAATAATTTAAAAATAACTCCACCATTTTGTTTTTCTACTCACTCCAGTGCTTTTCCCTTTTCTTCCCAGACTCAATGCAACATGGAGTCAGACAAGCTTCCATGCTTGAGGTGGGAACACTCAGCTGGTGATAGAACTGGAGATCAGTTGAAAGAGTTCAAGGGCAGGACCATGGCAGACCTGACTGCATTACAATCAGCACAGAGGACTCTATCTTTAGAGTTCAAACTCTATCTTTGGAGTTCAAATTCACTACAAAAGCAGCAACAGGACACACTCTGAAAACACCCGTGACTGGTATCTTCATGATGCAAACCAGCAAAATTTAGATATCAGTCCAGGCCCAAAAGCAGACCATATAACTAAGGTGCACATTAGCTTAACCTTCTCTATGAAGTCTCCACTGCACACTTTGGCTGAATCCCCAGTTTCTCCTTCTGTATTCAGATTTCCTCCTACCTGAGTTATTGCCCTAAAATCAACTCTATGCCCTGTCCCAGGTGCAGAATCTGACATTTGCCCTTGTTAAACTTCATACAGCTGCTGATTGCCTATATCTGTCCTTGTTTGCTTATTTACTTCTCAGTGTGGCTTTTCCCCAATCAGTATGGATCTTCATTCATTTGGGTGAATGAGGAAAGCCAAGATTTTAACTCCTGTGATTGCTCTCCCGAATGTCATGAGTTGTTTACCAATGTCAGTGGCTGAAGATAAATTACATTTCTGAAGAATGTCATGTGGCTGGGGGGTGTGGGAGTCCTTGTGGTCAGCTGCTGCCTTCTCTCTTGCTGTCACATTCACAGCCCTTGATGAAGTCAAACAGCAGTGTAATGGTTCCTCTGCTGCCCTCACCTTCACAAGCAGCTTGAAATGTTCAGTTTGACTTTTCACCAGAACAGCATTCTCATGATGTTTCCTATTTTGGCCTAGGATTTAAATTTTAGTAATAGTCAGTTTAGAGACCAGTTTGTAACAGAGAAGGATTTTTTTTTTTTTTCCCCACAAGCATACACCCCCTTTCTCTTATCATTTATTTCTTTCTCGAACAGCACAGACCTGAGCAGAGATCACTGTGGAACATCAGTGGTGACCTCATTACACTTAAAATTGAACATGTATTTCTAGTCTGAATTTCCTTCATTTAACCATTTTAGTCCTTATGGAAAATCTTCCCTGTTTTCCCATTACCAGTTCTTTATGGGATTTTGGTAAGCCACTGTTTTAGACATTTATCTAAACTGACATATAACTCCTTTACAAGGGAATTTTAGATTTTCCTCATACCAGTTCAGGATATAGACATACTTAGAAATGCCGTCATTCTCATAAGATTTAGAGGAATTTTGAGGAGCGCTTGTTTCTCCCATTTTCTATAATTTATGACACCTATCATTGGAAAGATGGTGATCTGGATAACAGTGTCCTTTACTGTTACAATCTCCTTCCTTCAGACAAGTCAAAGTAGGTAAGACACCCAGCAATAAAACAGATGATTGATTGTGCTGTATGTTAATCACACTATATTAATAGCTTCACAGTACAAACCTACATCATGTTGGTGGGCTAAGCTTGCTAGAAAATATATTCAGGAAACCAAATAAATAGTCCATCCCACAGGAGTTAATCCAGTTTCAGAATTCCATTTGAAAATGGGAAAGAAGAACTGTGTTCGTTCATCTTTATTACATATTTATTGTAAATTATATCTGCTGCTTGCAAAGATGCTCATATTAAAGGTCACTTATTCCTCCTTTGACAGTTTTCTGTTTACATCTGATATTGGTTGAATAAATTCAGATGTGAGCTTTACTTGAAGCAAATATAAATATATGTTGCCTTTTTGTGGGCGGAGGGGATTAAAGCTCAGTTAAAATACCAAAAAGATCTCTACACAAGAAAAAGAAAATAGCAACAGTATACTTTTATTCATTTCCCTATACTCTCCCCTGAAATCTCAGTTAAATGGTTTTGCACCTGGACTTTCTAAACACCAAGACCTTTTCAGAAAACTATTGCAAAACTGCTTCTGAAGATGGTCTTAAAAGATAAGGCTGCAAATTGTTAGTGCTTACTGAACAGATGGAGAGGATACCACTTGAGAGATAAGAGGAAGAATGGAAGAATGGAAGAATAGGCATTCAGAATGACCAGAGCTAAGTAAACAAGTAGACTACCAACCTTCAGGGCCTAAAAGAACCAAAAGCAGAGGTGTAAAAACAAAACAAACCAAAAAAAACGCAAGATGCAAAATCCCCCTTATCATGTCAAAAAGTAAATCAACCTTCCTTGTGAAGAACTTCCTAAACACTGGCTGCAAATAAATCAAATCTGCTCAGATCACAGATTTTTTTAAACACATTTTAACCAAGCATAAGTAGTAACCAGTTCAGTGAGCCTTCACAGACATACAAGATCTGTATTAGAGCACATCAAGCCATCTGAGACTAATTTGAGGTCTGTAGGGTGTAGGACTTGAAAGACTTGAGCTTTTTATGTCATCAGGTCAGAAAAACTTCTGACAGTATCATGGCCCCATGTCTGTAATACATTGTGCACAAAAATGGGAAAGACGTCACATTAAGATTTCACTGTTAGGTGAAGTGGCACAATAAATTTGATGACAGAGGGTTTTTTCCACCACAGATTTTGTGGAAAGTTTATAGGGATTTTTTGCTTGTTTTTATTTTGGTTTTTGTTTGGGTTTTGTTGGGGTTTTTGCTGTTTTTTTCTTTGTTTTGTTTTTAGGGTTTTTTGTGGGGTTTTTTTTGTATGTTTGTTTTTTGTGGGTTTTGTTTTGGTTTTGTTTTGGGGGTTTTTGTTTGTTTGTTGTTTGTTTGTTTTACTTTTTGCAATGGTTAGTTTGTCCAGCCTTTCCTCCAGATATCTATAATTTGGGGCAATTTTGGAGAAATTTATAGAATTATACAGACAACCTTTCCAAGAAGGCATTTTCTTGAAGTTCTTTCTCATTATCACTTCTTAGGAAATTGATATTCTGAAGACAAGTCATGTTCCTAGGTGGATCTTATATGGTACTTAAGAGAGTGTATCACCCCACCTAAGATACATTTTGAAAATAGACATCACAACCCTACGGTTTGGTCTAAATCCTGAAAGTGTTCTTCAGGTAGAGGGAATAAATAAGCCTACCCTTTTCAAGACTGTTTAGACAACTAACCTGGAAAAGTCCAGTAATACAGGGGACTGCCTCAAATAAGTCTTTAGAATTCCCCATGGTTTCTCTTTGAATCCCCGGCAGAATGACACCTTGAGAAGCTTTATTCTGCAGGTCTTGCATGTGAAGATGGTCAGGAAAAGAGAAAACAAGGACCTTGAACTCTCATTTTCCTTATCTCCTGCACTGAGTCAATTTACAGAGGTGGTTCTGCCCCTCTATTCTGCTCTTCTGAGACTCCACCTGGAGTACTGAATCCAGCTCTGGTGCCCCCAACATAAGAAGAACATGGAACTGCTGCAGCAAATTCAGAGGAGGCCACAAAGTCTCCAAGGGGACTGGAGTATCTCCTCTATGGAGACAGGCTGAGGAAGTTGGGGCTCTTCATCCTGGAGAAGAGAACGTTTTGTGGAGACCTGATAGCAACCTTCCAGTATCAAAAGGGGGCCCACAGGGAAGACAAAGAGGGACTTATTTTCAGGAATTGTAGTGACAAAGACAAGGAGTAAAAGGTTCAAACTGAAAGAGGGGAAATTTAATGTAGATATATGGAAGCAATTTTTTATTCTGAAGGTAATGAGGCATTGGAACAGGTTGCCCAGAGAAGCTGTGGATGCTGCATCCCTGGCAGTGTTCAAAGCCAGATTGGATGGGTCTTTGAGCAGCCTAATCTAGTGGAAACTGGCCCTGCCCATAGCAGAGATGATGTTTAAGGCCCCTTCCCAATTCCAATCATTCTGATTCTACTATCTACTCGGTGGATTTTGTAGATCAACTGGAGGATGAGAAAAAATAGGATGATATCCTATCTCAGATATTCAGACCTAGAAACCTGTCCAAGACCATGAGCACAAGAGAGTAAATGTGTCAAACAGGATTGCACTTGTGGTGATTCCTATAACTGGATACTGAAAATATTATTTTAAGCCATCCCATTAACTCCTAGTTTTAAGCTTTACCCTGTAAAGTCATGTGTATTACTTTTAAGAGGGAACAACAGAATTCAGAGTCTGTGCATATGTTGCTGATTTATACAGCAAATTGACATGTTCATGGGAAAAGATGTTAATGCTATAGACAACTAGGTTGATTTAACATATTGCTAACCCAGCCAATGCCTAGGGAAGACTAAGCAAATCTCCCCTAGAAGGAACTAGGGCTGAACTTAATGGATCCTACATCACTTTGTCCATTTGTCAGCTCAGCTGTGACCTATGCCTTGGCTTGGGGACAGAAATCAGTTACCATCCTGAACAGACAATGCCTTTCTGTACAGCCTTTGGGTGTCCCATACCAGTTTTAGTTTAATTCACACACTGGACAGGCCAAAATTCATACCTAGAAGAGCCAGACTGCTCACTCTCTTTATAAATGCTAATCAATCAGGAATATATCCATTGGCACTGAGTAAAATCTGTGTGTGGAATGAACAATTACAGATTTAATACAAGCCAGCAGTTATAAAATATAGAATGATTTAGTTTGGAGGGCACCTCTGGAGATAGAAGGGTCCAGCCCCTTTTTCAGGGCAGGACCAGCTTCAACATGTGATCATTTTCAGCTGAGTTTTGAGTATCTCCAGTGATATTCAGCCCAGAGAAGCTTGGGCTGAGAAAGACACTGAGTTGAAAAACTTGATTTTGATAACCTAAAATGATTCTGGGCACTCTGTGGCACAAAACTTTAACTTTTCAAGGAACTGCTATAGAAAAAATATTTGGTTTACTGGATGTTCCTACAATTCAGTAGAAACTGAGTTGGAGAGTGGAACATCTAAAATGTCATTTGTTTATATGCCCTCTTAGCATATTTCAATGCTTTTAAAATACATTTTCTAGTTTCTTTTTACATGCTTTTAAGCTTAAAAATCTTGCTAGCCAAAATTCCCCTGGATGCATACACCTAGCAACATGTAAATACATTTTCAGATAGGCTTCCATGAGATGGTGATGGAAAGGTCAAATGATGTTTGTACAATATTTAATCAAGGTAGAAGGCAAAAGGTAGGAAAAAAAGTCCCCCAGGAGCTGGAGAGGACTTCATTAAATGAATGTTTACATACTTTTCCATTTATTTTCAGTGCAGGATTGTAGTAGGATAGCTCTTTAAGCATTAGGTAGGGAGAGATGCATTAAAGAAAATAGGTATTGGCAACAATACACTCCTTGAATGTGATTTAAAGTTGTAAAATATTTCATTTGGTCTACATTTAAATTCAAAGTAAATTTGCTCTGGATTTCAAATGTCAAATCCACAATAAGATCCTAATTCTTCAAAAGTCTAAAAAAGTCAGATCAAAGCTGTTAAACTGGGTTATTATTTCAATGGGCAAAACTAGGGTTAAGGTATTAACTGGATGTGGTATCCATACATTATTTACAGTGATTTTCATATATCTAAACATATCTTTTCTATCTGGTGACATCCCCGATGAAGTTTTAGCAACTAACTGAAATTTGATCACAGTGACATTATAGAAACACATGTGTTCTGAACTTGGTTTTGTTTGTGGATTTTCACAGCTCTAATAAGTATGGACTTCTGATCTACATTTTTTTCAGATATTCTAATGTCCACATATCAGAGAACTGATTTCAAACATTTGGGGATAATTCTCACCATTTGTCACAGAGAATAACTCATTCAGTATCATTCCCTCATAGTTAAAAATTTTATTCTAATAAGAATAGTCACATGTAATGTGTGAAGTTCATGGCGTTAAGACTCCAAAATAATTTACAGCAGATATGTTTTTACAATGAAGAAACAGGCATATAAATATCATGTTATGCAGTGAAGAACACTATGCAAGTCCAGGACAGAATTTAAAACTGGGCAATAAGATTCTCCAATCTTATGCATCCATGCATAAACCATCATCCATGGTTTATGCATGGATGATGATGATTGCCCACTCTAGGGTTGTTATTATGTCTAAGAGCATCTCTCTATTCAGTAGGAGGAGGCCATATTATTTTTACTTTAGTGGATTAAAATTAATTAGAGCCCAGATGTTCTGAGATACAGCTTGGATTTGAAGCACAAAGAAGCAAAACAGTAAAATTCACCTATAAATTTTAAAGGCTTCTTCAATTACTTTGATATTACAGGAGGAAAACTTCATTTGTGACATTTTTTTCAAGACACTTACTGACAGCTCATGGAAACTATGTCCACCATTAAGTAATAGAAGAAACATAGCAAGGATCTTGTAATTTCTGCCAAAAATTAAGAGCAGTAATTAATAATAGCTTCCTTGGTGGCTTTAATTATTTAGATAGTTTTACATTATAAATATAATTAGAACTCAAAATTTATTATGGGGAAAAAGAGCACTAACAAGATATCCCCAATTATTAGTAATCTGGGACATCTCTGAGACATGATCTTACAATAATAGTGTTCCTGTCTCATCGTAGGCTCTGGGGTCATTCTGAAGAAGCTTTGGATTGTTCAAAACAGTAGCTCATAATTTTCTTTGTAAACTGAAATAAGAAAATATCAAAGTATCTGAGCAAGCATCTCTCTGGTACTCAAACATTAAGGACAGTAGATCTAAACATAGCCCAAGATGCTTAGGAACTTTGATCTAATTCTATAAAACGCAATTGTTTGAATTAAGATTTTTGTTAAACCCTAAAACAAAGGCAATGTGTTCAGACATTGATCTTGTCTAGTCTCCTTCTGGAAGAGTTGTGCTCCAAGAGTAGTGGAGTGGATTAAATCGGAAATGGGGTCCTGATAGAGGAATCAAAGGGTGGGCTGTGCAGAGCACACTGGAGTCAATAGGACAGTAGAGTAATAAGAGAGATGCACTCTCTGCCTTTGAGCATTGCTAGGAATATTTTAATTTTGGCTTGGTCCCAGAAACGGTCTTGTCATAGAAACTGGGCTTGAAAAAGCACCAAGTCAATTTATTCCTATTATAAGACCCTTTTCACTGGCAGTATCTTACTGTAACTAAGATAAGAACAAAGAAAACATTTTACAGAGACATCCAAACTAATTATGGGTGGAACACATATTAGACACTTCTGCAATTAAAAATTATTACTGCTGCAGAGAAGCAGTCTTTTCTAGGGCATAAACCCTCATGCCTTTGGCTTTCTTCTATTTCCCTTCTGAAAAAAAAGTTTTCATTTCACTGATCCTTCCTTCCTAGGTCTCACAGTTACTCAATTCCAAAGACATTGCCCCAGAATCACCCTTTACACATTGTTCATGTCTTCAGATTTTGCTCTCCTTTTATCAAACTCATTCCTGCTTAGTCCTTCCCTTTCACCTCAATAACTCCCTTTTTCTCTTTTACTCCAGGGCTGGACTTAGTCCTGTAAGCTAGTTAAACCTAAAAGTGATTGCAATTCTTTTAAATTAAAAGACTTAACATCCCCAAAAGCACACTTCTATGAGTAACATACTGTCTCTTACCTGTCCCAGAAATCTTTCAGTGTAAATACCCAGCTCCTCCAGATCCTCCCACTTCACCCATTCCTCTCTCTACGGCTCCTCAGCCAAAAATTCCCCCAGGACAGGCTCATCTTGCAGATCCCTTCTCCCCTCCAAACAGCATCCAGCCTTGAGCCTGAAGGTCTCTGAACTAGCTGTGCAAGCTGACAGCCCCTCAGTCCCAGCAGCCACCAGCACTCCCTGCCCTTTTCTTCGCAGGCTGTTGTTGCTCAGCCAGCCTGCCCACCTGCCTTCCTGCTCCTGCGGCAGCCAAGCTCCATCCCCGGTGTCTGGCTGGGTCCCTGACACCCCAGGCATACTCAACAACAATCTGTCCAAGCAGGGCTCTGACAGCAGAAACAAGAGAGCATGTTAGTGGGGGAAAAAAAAGAAAAAAAAGAAAGAAAGAAAAAAGTTATTGTAATCCTATCTCCTCAGCTTGCCACTCTCTTTATCCCGTACCAAATAAGCTTATTACAACAGGACTATGCATCTTGCGGAGCTGAATTAAATCCAGACTACTCAAGGAGACCATTCAGGAGGGAATTTAAAGGAGGGGATTGCATTAGCTGAGTGGAGAACTGAGTAAGGTATAAACAAGTATTTCATCAAAGACAAGGTCGGGGTGAGGGCAAATTCTGGCAAGAGTCCAACCATAGTAATAAACCTGAGGGAGATGCTGGTGGAAGAAAAAGTTCAGGGTCAGCAATGACAATGAGATTTCTCGCCTGGGGAGAAAAGTAAAGGTCTAGAGACATGAGAAAATTGTAGCCTAATTAACAGCTCTCCTTGTGGAAAAATTGGTAGCAAAATAACATAGCTTAATTATTATCACCATCACTACAGGAACCCATGTATCTTTAACTTCCTCTCAACTCAGTGGCACGGCGAGGTCGCGGCATTTCCCTGGGATCGTCTCCCGTGGTCCAGCAACGCGCCTCAATGGGCAGCCCGGAGACCTTCCCCATGGAAAAGGCAGGGGTGGGGCTAGGCCCCTCATCATTGCCTTGGAGATGCTGTCTGGACATCACTGAGCCAAGTCAAGAAATGCTGAGGTGAACGAGTGGAGCAGGTTTGTTTGTTTGTTTGTTTAGGGTCATGCCTGAAATGGTTTAAAGCAATCCGTTTTCAGCTCGTTTTGAGGTCCCTGCATGCTCTGTGACAGAGATTCTTATTGCCTCTGTACTTCCTAAGTCCTTTTAGGGAGCGAAATGCAGTGAATAACAAAACACCTAGAGCTTAAAGAGCTCTGCATTAGGGAGTTAATTCAAACAGGGGCCCATTTCACTGTCTTTACCTAGCAGTTAAATGGGCATTTGCAACTCAAAAGAGAAACGTGTTGTGATTGCTGGATTCCAATTAGGTTACCCAAGGAGGAGGTAACTCGCTGTAAAATATGGAAATCTGACCCAAAGAATTGTTTAGTAGAAATTGGGCTACAGAGGAGTGCAGTTCAAAAAGTAGAGAAATGCCTACATAAAGTGACATAAAGTGTAAAATTAGTTTACAGAAAATGTGTGCCTTTGGCTCATTTTTCTCAAGTTATTCCAAATTTTTCAGCATTTTGGCAATATTGATACTGTACAGTGGCAGAATTGCCACTGTACCTTTAATTCCCATGTTCTGGAGACCAAGGAGAATGAAAACCAGAAAGCTTTGGGTAATAGCTCTTCTTGTGGAACTGAGACCTGAATCCAGCCACATATAGCAGCCTGGTAATGTCTGATACAAGCCATTAAAAATGCCCTGGGTAGTCTATAAATTACAGCTGTGAAAATGGAACCAAATCCTTTTAATGTGCTTTCCTCAAGAACATATTTTTATGTACATCTGTGTGTTTGCCTAAGCCCATATGTTATTACTTAACCTCTGAATCTATCAGGTATATGGACAATAAAATCCACAAAAGTTAAAGCCTAATTTAGTAAAGATTGGTCTGGTTTTCCTGAATTTCCTGTACTTTCTTAAGCATTAGCTTTGTTACCTGGTGGGCCTGCAATTGCTATTGCTCCTGAGTGACTTACAGTGCTGGTAATTAAATGTGTTACAGAATTGGAGTATAAAAATTCTTTTCCAATTAAGAACTACTGTGGGGGGGGGCGTTATCTATGTTATGTATGAGACAGCTAAGTGTGCAGATCAGTATCACTCAGGTGCACAGCATGATACATTTAGCACCTTACTCCTGGAGAGAACATGATCAGCTGAGACAGGCCAGGCCCTGGGCAGGGGTGCTGAGCAAGGAGTGGAAGAGAGAGATTGTCTATTGCCATTAAAAAAAAACCTTTTCCTTTAACAAATGTGAAAAAAGGAAAGCTTTGACAATCTAAAAATGGTATTTTTACCAAAATAAACTATTTTGCAGCTTTTTCCATGGTCTTATAAATGGTATACTTTAAAGGTTGAATGTTTTACCTTTTAAACCATCGGTGACAAGTGAATGTCCAGGAAATTATTGTACCTACTGCTGGAGAAGGTTATAGGGAACTGAAAAGAGAATAGGAAGAATATCAACTAATTTTCTTTTTTATAATGAAGACATTTTTAATTATTTTGGAAAAAAATTACCGCTGTACACAGTCCTACCTGATGATTTAAGCAGACAAAGTAAGAGGAGATATATCCAATGTATAATTGCTTTAATTGTGTGTATTTAAGTAGGGTAATTAGTTGTTGATTTCAATAGGTAAAAAAAATTAAATGCTTACCAAAGCCATTTCTCCTCATTCAAGGGGGTCTTATGGGCACTGGAATTTTAGAGGAGAAAAACAAGAAAACAGGACTTCTTATTTTTGTTTTGCTTTCAATCTTTTTGCTGCATTATAGTTTTCAATATTGCTAAGGAATCACATGAGGTCAAATTCAGAAGAGAATCCAACTTTATATAAGGTGCCTGACACCAAAACTTCATTTAGCTGTCATGGAAGGAGCTATATAAGCCTCTTAAACTCACAGAAAGGAAGGACTGAAATTTTCATACACATGCAGAGGACAAATCTGACACTGGCGCATAGCCAGTGTATATAAAGATGATTTAAAGATTTACATTCTGAGAAGGCAAAGAGGAGATGTAAAAGTCTCTGTTCACGACACTTCTCAAATGCAGACCTACCTATGACTTACATAACTTGATCATAAAACTAGGGAATTCATTTGCACTTAAAAAAAGAACAGTTTACAGAATACTACATTATATGTTGAAGTAAGGGATTGCTGTCTCAATCATTTCCCAAAATTTTGGCTCACTAGTGCCTATCTCTAAATTTAATTTCTTACCAGTGCTTGGGATACAGGCATATAAAGAATAACTCAAGAGTTACCTGCTCAGGTATGTAATGAATGGCGGATGCTACCACCATCACATATCCAAGAAGGGGTTTATTTCACTCTTGTAAAGGAAGTTCATATGCAGAACAAATTCAAGGACAGCCTAAAACTCAGCACAAGCTCTAATAACTGTTTGTTTTTCAAGTTTCATCCATTTCATCTACCATAACACTTCTTTCCATCACTGTTGTTCCAACACAAATATTTTTTTTTAATAGATTATATTAGGGGGTTTTTTATTAGATTATAACATTTTCAGATTTTTTTTTTTCTGGGAGGTGGACTAAAAATCAGTTGTGTGAATAAATGGGGGAAATTAGAGCTAAAGTTTCCATGCATTTTGTTCCTATCTAAATAAGTTTGAAATCCTACTGTGACTTAAGAATGTGCTGCCATTATGAAAAAATTAATGAAATTGCCTCTTAAAGACTGATCAAGTTCTAAACTACATAGACAAGTATGTAAGTACCACATTTAAAATTATATAAAATTTCCCAGAAAAAGTTGACCTTTCATTAAGGTTTCCAGTATCCACATTTGCCACCCAAGAACCAGTGCTTTAAGCATGCATTAGAGCTCATCCCTTAATTAGAGTGTTCATGTCTATCCACGTTGCTGCACTCCGTGAAGAGCTTCAGAACAGACCAGCCACAAAAGTCTAGAACCATTATAAAACCCTTTAAAAATTGTCTACATCTTTTCCTCCTACTGCAAGCCTGTGCAGGAAGTGGGATCAGAATTGTTGCACTCAGGGTTTGCCCTGATGTATGCCCTTTTTTATATAAAAACTGTGTGAGAAAAATACTGCACATCACAAATTACTAAAGGAAACAATCAGTATAATACAAACTTGTGCCTTAATATTTCGGTGTTATGTCAATACATAAAAAGAGATCCTTAAAATTAGATCTTAAAATTCTAGTCTGAAATAGTTTAAAAGTACCTCATAAAATTAACAGTCCTACCAAGTGTTTATGACATCAATCCCAGATTTAATAACACCATGGTTAAAGAAGGTTGTATACTTAAGATATTATTTACAGAAAGAAAAGACCAGTTTTATTTTTACGGGAAAGGTGTTTTTCTTGTTCAGAGCAGCAATCTATTATCTTGCCACAACTTTTGGGTTGTGTCAGACAGTGAGAGGGGCCTGATACTAAACTTTGTAAAGCCCTGAAATCATTTGCATTTGTTTTGTAACTGAATTTCTATGCAAATTTATAGCATTAGACTTAACACCAGCACTTTTAAATCTACTAAGTAGAGACACTTTCTGAGATTTTGTCAGAGGGAAAGGATTAGAAGATTTAAGTTTGACTGAAATGCTGGTGGAATATAACTCATCTGAAGAAGTTTTTGGGAGTTTAAAAAGTCACTGTTTTAAAATTTTTCTGAAATTTTCCATCTAGTTTAAAAAAAATAAAAAACCCTCCTCTCCTTTCTATACCTTTTGAGCTGCAGAAATATTTTCCTTCTTTTTTCTCCTGAATTCTTTCCAGGTAATTACCTATTTTGCATTAGAATAGCTTACCATTGTTCTGTGCACACCCATACCCCTCCCACTTAGATTCACTTCCCAAATTTGCTTGCTCCGTAACACTGCTCAAATTCATTGTTTATTCCTCACTTTTTTAGCTTTCAGAAAGTCTCTGGCCACTGATGGCTTGCTTAGCACAGGTCCAACCCAACACCATTTTGTGCTGCAGGGAACATGAGAGTATGGGAGAGGAGCCCAGGACAGCCAGGGTAGCTGTAGGAGGAAGAACACAACCACACAAACACTCAAACACACTGAATGGTCTGTGGGCACCACTGCTTGCTCTCCCCTTCTTCCTAGAAAAATTTGAAATGAATCCCAATAGCCACAAAAATTCAGCAGGTGCAAATCTTCCTTAGCCTGGAACAGTACTAGCTAACTCCTAGTTCTGACACCAGTAAGGGACAGCAGTCATCATAGCCATCACAGGTGACACAGGACATAGAATGTCACTTTGCAATTCTTGCATCAAACACTTTTTTGAGCTGTAGATTTTGAAACCTAAGTGATAAAGAATCCTTAAAATTACTAGGAAAACACTGCAAACATTTAATAATTTTCACTACTAAAACGTGAGCTTCATTTTTATGTAGAATAAATTTAATTTTGTAGTGTAGCTTTAAATGTTTTCACCAGAGAGTGGCAACATCACCTTCATAGTTGCCCAAATACCAATGCCAAATCCACCATGGCTTTTCCCAGCAGAAAAATGCACAGTGAGGGTCCCTTTTCCTGATGTCATATCTCAAAATCTAGTTCAGTAACCAACAGGGGAAGCAAAGTGCCACTTCATTAACTCTGGAATGGAATGGAATGGAATGGAATGGAATGGAATGGAATGGAATGGAATGGAATGGAATGGAATGGAATGGAATGGAATGGAANAATAGAATAGAATAGACATGAAATGCTAGAACGTCCAGCTTTTCCTCAAAGGGAAGACAAATTTGAGAAATTAGGATAACAGAAACCACTCTTCTGTCTTTGAAATATTTTTATAAGTTGTTGACAGCTAACAACTCTTGTAAGTGGTGTGAATTGCCAATAAAGATATAGTTGTAGCTATTTAAATTTTCTCTCAGAATTATTAGCTTTGTAGGCTTCCTGAGAGCTATTGAGCCACAGTACAGGTTTTGCAAGTACAGAGTTATGATCAGATAGAGCTCAGTAATTGAGTACGGGTTTATCAAACACCTTTGGCAGTGTCCTAAAGAACTAGACTGTGCACCTCAAGCATTGCAGGCCTCTATTTCATTTTGCCCTTTGTGGGAAGATGCATTGTGCTTGTAGTTTTTTGATTCAGACACACCTATGTACTGCACAAGTGGCATAATCTCAGGATTCAGTCCTCAGAGAAGAGAGGATGCAAGGCTGTTGGAGTTTGTTTTGTTTCGTTTTTTCTTCAGTACTGATGCCATAGTTGAAAAGTCAAGAATTTTAGGAAAAGACAAAGTATTAGATCATTTTGACATCTATACTGCCCTTTCATTTAGCCATTAGGTACATTTATTTCATTTAGATGAAATAGAGCATTGCATTGCAGTGGTGAATATTGCAGCACTGCATCGTAGCTAGAAACAAGGGTATTGTAGCTAGAGACCCATAAGAAAAGGAGAAACATTCCAGATTAATTTTAGTTTGAAATTTATAACACAGATTTATTTCTCTCTCACGTGACAATTAAATGATTGCCTCATTCAAAGACGTAAAAGCTAACATGTCAAAAAGGTACCTTTTTTTTCCTCAGCTGAATCCTTCTCCTCACATCCACCAGTTTGGATGTCCTCACAAACACTAGCGGCAGCGCAAAGGATATGGCACAAACCTAAGTCTAAGGCCCTGGGAAACCAAGAAGGAAGAAGGGATGTGAAAAATCATTCCTTTTAACTACAGCCTGTACTTGTGTCTGCTCTAAACCACAGCCTCAGTACATACAGGTTCTTCTCCCTGTTTGGGGTGTTATTCTGTTTGGTCCCAAATGCTTGCTCTGCACATTCACTTCTTGTCTTCAGGAATTTTTGGCAGCTATGAGCTGTGGTTCATATTGAGTAATTACTGGAGTTGAGTTATTTAAATGTCCACAAGGAGATGAAAGTGGAGGTGGGGATTTACTCACCTAATCCAGCTCTGCTTTCTGACAGGGAGAGGAGTTTAACTCACAAGTGTTACAGCCAAAACCGGTCTCCAAGTTATTGTGATGACTGGAGCAGGATTTCCAGTGCGAGCACTCCATCCCCCGCAAGGGGAACATCCAGCTGGCACAAGGGTTTGGTTATGAGAGGTGCTTCAAAACAGTTTGAGATCCAATTATGAAAAGATGAAAACACTTAGGGGACATACAGGATGTTTGATTTAGAGACATTATTTCCTCACAGGTAAAATGACCTGTGCTTGTTAGCAGAGTGATTAATATCATATGTGAACTTTAATTAAATTGCTATTTCTCCACACACTTGCAGTATATTATGCAGAAGGAATACATATTGATGGATTTCCTCACACACCAAGGGCAGAGCACGTTCCTGGAGAGCAGGTGGCTGGCCCTCAGCTGTCCCTGGGAACCCACCCCATCAGAAGCCCCCTCCAGCTCCTATCGAAGAAATCCCTTATAGCAGCGGCTGCATCAGTAATTTGCAAGATGAACTTTGGATGACCGAAAAGCAAAACATGTTGGTCTTTTAATCCAGCTGCTAGAGTTGGACTGCTGCCTCTTGCCTAACCATACAACTTTCAGCCTCATCCCTGTTCAGCTCAGCTCCTAGCCTGGATGCATTTAAAGCATGTAAATTATTTGCTCTGCGTACCACTCTAAGCACGCTACTGTTCACCAGGCCTTAGCTGTGCTTTCTCCACGCTTTGAACTTTAATGACTCATTCTGATACATGTGACATGATGAGTGCTATCTACATTTAATTATGAAAAAGATTTTTCTGATACTCTGGTTGTAATTTTAGTTCTGGCAGTTGATAATCTTCCCAGGCTAGTCTGAGTGCTTTTGGAAGTGAAAGAGAAAAGAAAGTAGATTCATACCTTGAACTATTTTCTGGAAAGTGTTAGAAGAAAAAGTTACGTCCCAAAGTAACTTTCCCATCAAAGTTTGACAATAAGCATGCTGTAAGCAGTGGTACCCCTCTAAGGACAACCAAGTGTCTCAGCCTCAGAGGTAAGTTTTTTTAAAAAGCAGAGAGACGTGGCTTATGTCTTTTTCACTGCAGGAGAGGCAGTGAAAGCCCCAAGGGACCATAAACTGTCCTGTGTGGAAGGAATTGCAAGAACAGCATCCTCACCACCACCTCAGTTGGCAAATCTAAATCAGCCCAGGAACATTTCAAAGTGTGATAGAGCTACTGCTCTCATGCTTGTTTCCTCAAGGCTTATGAACAAAATCCCTGTAGAGCCTGACTCATACTGACCTTACTTACTGGCTCTATCAGAACTCATGTCATGAGTTAGAACCACAGTTAGGATCTTTATCTGAAAGGTTATTCATCCTTTGTTAGAAATCTAATGTTAGGAGTTTAATCTATGCTCTGTATTTGTTTCCCATCTGGTTTTCTGACATTTGTGTTTTTATCCTGGAGAAAAGGAGACTCAGGGAGACCTTATCACTTGCCAGAGCTACCTGAAAGGAGGTTATATCAAGGTGGATGACAGCCTCTTCTCCCAGGCAACCCATGACAGGAGGAAATGGCCTGAAGCTATGCCAGGGGAAGTCCAGGTTGGACATCAGGAAGTATTTTTTCACTGAAAGGAGGGTTAAGCATTGAAAATGACTGGATGTGGCATTTAGTGCTGTGGTTTGGTTGACATAGTGCTGTTTGGTCGAAGGTAGTACTCGATGATCTTAGAGGTCTCATCCAACCCTAAAGATTCTATGATTTTATGTGATGAAAACTATGGTCCCACTTCATTCAGCAGCATTGCAACTTGCCATCTACTTTTCATTCAGTCAATATGTTGTACTCTATGTGTACTCTTTCAGACATGTCCTCTGCAGACAACACTTAGCTATGATTGCTGAATTAATCATTTACAGCTCTCCAAGGTAGGCTTTGAAGAAAGAGTTTTTTGTATCTCAAAGGTCAACATGAGACAAGGTTACAAACCCAAGGTGAAAACTCTAAACACTGTTAATACCCACCCAGTGTACCTAAACCAGACTATTCTCACAATAATCAGGTACAGATGTAACTTAACTTTTGTTTTACTGGGTGAGGTAATTCTTAAAACAGCAATCAGAAAATTTTGTCAATTTGGTAGAAAAATGGGGATCTAAAGACTAGGGTGTTGCATCCAAGGCCACCAGTCTACCAGAGAAAGCTGAGACCCAGGCACAATGCTGCACTGGAAGATGGCTTCTTAAAAACAGAAATAGAAAATCAGACCCAGGCCATTTACTGTGAAGGATGATCCATACTTTTCTGTTGTCACAGATGAAAAGTCAGAAGGATTAGATCAACGAAGAAAGACACTGCTTCTGTGTTTAAATAAAACTAATCACAGCCTAGGAACACAGCAGCTCTGTGTCATCTTTATTCATCTTGGAGAATACCTGATCAGCAAATGGTATTATTCAAATGAATGTGCTGCTATGAATTTTGCAAGTACAGGAAATAGATTTTGTATCTGCGAGTGCTGATTGATTAAGCTCTTTCAAACTAATATGGCCCATTTACTGCAGTATCACTGGGCAAAATAAGAATCCCTCAGAAACCACCAGGAAAGAGCTCCGGGTGAAGAACAAGAGATCTGCAGCACTGCACATATCTGCAGAACCATGCAGGACCATGCAGAGGTGTGCCACCTCTTCTCTAACCCAGAAGTCTGACTTAGCTGGGCTCAGGACAAGCCCCAAGTCTTTCAGGCTTTCTAAAATGCCTGCTGCTCTTTCTTAGAGCCATGCAGTGGTCCATATGCATCTTATGACATCATTCACCAACAGAAAACAGTCCCAGTGACACTTTGTGGTCTTTTGCCACCTCCATCTGATGATAACTGGGAAATAGCATGTGCAACATAATTATAATCTGTCATTGCTGTCCAGAAAGAGAAAGTGCACAGGGAGGAAGCTTGAGCTGTCCCTCAGGGAAATTTTGGCTAAAAAAAGGGGACTAAATGGAAAACCCACCTAACAGCTTGTGCAGCATGTTTCCTTTGTCTGTTAGTACTTGGGGAGCTGCACAGCTAGCTTTCAGCAACTACTCTTTCCTCACAGACATTTCCCAAAAAGCCTTGAATCATTCAGCACCATATAGTGGTATAAAACTCATAAATTGAGTTTTTAACACCATTTCAGAATTCTACTGTGTTTACAATGTCATCTGTTACACACCGTTAGAAATCAGCATTGTTTGACAATGGCAAGCTGCACACATTGCAAGTAACTTTTCAACATCCTTGGAAATGAATAACTTTGATAAAGTCTTTAGAAAAGATTCAAGTGTGACCTATTTTTGGCTCATGTAACATTCTGCTCACAGTCTGATTTTAGCTTTATACAACTTATATGCTGCTAACTGTAGGCCTTGAAACTGTTCATTGAAGCCCATTCATTCAAGCCCATATGAAAACAGCCATTATTCATCTTTTCTACTAAGCTCTGCAGATCTTCATAACCCTTCTCATGAGCTGATTAGATTTCAACAAAGTAGCATTTTCCCTTTCTTGAAAAAAATGTCCAGTAAGAACCAGAAAACTCCATCAGATGACCCACATATTATATGTTAGAGCTTCGTGTAGATGGAAGCCACCAGATGGAAGCCATCAAATAAATGTGAACTGTATATTTCCACCTGTGAATGATAAGTGAATATTACCTTGGATGAGAAGACTGTTACAGATGATAGCTGGCTACCTCTCATCCTGTTTACAGAAGGTTAGTTTTAATATTCACAAGATTTTTCATTGTACTTTAAATATTCAGTTATTTGTGCTGCAGTTGCTGTACCCTGTCATTCAGGGAGTACCAAAGTGCGGCAGTCCATGCATTTAATTTGCTGAATCATAGCTAACAAATATAGCTTGAAGGAAGAATGACCAACTCTTTGTAACCAGTCCACTGAAGGTTGCAAATAGTTGTAAATATCCTATATATGCAACCTATATATATATATATATACACACACACACATATATTTGAGGCATTCATCATGCAAAACAAAAGCAAACACAAAGAGAGAGAGGAACTTTTTTAACTCCACCTCCTTAGAAATAATCACTTCTGTCTGTGCTTACTGTCATAGACCCCCTTGATAATCTATTAAAAACCCGTATACAAATAGCCATCATTATCATATTGCCTAGACCTTGTTCTAGCATGAGATCACACACCGAGAGAAATAGGTTATATCCCTGTGTTTTGGTCCTTTGACTTAGCTGAGATGAAGCCTACCTTTAGTTAGGCTGTATATGAAGAGGAAGAAGAGAGACCCTTCTCACACAAAATGGAACACATGAAATTCTTCTGAAAGCAAGCACTTTTTTTACTGTTGAGTGTTCAAACACTGGAACAGCCTGCAAAAGAGACATTATCTAGTGTCCGTTCTTGGGCATATGCAAAACCTGATCAACCTATTCTAGGGGATCTTGCTTGAGCAGGGAGGGTGGACTAAGTGGTCTAAAAGGATCCCTTCTACCATCAGAAACTGTGTAATTCTGTGCAACACATTGCAAAGTTTTATTAAATAGTGGTTGCCTTTCACTTGTAAATCAGTTTTGTGTTACAAGATTGACATATAGCATAATTAAGAATGTGTGAGAATGTGATTTCTGCTAGATGTATGAAGGGAAACTCCACAAGAAATCTGTCTCAACAAATGTAAATACCTTGATAAATAACATTTACTGACTAAGGCGATATGGAAAGAGGACCAAGCTCTTTCAAAACCCACATGAAGTGGTCTTGAAAGTAGATTAGAAACAGTAGTTGACTCCTCTCACATATGGAAATAAAACTCTCAAAGTCTGACACAATGAGAAAGTACAATGATTCTTCTGTCAATTTGATACATTCATCTTTCTCTTTTCCTAAAGAAGAAGAAATAAATTATGTAACAGACAACTGATAAAACTACAATTTCTGACATTCTTGACATCCTTATAACATTAAGAAAGGACAAAGCCAGATGAGAATGAATGCAGAACTACTTCTCTTCATTCTCCTAACACCTCGAGTCATTCATTGTAGTCACAAGTAGCCTCTTTTTGCACTATATCACCATATTTGAAAAGTTTTTGAAAGAAACATGACAATATTCTTACTTTGCCTCTAACATCCAGCATGTTCTTTCTGACTACATTAAATGATTTACTTCTCCTACCAAATGAGAGGCCTGAGTCATGGAAGCAGTATTGGAATATATTCATTCATGACTTCAGGTAAAATAGCTTTGCTAACCACTGTAGCCAATCCAGTCACTAATTTCAGGTACACTGAGCCTCAGCCGGTCCACTTTGACATCATCTCAAACTTTAAAATACACTCTTTTACAAGTGGAATAACTAGAAACTGTGATGCCAGCATGTATTTTTTCTATAGATTATACATATGTATAGTTTAGCTGTTCCCCTGCAACCAACAATAATGAATCTGGCCCAATACTGGCAAGAACACTGATAGGGCAATAATCATATTTATCTGAGGCAGATTCCCACAGTCAAAGTGAGCAGGGTAAAATCAGCACAAAATCAATGAAGAAAAACAAACAAACAAACAAATGATCTCCCTAACATAGCAACTAATGACAAAAGAGGAAAAGAGGTGGAACCAGTCAACCAGCTAAATGAGCATAGCAAATAACCCTGGAAAAAAGTAGCATCAAAGCTGCTGTTGTTGCCCACACCACAGACTGATTGTCTCAGAAACATGGTCTATCTGGGGCCAATAGAGTTCACTGGGGGTTTCTTGAAGTCTTTTTTTTCCCTCTGGTTCTCTAATTTAAACCTAAATAAAATTTAAGCAACAAACAACATTAAACGGACCTGAAGTCCTCCTCTTTTAGGACAAGTTGCTAAACAAGGAATAGCTGGAGAGTAATTTTGTGTGGTCATTCATATAAAATCATGATGTGACTTACAATTCCCTTCCTTCTAACTTGCAGTGCTGCAATGTTCTTTAACAAGCACAAAATCTTTATTCAAGCTTTGTTCAGATTTCCATTATGAGGCTCATAAAGACAGTGTCCCTCTGAAACTAGATGTGGCTTCAGATTGATGCTAAGCCTGACTCTTCTGATGATTCAAACATGAGAATTTTTCTATTTTTAATGTGCAAATCCTTTGAGAAGCCCAAGTATAACCACAATGAAAATGCCTACTTTGTCTGCTAACTAATTGGAGATAGGAAAGTCTTACTGAACACAACATAGGAAAATTAGTTGTTAAGCACTATTATTTGGTTTTGTTTGTTTGTTTGTTTGTTGTGATTTACTCCATCACGGAGATGCTTTCCATCGTATTAAGACCCATTTTATGCTTGGTTATGTATTAAAGAATGATAGACCCAAGTGTATTAGAGTTAAATGCTGCTACAAGCTCCTTTCTCAGAGGTCATTTGGGCATCTAGTCTCAGCTTTTCACTTTTACTAGTGATGTATTTCGTCTAACCATCCAAGTGAAGCTGGGCAACTCTTTCTGAACATTTTTCATCCTTCTTTGCTTATTATTTTTCATATTCCTGAAAAAATTACGTATTTCATGTGGAATAGAACAGCCCAAGCAATGTGAAATGACATCTTTGGGTGTTTTGCTTTGTCAAGTAATTTTTAAAAAAAATTTCCTTTGATCTGTTCTACTTTTACTGTTATTTATAAATTCTACTGCTGAACCAATAAAATCAATTACTCATGTTGGCCTAGTTTCAGCTCCAAAGATTTTGTTGTTTCCTTCTAGCAAAGAAGGGGTTCCCAAAGCAGTGGAGCACTATCACTGTTATCAGAATCTCAGAGACCATCAACTTTCAACCTTTTAGTTGGCATTACTGTAAAGTTGATATGATTTTATTGTCAGAACGGTCTCATGAGGGCACAGTTTTGGAATGACCGCTTCAAAAATAGATAGCAGCATTTCTGAACATAGTTCCCAAAGCAGATGACCCACCAACTATTTGAGTGGGAAAAACAGGAGCTTTGTGGCTATTGAATATTCTGTGCCAGATTCAAACACAGGGTAAATGAGAACAGTTTAATTTGATACAAAAGAGAGAAGTTTTGGAGAATTCTAGTCCTAATATAAATGGGTGAAGTTATGTTGAAGAAGTGTAAAAGGCTTGAAGGTACCTTTAGTCTTTATAGGGTAATCCAAATCTGGGTTTAATTTAGGAATTCTATATTTTTTTATTTTAAAAATGAGATATTCAAGATTACTTAGCATGGAACAACTCTCTGCAGCTGATGGATAATACCACCACAGCCAAGGTGTGATAAAGCCAGTATTTTGTCCAGCCATCAACATTTACTCATACACTGAGTAATCATAGCGGGGGATATACAGTGCATTTTGCTACCCAACATCTACCTAATGTTCGCATGCTTGGGAGAAATCACTGCAAAGTCAAGGCAGGATAGAGTTGTACTGACAGGCAAGAGCTCAAGGTGCAGAGGGTATTTGAAGCCCCTTTCTCTAATCTAATGGACAACAGATGTGCCTTAGTGAGGATAGGATTACTCTTCAAACGTCTCATACCTCCTTTCTGTAAAACACAATGAGAGTTGTTCATACAAGTAGAAGAGTGCCTGCCCCAAGCTGAATTTTCCAGTGTTGGGATGGGATCCCTCTTTTGACTGAGTGCAGAAGAGGGCATTCTAAGTGCTTTTGAAGTGATGAATGGTGCATCTAACCAGCTGGAGAGGGCCACCTGCATGCCACACACTGGGAGACGTGGAAGTACTTGGGAAGTAGCTAATAACTCTTTGAATTTACAGGGGCAGATTTTGCAGCCTTTTGGCAAATGGTGGGTTCAAAAACTAGATTTGCATTTACCCTCAAATCAAGACAACAGCAACTCCAGCTTATGCATGCATGTTTGTGTGCATGTGTGCACGTGTAGACGTCGCATTTTATAAACCCTCTTGTTGACTCATTCCAGAAGTGAGGCAGGAGTTTCTTCATTGTGCAGCTTGTGCCGTGTGCCAGCAGGACAGGATGAATTGAAGACAGTGTTCCAAGTAGCCTAATACATTCTTGCTCTTGTAGCTAACTTTCAGTATAAAGCAGGAGGAAAACAAAGGGCTAAAGAAAGGAAAATTCAGAAAGATCTACAGTCCAGGGAATCTGAAAGGGATTAACTTGGTCTCCCAGGCATGATTCGTTATGCTGATCTGAGAATAAGACAACATGGGGCTGTGGTAGCTGCCGACCTGCTAAGCCCCTTGGAAGCCTGAATTGTCAAATATCACATCCCTTCCTGAATGACTTGCTCCATCTGTGTTTGCTAGTGTCCACATTGACAGCTGCCTGCCATCTTGGCAACAAAGTCAATGCAATTTGAGAATCTGCAGTGGATGTCTAGTGCACGCATACACAAAAGCACACAGCCTTTAGGCTTAACAAAGCCTGTTAGCTAGCCACTTCAGTAAATAAAACTGTCCAGGTATCTCCGTATATAAACTAATTCCAAAATCATTAGGAGTGCTTGAATCCATTAACATAGTGGTGGCTGAACACGTATTTACTCAGACAAGGTAGTGTTAAGAAGTGAAGGCTTCTGTGTGCATAAACTCCCAGCCAGTGGATTCTGATCTGGAAGGTATGTGTTTCTTTAAAAAAGGGCAAGATGCATCAATCTATCTCACTCGTGATCTACATACAGCTGCTATTCAATAGGGTCAACAATTAGCTTTCATTTTAGTAAGTTTATCAAAGCACAGAGGATGTCTTGCTATGAATGCGTATCACTGAATACATAATGAGGGCATTTTAATCAAAAGAAGAGGTAAAGAATAATTCAATGAACTTGGAAAGACTAAAGGATTGAGAATTCCACCCACTGTTACTCATCCATTTGAATAAGAGATGAGCTGCCAGTTAGGAGTACAACAGCTAGTAACACTGCTATATTTATACAGGTTCTTCAGAAAGACAGAAAAATATTAACATAATTTATAACCTGCTGCTTAATTCAATCAAACTACAAATCCCTGACTACTTGTGATTAGTCCAGCCACTCCTTAATCAGAAATAAAGATACCATCAGAGGTTTCTTATGGAGCTTATATACTGGTAACAGGGTATTTTTATATATCTTCTTTTGTGATATTTTAGGTTTTCATGGTTACAGATTTGTACATTAGGCCTGATTTTCCTGTTGGGATTTTAAAGATGTGGAAATACCTCATGAAACAAGAAATATCATAGTTTCATTTTGCTTTCACGTTCATGCATTGAAACCAACTAAAGCCTCAGGTTAAAGAAATTTAGGTCACATTTGTGCAAAACAGTTCTGCTGCCACAGTTACTAGTTATTCCTGCTTGTATAACTGATATTTTCAAGAAAGCAAAGTAGTCCATTTCTTAAAGAGTCTTTGTTCAAGAGATTCAACCAAAAGAACTTTTAAGAGAAAAGTTGAGCTCTAACAAACAAATTGCCCCTAGAGGATGTATTACAAACCAGCAAAGATGTCCAGGCAAATTCCTGCAGCATTACTCACTGGCCCTGGCACCCTTAAGTACTCTGGGGATGAAGCATTGACCTTGCTCTGCCCTGTGTGACTGAATGGCAAACAGGAAACTTCTGCAGCAACTGAGGACGGTGGAAGNACACTGCACACAAGCTGACCAAGTTCATTCACTTCACAAACACCGACTTCAAGCTCTGATCATTACTGAGCGAGACTCACCAGTGAGTAGATTTCACCCTCTGGCACCTTTGGAGTCCCTTCCCCATTGCAGGAGTAGCTTTTTTTTGGTACATTCGGGAGAAAGAGTAGTCTGATGGTTTGAGTAGAGTCATAGCTCAGGCCGGGAGGGTCAGTGCTGAACCATCAGAGACATCAGTTTCTGGCAGCTCTTTGTGCTGCTTCTTGTGCCAGGAGAGAGTGAATTTGGCCCACTACAAATACTGTGGGGTAGGCTGGGATAATGCAACTTCACTAGTCCAGCCTTATAGGCTACCTATTAATAAATTATACTGATCCAATGGTTTCCTAATAGTTCAGCAGGAGTCCAACAACTTTGTCATTGGAACATACAGCTTTACTTATTTATTTATTTGTTTGGGTAGTTGTGTAATCCACCCCACGCACTTCCTTTACTCATGAAAAATTTTCAAACAATTTGCATAGTTAATTGACAAAGTGTCAGCTTAGATAGTGTCTCATCCTTGAGCACTGTTATTTAATATGTTTCCAGTTCCTACAATTACCTCCCTTAGGCACACGGTTGAGTAAATAGACTGGCATTTCACCGTACCTTGAAGGTCAACTAATTCAGGGTCTGTCCAGCCACCTGGGAATGGGAGTGCTAAAGCTAAGGTTCCTGCACTAGTATAGTCTTGCTTCCTGCCCCCAGACATTCTTTATGTCTCCATAAAAAGCCAGCTCTCAGGAGCTAGGCATGGAGAGGTTAATCCTTATTACTAGTGACACTGGAAAAAGCTTATGACAGATGCACAGTGGGTCCCCTTTGGAAGACTGCATAACTGAGAGCATGGGAAGGATGTTTTGCACAGAACTGCCAGGAGGCTTAGAAACTGTATTAGAAAAAGTCTGGTTCTTTCACTGCATAGCTCATTTAATGAACCTCTGTGCCTCAGGGTAAGGGAATGTACAGTATTTGAGCAGATAATCTATGTGACGTAACAAATTAACCTCTGAAAAGAACCTCAATAGTTATGCAAAACTGTATCTTGCTTTCTTTTGAATAACTAAGCCCCATATCCTGAAAAAAACCCAAGTACTTGCTAAAAGATAGATGGTTCGTGCTCTGCTATTACACTTGATAGCAAAAAATAGCAATGGGAATAAAAATTATGTTTCCATCTTAGTGGGACACCATTGTGTAAGCAGCGTGAGCAAATGCAAGGGTGGCCTCTTCAACCATCTTGCTTTCAAAAGGAATTTTTTTGTGGAAAAAATTCTGCTTTTAGCATAGATTGGCATTACTAGTAGGGAGGGTATAAAACCACACGATAGCACAGAATCCTAATTAGCAAGAGTCACTAAGTTGCAGGTTTGTGCTGTGATCTAACGAAAGCACTTGCAAAGATTTTTCTCTGTCCCACTGGGGCTGGACTGATGCCCTGAAGATTAAACAGGGCTGCATAATTCCCTAGTGCCTGCCTAAGCTGATGGTGGGCACTGTATCTTTCCCCAGCAGCTGCTCACAAGGTGCCTGGACAGGCCCCTTCGAGGCTTCTTGTCCCCAAATAGTGTCCTCTGTTTCACCTGCTGCATTTCATTGCATGGCAGGGAACAACACAGAATCCTTCCTGAAACAGAGCCTGCCATAACTTCTCTAACAAAAGCACAATAAATAAATTTTGCCTTCGCTTTAAGTGAATTCTGGCCTTTCAAAGAGCCAAAATAATTTAAATGTCAAAATAGGATGCTCAAATTTTATAAACAACCAGGCCTCAGGATTTCTAACAAGTGTGGATGCAAAATGAACTGGGGCTGGTTCATTACACATGAAGGCTTGCAGGGAAGCAGTCACATTCTTTGTTTGCCAGCTGTTAGGACTACATTAAGACTTCCTTACATCCTAGGTAAGTGGTTTCATGGAGATAGGTTTCTGAGCAGTAAAAAAAGTCTCACTACTGCTTTTGGTTCAGGGCAGCCATGCTAAAAACAGGCAAGGAGGGAAAATAATGCTGATATCTGAGTAAAAGTTTATTGTAAAGTACAGAGCTGCTCTTGCTTAGTCCCTTTCTGTATTACTCACAGTTTGCAAAGAGAAAAATTCTTATGCTTACTGAGGAGCTCTCATTTTGGTGTAACTGAGATTAAGGTATTCTACTAATTTCCAGAGACACAAGAGTTTTCAGGAATTTCTTTTTGTCCGATATATCATAAAACTTGACCATGTAATGGGTTTGTTTACATTCTGAGAGTATCTCTGGGATAATTTCCTGATGAGGGCACAGAATAAAATGGTAATTTAGTATTAAGTTAAAACAAATAATGCAAAAGAGTAAAATAAACGCAAAATTATTTCACATTGCATCTTTCTCACCATGCTGTACTTGGTTGCTGCAAAATAGCAACTTCAGAACAATGTACCTTTTAGGGAACTGTGTAGAGCACATTGCTTATGCTGGGAATCAAAACCTTGCAAAATGCAACATGTTTTAGACTTGTGCTTTGGAGTGTTATCTAATCCTCATTAATTCCAAAGCTAAGGAGTGGTCTGAGTCGCAGAAGGTCTAAAACATGCAACAAAAATATGAAATTATTAAAAGTGAAGTCAGAAAGAGACAGTTTCCAGTAATTAACCATTTAGCTTCCAGTTTTAGGCATGCATTTGTCTTTAGCACATGAGTAACCCTACAGAATGCAAGTCTTTGGAGTGCAGGTTATTAAAAGTCACACAGCAGTAGTAAATAACAGCTGTGTGGGGAGGAGAGGAGCTGAGGAGTGGGAGAGAACTTGGACTTTAACCTTGTCACTCCTTCAAGAATGATTGTTCTCTGTCCTGACCTTGAAGTAGTGGGATTTTCTGAAGGGAGAAATTCCAAGTTTGTGGAGAAAAAGGAAACATTCTCTGGCAGATTATTTTGTTAATAGCAGCTGTCTGAAACTGCTGGGATACTTGGAATGTCCCAGTAAGTCCCAACAGAGAAGGCATAAAGGGCAAAGGACAGGTGAGGTTGTGCCTGTCTCCTCCAGGCATTTGCATATTTGCTCTTTCTGATCTCTAATTAGACCTGGGCCCAGAACTCCAAAAGAAAACATGCCTCTGCCAAGAGCTGGAGTCTATATTTGACCAGGAGAAAATGCTGCCTCTCAGTCTTACCTCGAGCACGAACATACACATGCAAGTGCAATGTAGAACAAATCTCATTGGAGGGAGAACTACTTAATTTGCGCTGCAGCCTAAACAATCACTGAGAAAACACACTAAGGTCTTTTCAGCTTAGCTGGAATCAACTTAGAGGGCAAGTAATGAATCTAATTGTTACGCTAGTTTCCATGTCAGCAAAATAACAGATGTACAGTATAGCAGAGAGGAGGAAACTTGGATTTTGTTTGTTGAGCAGGTGCTACATTAACTATCACATGGAAGTTTCTCAAGTACATTTAGAGCCAGTTGGAAAGGAGCCAAGAGTACAGCTTCCATTTCATCCCCTCGACATCCAGCTGTGCAGCTGCATAAGCCCCCAGAAGCAGCTGAGGCAGTGAAAACAGTGACACCTTGTCACTTCTTCAACCATTTCCAATGCCCCACCACAAATACGAAATAAATAAAACACCCAGGAACCACCCTCCCTCAGTTACGTATATGGTGACCCAGCTGCCAGATATGCCTTTCAGAGCATGATGGGCAGATGGGGGCAGCAACTTATCCCTCATCTCCAGCAATTACTGCACCCAGCACATCAGGGAATGGACTTAAGTCTGCACATGTGCTAAAGGGACTTTTGGGTAAGATCAGTGGGGGCTGTACAGGCGTCACAATGATAAGCTCTGTTGTAAAGAAATGATTTGACATGCCAGGCAACTGCAGAGAAACCAGTGCCTGTTTAATAGCAGCGCATAGAAAACGTAGCCAGCAATTAGGCTGAAGCTGTCATCAACAGGCAGAGTGAGGCTTAGCACTATTACAAGAGCTGAGGTGGCTATTAAGTGCAGTCTGTCTTCACTGAACAATTCTTCCATAGCCAAATGACTTGGAAACTTCTGCTGATACTTTGCATAAACTCTTCACCCAAACAGTGCTAAAGCTGTGGACAAGGGTCCTACAAATGGGAAGGCACCTTAACACAGATTTAAATATAAAATAATTGCAAAACAATCTGCAGCCAGAATTCCCAGAAATGTGAAATGTTCAGGGTGGTTTTTAAGCTACAGAAGAAGGGAAGATGATAAGACAGCAGCTTTATTCAAGCATGACCTTGGAGAAATTACCTGATTATCAGTAACAGCTGAACAAAACATTAGGTGAGAGTTTTTAGGCAAATGCAAAGTAAAATAAACTCAAACATCTGTTTCCATGTAATGGGCATTCAGAAGACAAATGAAAGCGAGACAACCTGTACACCACTGATAATAAAGATAGCAATGTACACAAATGATAAAATACTGTGCAGTTGTTCAGAGTGCTGCATTGTAAGGGATGAAACTCAATAAATTCAATGCATTTAGAGCTATAAGGAATACCCAAACATTAAAGTTCTATATTGACATTGAAATATATACATCAGAGTTATGCCAGTGACCGAGCAGGATGGGAGATAACAGCCGTAGTCTTCAGATCTTATGACAGGATATGATGCAGAAATAAAATATTTGGATTCTGTAACCAATTGCTTATTGAAGTAACTAGCTGGTGAAGTCACCAAGAAAAGAAAATACCTATATTTTAGTGTGAATTGTGCCCAGGCTCTGTTCTGTACAATTCACTCTGTTCAGATTCAGCATTTGTGCTAGAACACAAAAAACCCAAACCAAACAACCCCCCCAAAAAAACCCCAAAAAGCCCCAAACAAACCACAAAAACTTCTGACTTCCCTGTGACTGTGGTAGCTTATTTCTGGGGGGGAAAATAAATAAATAAAAGGGGTTTCACTAAAAATTAGGAAGCTTGTTAAATTAAAACAAGCAGCTAAAAAGATAAAAATGCTTACAGTTGCCTTGGAGACAGTTTATAAAATAAAAATGAGATGTTCAGAAGAAATACATACCACAATCAAAAGACTTTAAAAACCTTAAGAAAAGTTAGTATAGTTAAGACGAAGAGTACATGAAACTATGAAAGGCATCTTGACATCTTCAAAAATAGAAGTTTGTGAAAGAAATAGAAAACTGAGAAGAATAAAAAGGCTAGTAAATGTGTAACACAGCATCAAAAATTATTCTGAGAAGGAGCTTGTTAGTCACATAGAAGCTGTATGTTTTCTGGAAAACCAATCAGGCAACAAGAGAGTCTTCAGCACCCAGATCTGAAGTACAGGGACACTCTAAGGAGCTGTATAATAAAAGATAAATGATTGATTCGCATCAGTATTTGCCACTGAGCTCTTTGCAAGGATTCTTCTAGAAGGAAGTTTGAGGAGATGTTTAAAATTAAAATATCAACAGCTTCAGAGAAAAAAAAAAAAAAAGTAATCACAGATAACATTGTCACAGCTGCCCTAAAACAATCTCGCTGGGTATTAACTGCAGTGTATAGCTTTGTCACTCAAGTTGGTCCTAGAGCTTAGGAGGTTTGTTTTAAGAGATTTAAGAGTTTTGTTTCAAGATTGAATGAGGTTTTAGAAAAAAACACCTGACAAATGAGACTGATTTCCATACCAGCTAAATTGGTCATTTACAATAAGAATAGCATTTGTAGATAATTACATAATGCAGTAAGAACAGTCAATCCAGCCTTTGGAAAAGGAAGTTATACAGGGCAGTTTTGAGAAGTGACAAGTGCTATTGTCAGGGCAGAGCAGGGGAGCCCACGGGGCAGGGGTCTATCCCATGGCTTCAGCCAGGAGCAGGGAAACTGGAGGGGTTTCAGCAGCTCCAATCCGAGGAACCAGGCACTGCCTTGGGAGACATGGACCAGCTGAGGCTGGGGCCAGGCTTGGATACAGTCTGGTGTGTGGCCAGGATGAGCATGGTCCATGGCAGGGACAGGCAGGGCTGTGGGTCCTGGACATCGGGCCCGCTGTGGCATCAGTGGAGAAGGGACTGAGGTTCCCAACAGCTGACACGGGGCCTGGGGACCTGCATGGAATGGGCAGCCCCAGGAGCCAGGCAGGGACAACGAGACCCAGGGGTGCCCTCAGGGCCTGGGCAACTCTGCTAAAGGATCCCTAAAGGATCCCCTTTTACAGCTTCCTATGTCACAGGTTTAAAAAAAGGAATCATGAGATGAAGATAACTGACTGAGAAAGGGAAGCAGGGATAGTAAATGCCGAGGGGTTTCATAGCAGATGGGGTCTGCCAGGGATGTGGATTGCACACAGGGACTGCGCTGGAATCTGTGTTCACATATGTTCACGTAGTTCATAAACTACATGGCAATGGTGAGAGCAGATGTGGGAAAGCTCATTAATGATAATGTTATCCGTGGCATTAAAAATAAAACTGCATTTTTGTAGCTGTACCTCACCACTGCGCAGCTGTGATACAGAACTGCTGCGTGACAAGGCAAAGCAAAGGAGGCAGCAAAGGAAATTCAGCACTCGCCGATGCGCGGTGACCAGCAGGGGACAAAAGCACACTGCCTGGACACAGAGCCCACGCTCGCTGTCCCTGCTGGGTGGGGGGTGAGAGCCAAAAGGCCTCCTTGAAAGCTCTTCACAACATCACTTAGGTGGTGGGCAGAAGTCTGGAATGGCAACCAGACTGTTCAATGTAGGTCATGAACAAGGACTGTCAGTGTGAAAACAAGACACAGAAGTGGCATGTGGCTTCTGTCTGAGGAGAAGTTACACAGACTGAAAATCCTCAGCATTACAAAGAGGTGATTGAGGGTAGAACTGTAACAGCTTCGTGAAGGCACAAATAGTCAAGTGAAAATAAAGTCAGAATGATTACTCACAATTTTTCATAAAATATGATCTATGAGGAACACAGGGAAATCGGACTGTAAGTTTGAACAAGCAAAAACCCTTTATTTTTACATATTAGAAGTTTACATATTAGAACCTGTTGCTATGATGTGTTTAGATGTCAGTAATCTAAGATAAACCTTGAATGCTATTAAACAAATCAATGGAAAAGCAGTTTATTTAAGCGAAGATACAATGCTATTTACTAATCAGGAAGCCCAAAACATGGATCAGAGGAAGATAGGAAACTGTCATCAGTCATGGCATGCAATAAATAATCTGTATATGATTATGTATTGTTAAATTATTTCTCTGAAATTACCTTAAAGACAACCATGAGGGTATGGAACCAGATAGAACTTTAGCATGATTTGCAATAATATTACTACTATATTTCCTAAGTTGATACAGTACTGTAGTCAGTGATTCTACCTATTGCACCTTCTCATTCACTACTGTTGAAATTATCTTCCTTCCTTCTCAGACCCTGATGTTTTTCATCTTACATAAAGAGGGTCCACCCCTATCCTGGAGGCACTCCCAACATATTTTTTAATTAAACCACTGCTAGTATCACTTTGCATACCTGGAACTTAATAAATGCCTAGCAGTGAAAAGGAAAAAGCAATCATCCTTACTGTGAAATTGCACATTCCTGAATCCAATAAGGTGAGAGGTGTCAATTCACAGCTCCTGAGGCTGCAGCTTCAAAAACACTTCCTTTTTTTAAAACAGATTAATTTCTGCTGGGGTCAGTTCCTTGACCCAGATCATGGCCCAGCCACATGTTCATTAGCATTGCTGCAACTATGTTTGCAGAAATGCACAGCCAGGTCTGGAAGCAGAGAAAGGGCCATCATTTAAGCAGGAACCTCCACTTAATGGTCATTGAAAAAGTTTTGATAGAAAAACAGGAAAATATAAGCAAAGTGGCTTTTTCTCTATGCCAAGCAGCAGAGAACCTGCACCTTTCTAATCATGTCATCATACAACAGTATTGAAAAGGCAGACATAGAGGCAAGGCTTCCTGCTGCAGGAACAAAGAGGGAAACAGCTGCTTTTTGAAAGGCAGAGTGTCATCTTCCTGCACAACACAATGCTACAAGATAACAGGCTGTGTCATATGTATTCTCCAAAGAACATAGCCGGATGAACTCAGACAGGAACAGCTCATCTGGATAGACTTTATTGCCCCAGCTAGCCATAAGCCATGCTTCTCCTAATGCACATTAGTTGAAAGCACACTTGACATTTTGCCACTCGAATTATTTAGACAAGCACCTTTTAACCCAGTGCTTGAAAAGTTTAAATGAACAGTAATGGAAAACTGTTAGCTAATGAAAAAGGCTACTTTGTCCCACGTAGTGTTAATTAAGCATTCCTAAAGATCCAGTTCCAGCTTTTATTATGCTTCACTGACATTTAATGCTTTGGGATACGCTGAAGAAAATTCTCTTATTTCAAAACCCCTGCTGAAACAAGGAGAGAAATTGCCTTACTTCCTTCCACCTACTCTTCCAATCTGCCAAATTGGGCAATAAAATAATAAATACAATGTAAAAGATGCCAACATCTTTGATTTCATGCAGACAAATCAATGAAATAGCTGCAAAGCAAAGCAGGTAGGCAGCTGTACTGTCAGTTCTGAAACCACAAAAATACTGTAATTGACACACTAACATACCTACCTACCAAGCTGCTTGGCATCCATCTCTGAGCAATATGCAACTGGTGCCTGTGTGGAAGAGTGGACTTTGCCTTTCACCTGGAGTTTTGCTTCTGACAGTGTGCTCACACGGTAACCCAGTGCCCTGCCAGGACTATTCTAGAAATATATGACAGAAGCAAAGACAGGCTTTCAGTGGCCAGCAATAATATCCTTTCAACATCAGTGTATGGAAGTGCCTGCATTTACAGTGTACAGTCTAAGTGGGGCTATCAAATCTGCAATAGCTTCTGTCATCATGTTGGCTCTGTTTTTCGTTCCTCCCTCACAGCCTTAAAGCAGGCACACACGCTCTTCTGTACCTTATCAATAAAGAATGCATGCTTACATTCCTCACACTGAGGTAGACAGTGGGGTTTACCTTTATATCTGTTTCTGTGCCAATCAAAGATGAAATGTCCCCATCTCTCTTCACAGTCCAGAGTAGGATTGTCTTCTTATAAAAAAGCAGTTGGCAAACAACCCCCCAGCTTTGTATAATCATCTCACAGAAAGTGGCACTTTGTTAAATGCTTCTCTCAGTTCAGACCTTGAGACAGGTTGTGTCTCAAAGAAAAGGTCTTTAGATTATGCAGCTCTGAGAAACCTGGTCTGGTAATAGGTGTCCCTGCCCACAGCAGGGGGCTTGGAACCAGATATCTTTAGGGTACCTTCCAATCCAGGCCATTCTATGATTCTATGATATGATGCTATAAACTCTTCAATTTACAAGACACAACACTCCCTGAACTCTCATTACGCCAGAATAATGGAAGAAAGGGTAAGTGACTGCTTTTCCACTGCCCAATTTATACACTGTGGTACCTGAGTAGACAACTGGCTCAAACCAAGGGGTTTGAGTGCCTCATTTTTGTAATGTTGGCTGACCAAGAAAGATTAAACCCCCTTGCTTTGAAGAAAGTAGGTTGGTCGCTGCAGATCACCCTACTGAGCTAGAAGGCACGCCACCTCCTCTGGCACTGAAGGTCCACCGGATTCAACCTAACCCGCTTCTGAGGAAAATGTCAGTTTTGTTTATGCAGTGGCTGAAGTAATTCTTAGTAACTTAGCCTGTTGCCATAAGAGGACATCTTTCCCACTCCTGTGCTCTAATATTCCACACTGATGAACAATCCACGTTTGGACACCTATTAGTACAGGCTATCACTCTGTGATGGTGAAGAGCTGCACACTCCATTCACTTGAGGAAACTTCAGGCACAGCGCAGCAGCTCGCTGAAGATTTGGATTGATGAAATCTGGAGGATGCATTTGCCCTCCTATCAGAAGCATCAGGAGATAGCATGATCAAAGGAAGAATGCTCTTTAAGCTATTTATCTCTGCAAAGAATGACCTGATGATGTTTAATGGGATGATTAGGCATAGCTATGGTTTAACGCATATTTAAAAGATTATTTCCGTGATTAACTGTTGTCAGAAGGAAAGAATCTAATGACAATGGAAAAGTAATTTCATCAGAGAATTTGAAAAGATGGTTTGCACTCTTGGTCTTGATATGCAGCTCTTTAATTGGGTCATGTCTTAGCAGTGTTTCAGTAGCAGAATTTTGTGTTACTTTAAAATTGAATTTTAAAAATTACATTGAAAGTAGTCTTTTCTAAGGTAGACTAATAGAATGAACAGTCAAAATATTTGAATCTAGATAACAGAGGTGTCTTTGTTTCTCACACTGCTTTAAATATGCCTTTTTGGGATAGAGAGAGACAGGAAGGATGTAGATGGCAAAAACATACTTCTGCTGAAATTAAATACAGTATATGGAGCTTTGAAATTTTAAGTCATGGCTTCAATGTTTGAATCCAGATCACCGAAATTATGACCTGCTACAATTTATCTTATTAGAGGTCAGAGGACCCAAAGGACAAATCAATGTGTGTTGGTTATTATGCAAAAAAGCATCTCCTGGTATAAAATATACAATGAAGCCTTCAAACACATGTACATTTAGAGGCTGAAATTGAGATACCAATACAGGACAAAGTAGAAGCTTTACAGGAACACATAAATAATTCTGATTAACCAGGCACTGTACTCTTAAAATTTTCTCCTTTTCCCACACTTCTTACATCTGAAGTATTGAAGTATCTTTGATCAAAGGGAAGAAAACTGAAGGGGTCAACTTCCATCTCAAATCAAATTCACAGACTTTGCCATTATTCAGGATTTACATAACATATATGACCAGGCTCACTGTACAGGAAAAACCTAGCTGTGTAGCTCTAATAGAGCCACTTTCTTGAGTTTCAGGAAACAGAGAACTCAAGGTGTGAAAGTCCATATCTCCTTTAATAGTTCTCAAGTATTTCTTAGCTGGAGAAGCTGAATTCTCTTACATGTTGAATGGAAAGCAGGGAAATTGTGCCCTCCCAAAAAAACCACCTCCTTTGTCCCTCTGTGCAGGTTTTCACAGAAGACAAGGAAAATCAAGCCAGAATTTGTCTTCTGTTTCCCTGTTTGAACTAGGGAACCCAAATAAATGAGCTCATAATGAACAATCTGCCAGCAAGCACTGCAAACATATTATTTATGTAGAACCACACACCAGAATACCTGCATAATCAAAAGTACACCTGCAGCTTTAATCATGTTAACAAAGAGCAATGAAAGCACTGTGTTTCTACCTTTTTATTTTAAACATCGTGTTTCATTTCAGTCTTTCACAGCCTTTCAGAACTAGATGTCAATTCTAAATATGGCTCTAGAGGTTGGAATGATTCTAGATTGTAGGCTGACTGAGAAAGGAAAAAAATATTTTTCCTAGCTGATGGCCTCGCAAACTAGAAAGGGGCAAATGTCTACAAGTATTTCTGACTTTTGAATTCTCTGAGATTTTTTTGCTGATCTTTATTTTAGATGTTTACCCCAAATATTATGTTAAGTGTCAAAAAGTGACCTGTTCCTCAAAGGATAAAGATTTTTCAAAAGTCACCTTGCTATCCAACAAAGCTAGATCAAGGATAGAGTGACTATCAGTAGCATTACAGAACTGCATTAAAACTACAAGTGGTTTTATCTTTAAAACTGTGTTTTCTAACTGTTTTCAGCTTCAGTTTTCTTAGCCCTGATACACTTTTTGTGCCTTTTGGTGTTTAGATATATGTTATTGAAGCTTATTCAACAATCTCCCTGAAAAATATATCTTCACTAGTAATTAAATTCTAATAGCATGCTTTCCTTCTTTCTTACTTTCCTTTTTTTCCTTCTTTCCAATGCTCCTTCTTCCTTTAAAGGAAGAAGAAAAACAGATAAATTTTGGAGATTTTCTTTCTTTCCGTCTCTTCTTTAACCTTATGGAAACCTTTTCTCTAGAGTCAGTGTACTCGCTCCCTGTGCTTGGCAGAGGACAATGACACTGCCTGTGCTCATTGTTTTAGTTTAGCTTTTTGCTTTACATGAGACTAGGTTCAAAAGCTGTCAACCAACAAAGGAAGTCGTCTAAGCTTCTAAAATTAGATGTAACTTTTTCTATGTCCTCTTCCTAATATACAACCATGATGTCCTTATTTGGGTGAAATTCCAGAATGTAAGGGAGCAAAACATCAGGACTGAGCCTTCTGCTAAGATGGTGACTTCCTCTATGAATGGTTAATGTTGCATGGCTAAAGCTGTTTCAGCTAGACCTTCTGACAGACTTGTGGTGGCATTTTAAAGTTGGACAGCTGAGCTGTTCACTCCCTGAGCTGCCCACCCCACCCTGGCATTGTGAAGGACAGCATCATCTAAGCTGCTTACAACTCACCTCCTGTTTTCAGCTGGTCATGTAAGGTAAACCAGCTCTGATTTCCATTTATCTTACTGTGTTGTAGAAATCACTGGGGCAATTCAAATGCTTCTTTACAGGAGATTGTTGGCAATACCATCCACAAGACAGGCAAGGCACACAGCTAGAGGCTGTCTTCTGACATCTGATTTCAATTTACTGCAGCGAGTTGGGCAGAGTTCTTATTTCCATGTACTTGCATTTGGGAGTAGGTTGGATTTCCAAAAACACTAAGTGGTTCTGGAGCACAACTACTGTAAAAAATTAATCAGACTAGTAAGCCTAAGTCACTTTGGGACAGCTAAGAATTTCTCTGATCACAGTTAGAGCACTTTTAATATCCTCCTCTGTTTGCCTTCTAGCATAAGGACGGTGGTTTTTTTATGCTTCATTTATCATGAAAAAACACCCAACATTTCAAGCTGGCAAGATAGGGCTTGCACCTAGTGGGAAGCAACACAATGTAATCACTATTAAAGCAACATTTTTTACTTTTCTGGAGGGGAAAGGCAGGATATCCCAAAAAAGTGACACAAATTTATTCAGCCTCCTCCTCATGATGAAAACTATCAGCTGACTTTCAAACAGAGGCAAACTCAGGTCTCATATAGCCTAGTGAAATCAGTGACAATAATATCAGGGTTGAGTATGGTTCTATGCACCTTAATGAAAACATTTTTAAAGATTATGCCCACACTGCATAACTGTAGACCTACACTTTAGTTTGTGACAAATAAGGTTAGCATATTAAAAAACAAACAACAAAAAACAAACCCCCCAAAAAGAAAAAAAAAAAGCCAACCCCTCCACTACCACAAAGAAGCTGCCTGAAAACTGACTGAAAATCCTGAAATCCATTACCCTGTCAACTAGAGAAATGAAAAGCAACCCACTTAAAAAGGGTACCTAATGAACTGTTTTCTCCAACCTCTGAGCAAAGAGCATGTAGAGAAAAACTAGAATATTGTCAAAACACAGACACCAGGTACCAAAGCAATAAGGAATAATTTTATTCTCTACTAATGTACATTAGTTCTAAGCTCAAAGTCTTGTTGTGCTCTACAGTAATGCAGAACTTTTCTAAATGCCCCAGCAACTGCCTTGTAATCTTAGAGATGAGTAGAGAGGGAAAGACACATTATACATGGACTTTAGCATTAGTGTTTGTAGCCTTCCTTCTGTTTTTCCACTGCTTGCCTTGTTTCAAGTGTGTGGTCCATGACAGAAATTCACTTCATTGTTAGATCAAAGAAGGCATTTTAGCTTACACCCCACAGGCATGTAGTTCACAGACAAATTATTCCCAGTTTCCACTTCTATACTTCAAATGTGTTAAGAATGCAACATGAAAGCTAATAATAGTTCAGTGTGTATGCTATATAAATACAAATTATGAGAGCTCCCTTAATTAAGCCCTCTCCAAATCTCAAGCTTTTAATAGCAGAGGTAAATGTCTTGGTCTTCTCATGAAGTTTATCAGCCTTGATGACACTGAAGAGAAATTCATTCTGACTAAATGTCCATAAGTGATCCCTGGTAAAGTTAATCCAGTGACATTACACTCATTTCCTACTGAACTGTAGCTGACCTCTTTCTGCTCCTTTGCAATGTGCAAAATTGGCAAGCTTAAAAAAAAGAAAAAAAAAACCCACCAAAAAACCAGTTCCCCAAAGTCAAAGCAGTGGTATGTCAAACAGACTGATCTAGAGAACAGATTTTAATCTCAAGGGAGACCCTCTCACAGGGAGAATGAGCATGTAGAATGGCATTCCTTACTTAGCTCAGCAAGCAGGAGAGACATCCTCCAATTCAAACACAACTCTTTTAATTCAGTTGTCACTGTAACCTTTGTAGAAGATATCTGAAAACTACATTGACCTTAAAAAATCCTCGTGATTCCCAAATGGCAGAGTAACAAACTTTAAATTTTGAGTCGCATTACTGTAATCTAGAGGAAGGCTTCAGTGTTACCATCTGCATCTAAGTGACTCACCTTTGGCTTCCATCACAGTCAATGGAGAGAACATGGTACTTCTGCAGTACTGTATTTGACTCATGTTAACAGAGAGGAGAGAAATAAATAATATGGATCATGACTGAAAAGTGTCTTTTCACACAGATATAAAAACCAGCAAAGGGTGATGACTTAGGATGTGGACATCTACCTGTAAATATCCAAACTTCAGCTCAAAACTGTGACTGGATTTCATTCTGGGCCAGTAATAGACTTTGTGTCTATGGTTTTTATCACCAAAGTACAAGTGCCAGTAATGAATGGAAACATGCCAGCTCTTAGGTGAAAAGATCAGCCCAGAGGGTAAAGGGATTTTGCAATTCCATTTCCAAGGCCTATGCACAAAGGCTCTCTGATGTTTGATTTCCATTACCACACCTACCAATGCCACCATCTCTTATAGTCAGACGACAGTTTAATAGACAACATCAGCCATAGAGCCTTCAGTCATCACCAGTCTTTTAGGGATTTCTGATGCACTGGTTTGTTGCATCATTTTTCAGATCACTCTAAGGCAAGGATATAGCCTGGGTGGCTGAATAGACAGCCACTCAAAAACCTTCACAGAGAATGCAGGGTCACATTAGCAAAGTCATAACATTTCCTTCTTCTTCTGTATCCTTAGTGTAATTTATTCAAGGAAGCATTGTCCACCAGAGAGACAGGGTGTGCTCCATCTGTCTTTGTGAGGTTTGCTTTATATTGTATATGGTGTAGTTTGCATCCAGCTCTCAGTACAGAGGAAGTACAATCCCTCAGGATTCCTTCTTGTGAACAGATAATAAAAACTGATTTGGGTCTACCCGAGTCAATAGGAATATTGGTGGAGTAGGACTGTAAAATCACTGCAAGGACAGTAAGCAAGCTTGCCCTTTTTATGCCAGCTTGATTGTTGTGCCTTGCCAGTCAGTCAAGAGGGATTTATGCCTTGCTGATGAAAAGCAGCCTTAGCTAGTAAATCTGGTGTAATATGAATAAGCATCTGTTTATAGCTAGAAAGAAAAGTCAAAATGTTTCCTAATAGCAATCCCTTTAAAAACATACCCATTTCATTTTAAACCAGACAGAACCACAAATTTCTTCTTTATACCTCAACCTCTACTCCCAGATGAGAATTGTCCCAAGGGTTTCCATTAGTTGGTACTACTTAAGGATTACAGTTATATTGTTTCTTGAAAGTTTGTTAAAACCTTGTTTTATACTTGTAGGACCACAGAGCAATCTAGGTCTCAAGCCTTACCAGCAACAATGTGAAATGACAAACTGTTACTCCTATGCAGTCACTCCTGCTTGAGTCTATCTTCCACAAAATCATTATGCAAAAGAAATGTACTACAAAAGTCCACATGCAATTTTATTGACAGGAATATCTGCAAGTCCTTCCCCCGAATCCAGTAACACAATAATTTTCACATAATTGTCCTTGCATGGTGCACCTTTTTCCATGCTTTATAGATGAGAAAGCACAGCAAAGTGAATCAAAATGATCAGCCCAAGGTCAAACAGGAAATGTGTGACAAAGCCAGGAACAGATCTGTAGATTCCTCTCTCCCAAGGTAGCACCTATCTTAAAATCTAGTTCTGATTTCTCACACTGCTGACAATACAATATTTAAGCCTTGATCATTTAAATCCCTAGTGGATAAAAAGCAATACATATTGTTATTTCTATTTCTAAAATACAAGACTAGAAAAGAAAACCTTGTGCAGATGGTAAGTAGTTCAAAGGTTTTATCATCATTCCTCTCCACTGCTGAAGAAATGATGAAGCTGGAACTTGGCATGATCTGCTCTTCTGACAATGAAAGGAACAAAACACCTCAAGGACGACAGCAGTTTGAAGTCCAGTGGTATGAGATGCACATCTGTCTGGCTTGTGTCGCTCAGCTGACAAATATAAACAGCCTTCATCTGCTAACAGTTAGCTCTGTCTAGACATAGCGTGCTCTTCATTAGCTAATTGTTCACACCTCTCCCCATAGGCTGCAAGAAAGAAAGAGAAATAGAGACAGAATGTATATCTGTGCAGCAAAATCGACTCAGTAAGCAAAAGCTAGGTCTTTTGCACTTCACTCTCAACCTGACAGGTAACTCAGCAGTTGGGTGGCCTCTGTCAGGAGCTCTGCAAGTCATCATTTCCAAGCCTACACAACTGTCTGTTGTCACACACTTCGTGTATGAGGAATTTTCTGTGCGTAGACACCTTAGCTGCCCTTTGTGATGCAGGACTTGTCTGCTTTTGTGGGTAATGGTGGGGAAGAGAGTAATAACATTGTGAAGACACTGCAGGATTCAATAGTTTAAGCTAAGTGTGATATGACTGGCTTCACAGTTTTATAATTATCAAAGTGCTGCATGTATATAATTCAGGATTGCTGTGCTTTCGCCTAGAAATTAAAGAAATACTGCATAAACCTAGCTCCTCTGAAGCATTACAGATTCAGGAACACAGTCTACAGAATTGTTCCTCTTTATACAGCAGTTTTGTTGTATTGAATGTGTTATGACTAGAGTTAGTCAGAAATTTCTCAGTGGAACAGTTCATTTTGTTAAAACAAAAGCATTTCATGGGAACATATATAAGTGAAACAAGGAACTTAAATTTCCTAGAGTCTAAGAGGTACTGTTTATCTTCTCCTTCTGGAGAAGGATTTTGTTAAAGCTGCTTGGTGCCACTAGGAGTAGCTCAGCTGGTTAGAGCAGGATGTGAATAATGCCAAGGTTGTGGGTTCTGTCCCTGTATAGAACATTCACTTACAAGTTGGGCTCCATGGTCCTTATGGATACATTACAAATCAGAATATTCTGGGTAATTGAAAAACCTTCTGTTAAGATAATAACAAAGATACATAATTTTATATTATATCTATTACATAAATATAATATATATTATATGTTATATTTATATTTCATATATATATATAATTAAGTGTGGGGAGAACTCATTGCTTACCTATCATAAGATTGACCACTCTGACTTGCAGCCTGCATTGGGTTTAACTGGTGAGTGTGGACATGACAATTCTTGCTGCTCATGTCACTTCTGACCATACCAGATTTGTGTCCTTCTCACAGGAGCAGAAAGTACAATATGTGCTGACTGCTCAGCCACTCTCATTTGCAGCCACAGCTACCCACAAAAACCTGCCAACTTCAAATTCCATCAGCCACCTTGGGAAACAACACCAAGGCAAGGAAAGAGACAACACCCAGAATCTGGACAGCAACACGAGATCAGCAGCTGAAGGCAGTGTTTGTCATTAAAAACTCAGAATGGCCATAGGGGCTGAGGAACAGAAGAGGGGTGGAAAATTACTTCAAAATGTGTTTTACATATTCTGTCTGCATTGCCACTATAGTTGTTTCCTGTCTGATATGAACAACTTTTAATCTCAGCACTTTGTGCAGGAGAATTTTTATGTCTCCAGGTTCTAATTTTGTTTGTTCAGCATTAATACCACCAAGACCTGAAGCAGACACACAGTTTTTAAATATTCTCCCCTTCTGAAAAAGGAAATGACTCGATTACATCAAATGACTATAATGTTACCAGGGATATAGGAAATTCCATTTTCACTGGTCGTGTCAGGTTTGGAGAGGTACAGACCATTTTGAAAGGAAAACAACAGCAGCAACTATAACTGGAAATACACATTATTGAAGAGTCTTCACCAATCCATGAAAAGACCCAGAAAACTAGGACCAGATGCCTTTTGGCTGGCTCATACACTGTCACAGCAACTGCCTGGCTGCTGGCACTTTTACACCCATCTGATTGAGTAGCCAGCACAGTCCTGTAGCACACCTCACAACAAACATGCCTCAGAAATGTCTGTTTCAACACTCATGCTTTTCATGAGACTGTCATTTTAAAGTACAGTTAACTGATTCCCAGACATGCCTGAAAGCCACTTCAAAGCTCTGTACGAATGTGTTGTCACTGTTTCAGTGCTCACCATAAATGTGTCTTGAAACACATCCTCCACCAAAAATGCAGCAAATGTATGGGGGCTTTTATAAAAATAAAATACTCCATGAATTTTAGGCATTGCCTAGAATAAATTATGCATGCCAAAGCTACCTTGGCCCTAGCCTTCTGCTTTGCCACTTAGGTTGCCCCTTTGCTCATCTGTGGCTTCTGTACATTCTGCTTATTGAGATTAACATTCTGAATTTGTGTACATATGTGTATATACAACAGGCTGCAGGTGCATTGTATACACACAACATGAGTTGTATGGTTTAGACAGATACAGGGAAATGTGCATTACTTCTGATCAGGAAAGCATCACAGAGCAAGGCTATGATTATTATCTGCCCTAACATCCCTATAATTAGCCCAAGTGATTCACTGTATGGGAACCAAGAAACTTAAATTGTACATTATTTTCAGCTCTTAAAGAGAGTGTGAATTTTACAGGCCAAATACTTTAAAGGCTATGCTCATTTTGGCATAATTTCCATTTTGTTTTTTGTTTTAGGGTGCTTTCTCCTAAAAATAAAGGAACTATTAAAAAAAAAAAAACAAAACACCAAACCAAAACCAAGGAAAACCAATTATTTTTAAACGGTGTAAGGCAATGAGGCTTAAATAATACACCAGAACTTAATGAAATTAAAACTTATCTGATTTAAGCAGAACTATATTTGTTCAATAAGCAGAACTATATTTCTTCAGTATTTGATACAATGGGAAACAGCTTTTGGCATTCACGCACAGGCATATGAGAAACAGGTCTTTTGTTATAGAGAAGGTAAATCCATTACATGCAATCTTACACAGTCAATATAAAAAGACCACAACTTTTTATAGATGTTACTTTGCTCCAGCCAAACTGTGCACAAAGGAAGTTCTTCACATGAAACTTTATTGCAGAGGCTGTGGTCACAGTTCCTCACAGTATAGGGCTACGGCTCTAAAATACCTGGTAACAGAGAGAATTATTAAAATAGTTAGATATGATAGAACACACCTAGAATACTGTTCCAACCTGCAGAGATCAAACTGATTTCAAGAAACCCTGCAATCACGGAAGATGGCACTATCCAAAAAGTCAGAAGGTTATTTTTTTCAGCTGCTTTAATCATTTCTCTCTAGCTATTTGCTGAAGGAGGCATAACCTTTGTTTAAACACCGTTCTTCTTCCAGAGCAGAAGTAAAATATTTCAAATACAGACTCTATATGGACAATTTCTTGTACATGTGAGGATCATCACTCAATACGGAACTTTTCCTTCACTATTTGACTACTTCTAAATCATCGCCTGATTTGAAGCTGAATACTGAAATGTGTAATTACAAGTCCATATATTTCTGTCCTGATTTGGCTTGGTTGTGAAAAAAAACAGCCTCTATCCCTCATTATACTAATTCTCAATTTCAGAGGAGAAGCCAAATATCAGGATAAACATAACTTATGTTTTATTAATGCAAATCCCCTTTTTGACAGCTGGGACACTGTGTGTGTTTGATTTTTATAAATTTAATAAAGATAAGCACAAAATTAATATAATTTGTAGGGCTAGCCTAAAACTGGCTAATTCAAGTGCCTGAAGTAAGACAACCAACAGAGAATTTCAGATTAAAGGCTGACAGCCTATAGCTTATACTGAAGCCAGAGCTGAACCTCATTCGTACAAGGAAATATTCCCCAGAAATATATGCATTGTCCCTGGAGGTTCCAGCATTGTAGATCATTCTCTTAAGATGCAGCTGCAGTATCCCCCTCCCACCCTTCTCATATCTTGTACTTTTTAAAGCTGAGAAAACTAGTTCATGTGATAGACATTTAACACCCAAAACTCCTGCCTGGTAATTTTAAATTCAGTAACAATCACCTGTTACCAGACAAGTGCATCTTTTGCACTGGCAAATTCTGCCTTTTTCCAGTCCATAAACATCTGTGCAAAATGCCTGAGGCTTCACTGAGTACTTGTCTTAATAGTGTAAATTCTTCCTGCTGTATTTACGCTTCTATGGCAAATTAATACTACAAATCCTTTATAATTAGGATTTGGTTTTCAGCTTAATTGCAAAAGAATGTAGTTACTTTATCTTGAGAGATTATATTATGCAGCTCATGTTTTGCCAATAATAACAGAGGAACATACCCTCTCTTCCAAGAATTGACCAAATAACAGCTTATTTATCCACTTAGGGTTTAAGCAGATTTAATGACTGCACTACAGACCTGGTTCAGTTAAATAACTATATATTATTCAAATATGCCTACATTCTTTATAAAAAAGGTAGTCAGAGCAGCTTATCCTATGTTCATAAACTGTCATAAAATTAAAGCAGTTTACAAACAATATGTGGATTAGACTTAAATAGAAGAAGGCAAAAAGATATCTAAAATCTGTTCCCTGCAAACGTTTCAATTTTATCTGGACTAAAGAGCAGCTTCCCATTCCCAATTCATATATTACAAACTACATACTCAGCAAATTATGTACTTAGTTTGCCAAGTACTTCTAATCATCACGTTTTGGAATGTGCTTCTCTGTTTATTAATGGTCTTTTAAAAACAATCCCTGGCCTCAGCACCTTTCCACTGAAGCCATTAACAAATTTGCTCTAATTTCAGTAAGGTATCTGCCTTCTTGTTTTTATGCTGTATATGTATTTTCTAGAACTGCTGAATTATAAAATGTCTGGTGTGGAAAATTATATTTAAATTCAAAAAATTAGTTCCATAGTACTCTAAACAGCCTTTATGCATTGTCATTTTTATTGTATCCACCATTTTTATAGCACTTTAGTAACCATTTTGCCATGTGAGAGCAAGTCCTGGGAAATACTTGACTCAGAAATAAGAAAGAACTTGTACGAGAACTCAAAGTATGTATGGCACAGAACCTCAACACCCCAAAATGTTATGCTAAGAAAGTACAAGGTTCTTTGTAGTAGTTCTTGTTAACAAGACTTTTCTTTACATTTTAAGGCAATTTTAAGCAGCAAACATATTTGCGAGAGCTTGCCAGTTAAGGGATGGGAAAAAAGGGTTACATGACAAATTCCTTATTTCAAATCATGCAAATAATTGGCTCCATGGGGTGCTTATTCTAGACAGAATTTTCACAACCTTCAAGAGGGTACTATAGATTTAAATTGTGAGGTAAAACAGTGAGAAGGAGTGAGAAAGTAAGCCCTATAGAAAATTGGAGAAACGTTAGGCCTGTGTATTTTGGAGTAGAAATGATTGAAATTGCAATCAAACTGAAAAAAATATTCAGTTTTTTCTCATGACCTCTGTAATACATGATGCTCCTGTAGGCAAAAATCTTTTTAGAGCTGCCATACTGCAAACCTCCCCATATTACTACTGCCTCACCGAGCTGGGTCATAAAATCAAGTTAGCTGAGCAATTAGATTCTAACCCAAATTAAACACCATTTCATTGGCAGTTTATTCCATGATAGCTATTTATGCCAAAGTTTGGTTGTATTAAAGATACTGTCCTATACTGGGGTTCAGTCATATTTTGAGAATACCATTCTCCATGGAGAAAGACTCCCTATTTTTTGAGTTTCTAGAAGTGAGCATATGATCACTCTGATGCCTTCTGTCACAGCATTATACCAGGGTCTGCAAACACAGAGGAGCTGGGGTGAAATCCTCTCCCTCTCCAAGATGCAAACCTTTGATTCTCTGGTCACTACTGACTAAAAGCAAGAAGGAGAGTAGTTTCAGAACAAGGGCAATAAAATCTAGTTTTCCCACCTGAAACTAGAAATTCTCTTCTTTAAAAAAAGGAGCTGAGATTCCTGTGTTTGGAAATAGGTATGGGAAGAACAAAGTGCCTCAGTGTATCCTCAGATATTGAAAAGTGTTGGATTTTTTTCTGAAGTAGAGATGGAGTTCCAGAGAGGCCTTTTAAAAACTTTTATTCATTTTTAGTCCCATGTAAAGGGTGAGATGTTGCAAAAGGTACAGATGTTGCAGTTCACGCCATCACAATCAGAAGCCAAATTCTTTCCTAATTACAATACATTATAAGCATTTTTGGTCGATTAGATTTTGCTACACAATGCTACTAATGTCTTAAAGTTAATCATCTAAAATTACCCCTTGTGGGTCCTACTACAATACATCTTTCATAGTTCTATTTCTCCAAAGTATCTAGTCTATTTACAAAACCATCATTCGAAACTTGTTTTTAGCTCCATTTTTCTCTCAACAATGTCTGTCTATTCCACGGCCTTTCTAAATCAGCATATTTTATCTCAGAGTTTGCATACAGATACTATGTATACATAGTATACATAGTATGTGAGCCTTCTATCAGGCTTTGAGAATTCTCTACAAATCCATTTCCCACAGCAAAGAGGACACGCTGTGTTGGAAGGGGATTCCACTGTCCCTCCTTAGGCCATCTCTCCTTTCAAGAAGAGCTGAGCAGAAGTTTCCTGAGTGTTGCTGGACTTGTGTAATAGTGTCAGCATTTATCCTTTCCATTTTATCCTTCAAAAGGAAACCAGGACATAAGTGTGTATTGATTCTTTGGGGAACTGATGTCCCCAAAAGAATAACATTGACAGAGGGCATCCTGGAGTGAAGGTACAGACAGCTGACCTACCTTCTTGCCATGGTCTTAAATTTGAATTTAGTTAAACATCAACATTTTGCCAAACTCCCAAATTCCTTTAGGAACAGGTTTTTCCAAAGGAAAGATGGCCTCCTAATTGTGTTCTGAGGACCAAAGGATCTACTATAGATCAGAGCATTAGGTCATCTTCTCTGATTCACAGCCTGGCTCATTTTCATACAAATTAGGCAAATTCCTACCCAATGTGCATAAAATTTTTAATATAGACAAAACAAGCTGAATTTTTAAAAAGTCATAATTGATAAAGATTTTTCTGTTGTTTTATTTCACTCCATATTAAGAATGATCTGGTTTTGTTTTGCTTTTGTTGTTTTTTTTGCTCTAGGACTTTGAACATGTATGAGTTCAAAAACACTATCCTTTTTCTTCTCCTAAAGCAGACATGGCACAAATATGAAATGTTCACTAGAGAAAGTGCCTGAATATTGTGATCATAACTCTGTCCCATTTGTAATACAGCTTTCCTCAACTGATCAGGTTCCAGCAATCTGTGGCCAGATGGGCTTAACTGATCAACAAGAGTCACTAATTGATTTACCCCTTTTGTAAGAATACTTCACCACGTGTTTTTTTAAGTCAATTGGAAATCACCAATAGTGATCACATACCTCAGACGTTCCTCACACAGTTCAATGTGTATCTTTAAACTAAAACCATACCATGGGGTGACAAAGCATTGAAAATCCTGGAAGGTAAAGTGAGGTAAGATCAAGAAAACACCAAGATAAAGCTGAGACAAAGGATTGTCCTCTCAGATTCACTCACAGATTTCTTATTTAACCACTACTTGTATTTCACACTCAAGGATGTAAGAGATGATGATGATAATTCATCACCCGATCCAGTAATTCAAAATTCCTCTGCTCCTGCGGGGGAGGATTGGACTAAATGACCTTTTAAGGTCCCTTCCAACTCAAATCATTCTATGATTCTGTGATCCCATGTTTAGCTAAAAAAAGGCATTACAGTCACCCAGTCACATCCCAAGGCCCCTTAATGGACTTTATGAACTGGACGGATCAACACCTTAGGCAGCCCATAGTAACTGTTTGTCGTTTTGACTAGGTTACCTTCTAGGGAAGTTGCCCTGTAATCCATGCAGAATTCCTATTTTACTTGCCCAATGTTCTTGTCATTTTCCTATCACAAGGGTTCTTTAAGAGTATGTCATACTTAAGTGCCCAAATTATTTTCACTTTGCTAGAGAATTTTGACATATATGAGAGAAAACCAAAGGCCAGTACAAGTTATCTTTCTAATACAGGTAAAAGCAAAAAAGCCAAAAAGGTACTTATCTTACCTAAGATGCATCTGCAAAGGCACCCTCTGAAGGATGCTAATAATTTACCACTATCGCAACTTAACAAAATGAGCAGATCAAACCTGGTGAATGTCACCACCTTTAAGATTAACAGAAATGTTCACATCAACCAGTGGTATTTATTTTCTCCTTCCACAAAGAGAAAAGATGAAAGAGAGAAAATGAATATACTGTGAAGCCTAGATTTAAAATGAAGGAGGGCTAAGGACTGTTCTTTAAAGTAACCCACAAATTCTTAGAGAACATTCCACTCTGTGCAGAGAGGAATTTCAAAGCAAAACAAAATAGATCTATTTTTTAATCATTTTCAGAAGTATAAAATGTAGTAACTGACCACATTCACCGGAGTTACATTCTTTATATTTTATGTTTTCACTATTGTGCATTATTCCTCTAAGAATCAATTTTAGCAGCGCTGATGGTTTAAATTCAGCATAAAAATAAAATTCAGCAAATGTCATGGCAGCATACCAACCATTTAATGTCAGGTTCCCTTATGTTCAGAACTTCGTTGAAGCCTCCCATCCATCAATTAGACAATTTTGGAATATTTTTCTTTGTAATTAAAAATAAATCTCTTGTGATAGGTATTGTTCTGTTGGAAGGATTGCCCCTTCATATACCAACGTCAATGCATGTGCTTGTATGTACATTTTTTTAGTTTTCTAGTATTACTCACCATCTTCATAATTAAGCAATTCCTCACTATGAAGACTTTGCACTTAATGCACAGTTATGCACGTGGGCCCATGCTGAGGGACAATCTATTTCCCAGCAAGTCTACGGAACTCTCTAGAGTCAGCCTGCAAAGACTCTAATCACAGGAGCAAAATCTTAAATAAGTGTGAGGAGGCCACACCAATTAAGACAGGAAACAGAGTGTGTAACATTACCCAGGGGCTCAGGAGGAAAAGCGGGGTGACGTGAAAAACAGAAGGAATAGGAATGCATGGGTGATGTGAGCTGAAGGAGACTTTGCTGCCATTACAGCCTATGAGAAAACTGGAAGAGAGAAAATATCAGGTCCCACGGTGACCTTTAATTCTTGCCTGCACTGAAACCTCTCACCACCCTGATGAGAACCAGCCAGAGTTGTGGAAGGGACTCTCAGGACAGACATCCTGAAATCAGCATGGCTGTGATTTTGAAGTGTACTCACACAGCCTATAGAAGCACAGATTCATACAGGCACATAAAAGCTGCTCTATAGCTGCAAATGTCTATTAGAGGTATCTCACATTTATCTTCAGCTCACTATAATTAAATAGACAGTATCTATACACTGACAGCTGGCATCCAGGGCAAATAATTACACACTGCTCTCATTAGACTAGCCCTTGCCAACACAAGCTGCAGAGCATTATCTTCATAAAAACATTTGCTCTTGAAAATCACACTTTTAACTGTTGTATTCCTTGGAGCTTTTTTGATGTCATGACAATTTAATTGGAATAGTAATTCATTCATGGTGAAACAACAGCAAAAAAACCCCTTTTAATTGTTTAGACTTAAAAACACACAGAGACACAGTAATTTGTTTAATATCTATTTGTTTATTATAAGGCTTTAAGACAAAAGTTTTCCATAAAGTCCGATTGCTGCATCAAAGCAGCATGATTTGGAGCTATCTGCCATCCTACACATTCTTGAAATTACAGAATAATGAATGGTATCACCACAGACTACTTGCCAGGTATAAGGCAGGTATAATCTGTAAAACATTTTTTTGGGTGAAATATATTTATGTCTTGTTAATGTTTACTGCCATATGCTATATACTTCAAAGCACAGAGCTGGTCCTGGAAAGTTTTACAGCATGAGGTGTGAAATCTGAAATACCACAAGCACAAACAGCTCAGCCCAGACTTGTCTGAATCCACACAGCTCACTGTAAACAGAAAGGATTGTCCATATGAAACTAAGTAATAGCAAGAATATTGTCATGTGCTATTGCTTTTGTTTAAACTATTATGCAGTGAGTGCAATCTTTAATAATGTAGTAAGCAGACAACCCTCTGATTTTGTCATTTAAGTCCATCTTGCTTTAGCTGGGATGTCTTGGTCTGTGTATAACCAAATACAGGATTTTTTTCCTAGAATCATAAGGCAAGAGTGCATTAAGCAGGGGCTAGGAAGGAGTGCCATTCAGCTTTTCCTGTGTGCATCAAGACTGTCAGTCATTGCATCAGTGGGGCATGGGTGATATGAAATCATATGATCACTGGATCAGGGTCACTACACTCCTAATTTGTAGAATCACATTTGCAGCAGGTATAATTCTGGACTGCTTAAGTCATTTGTATATAGTGACAGCTTTTGTTTGCACACTGATTTTTCATGATCTCCTTACTTTAAAACTGTACCACAGTTTTACTGGACTTCCTAAGTGCTTGAGCCATAAAATTTAGGTGAGGATTTATCTTCCCTAGCTTCAGCATTTTTCACTAATAACATTGATGCCTGGCAATCTCTTCCAGCCAGTGCAATGAAAACTGTCTGGATGTACAGCATACAAAGTATTCTTGTACAGAAACATCCTCCCAGTGCTCATCAGGCCAAAGCTATTTCCTTTCTGTTTACTCACATCCATGGAAATGAATGAACACTTCAATGAAAGGAAGGCCTTTGTCTTAAAGGGCAGCCTGTCATTAAATTTTATTTTATCCTCTTTTTTTTCTCTCAGCCCTCTACCCTAACTCTAAAATATAATTCTCTAAGCATACAAAATTTCAGGAATACCTGCAGGTATGCTCTAAAGAAATGCTATTGTCTAAAGCATTTTGGTAGTGGTGTTGTATGTGTGAACTGCAAACTAAACCAAGTGCAATATAGTTCATGCTGCTCATACTGCTAATAAGAAAGTGTGAATATATATATAATACACTGCTTTAATAGTGTCTGAGACTGAAAATGCAAAATAATTAGGCCAAAACAATTTGTTTAGAAAGAGGCTCCAATTTCCTGTTGTTCTAAACAGAGAATGCTTTTCCAAAATAAAAACTTACTGTAATGTTCTGTTTCTGTCATATTTCTCCTTTTTTAGGGTTGATTGTTGAAATAAAAACAGCATCCTAATTTCTTCTCCATGTGAAAGGTATATGAAAAAGTGGTACCCATAGTGGAATTTCTCAGCTTCTCTAGTTAAAGTCAGATGCTTAAGGCTATTTAATACAATTAGAGCCAGATGCTCTCAATCACATACAAAATTCCTTTGATATCCATGAAGACTCAAAAGAATCTTGTTTTCTTTTTATAAGGAGTTTCAAAAGGTCTGCTTTTTAAGGCTGACTTCTAACTTTCTAAGGGGTCTCACAAATAAAAGTACATTTTCCTTCAGAGTCCGTTAACATTCAGCACCTTTTTTTTTTTTTTTTTTTTTTTTTTTTTTTTTTTTTGAAACAATGTAGAGCACAAATTAGCAAAGACAAGTAAACAGGTCTTTTCGACTTCTTTATGTGGTCACAGGGAAAACACTAATAGGTCAATATCTTGTGATACCCTCAAGGAAAATATAGTTTCAAATGAAAAAGGCCACTGATGTATGATGCTGCTATTTTAGTTGTTATAAAGAGAATTTTTTCTTACTTAAGAAAAGATCTCCAATTAAAACTACCAAGATAAAAATAGAAGTGGAAACCACACAGTTTCCATGCTCTTTGCTTTAACTTTCAGGAGTATGTAATAATATGAACTCAGTAAAATCACATCACTGCAACTCTATGTAAGAGAAGGCTCAGGCCTAATATGTCTGCTGAGAAATAAGGGACAAATAATTAATAGAAAAATAATTAACACAAAATAAAAATTCATAAAGAGGTATAAAGCACCATTAGGTAATTAAGGGATCAGTTCTGGAAAATATATAGATTTTAATCAGTTATTATCTCCCCAGAAGTTTACTTTGCTCCAGTGTCCAAGACCACTTCCCCCAGACAAAAAAAACAGACCATGTGGCTGTGTCACAGCCATTTTTCTGAAAGTTTTGCCTAATTTGATGTATATTATCTAACCTGTGAAACTGGCTGTGCAGTGTCTCATGTTCCCAGCTGCTGGCTCTCTGGTNGTTTTTATCTAGGCAGGGACCTTGGAGCCCCCACCACTGGGTGGAGCATCTCACAATGGGATGATGTAAATGTGTAATGTCATTGGTGAGCCTTAATGGCCCATTAGCAGAAGATATCCCCCACAGAGAAGATACTGAAAGAGATAAGAAACAGTACCCTACCTGGTTTTAACAGCTGAGGCAGAAGGCATCTGTCCCCCTCCCTCCAGAGTAACAAAAGATAAAGAAAAAACATTTCCTCAACTGCTTTCAGCAGATAAAAATAGAATACATTTTTTGTTCCATAACCCAAGACAGGTGGGAAAACAGGATCCAGCGCAGGGGCCAACCAAACAGCTTGGGGCAAAAAGTATCCAAAACTGCCATGGGGAGACCAGGCAAGTTCATCTGCCAGAGGTCTGCAAAGAAGAGATGCATATGAACACGCAAAGCCTTCTATCAAATGGTGGTATGCTTAGAGATGGGCTTGAGCTGCTGTGCCTCACAACCTGCCCATCTTTGGGGCCTCTTTATTTAACTCCAGATGTAGGTCCTCAGTAGCTGCTAGCTAGAATCACTTCTCATACTCAGTTCTAAGGCAGCAATCACACTATAGCAGATGTTATAAAACTGTTTTAGAATAACAGAAGATTGAATTAAGAGTATGGTTTATGCTTAATTAGGTTCATGTTGGTCTTGGAGGGATTTTGATGGAGTAGATACTGAAAGATGTCTAATATGATTATCTCCAAATTACTGCGTCTATTGCTCACCCATACTGAAAACTACAACAATGCTTATTTACGAAATCCAGAAGCCACCCTAGGCGTAAACCTAACCCTCGGCTGAGAAGTAAAATCGGCCTTAGGCTCAGGATGGTGCCAAGCAGAAAGGTGTGGAGGGAGCCATGTTGTAGCAGTCCTGTGTTCCTCTTGGCTTGTCTTTTGTAGCTGCAGTGTGCTTGGAGCTCTGGGCTTGGTGGATTTCTGAACCCTAACCCTAGGCATAGCCCTAATCCTTACTGATTAAATAAGATGATACCAAACTCCTTAGAACGGTAAAGCATCATACGAAATATATCTGTGTCTGTGAGCTCCAATCATATCATTGTAGAAGAACTACGGCTACGTCTTCAATGAGATTTTACAACTAGAGCTAAGTCCCATAGTGTGCTTTTATGAATTCAAACTGACTAAGGGCAGGAAAATGTGTTTGAGAAAAAATAAACTCAGAATTTTAAGGAAATTTCACTTAATAGAGGGATGTGTTATAGGCTTATTCTGAGCTTTCTACTTCATTTTCATTTTAGAATTCTGTTCTGAATTTTCCTTTTTTATTTCTAGCTGTTCTATGGAAAATCCCAAACCAGCCCGGCTGCTTGGCACCCCATGCCACCATGTGCTGCCCTGGATGCACATCTACTGTGTCAGGCCCCATTGCTTTAGACTGATTTACAGAAGCTACAATGTGACCTGCTTCAGGATCACTGTTTGTTTGACTCAAGGCTTCACACAGATGCCTTCATTTTTTGACAGAAGGTAAAAACCTACACGCTGGACCACATGTTCCCAGCACACCACACATACACTAGCATTAGGTACACTTCCCTTTCTGGGTAAAGTCATAACCTCAGAAAAATATCTCTACCCCCTCCTTCAATATTAAGAAATACTTAAGTGAAAGAGTAGTTTAAAAAGGGAAATTTTCATATATTACTACTGGAAGAGGAGGGAAAAAAATCTTATGCTCTGTCTTGTACAGCCACACACCATGTCAAAGAGAAGGAACAAATTATGCCATGAAATTGCCTAAAAACTGCAGCTTCCCATGAAATAAGTCAAGGTTGGTTAATTGCTATTTTTTTTCTGTAAAGAAATAAGGAAAATGGTTACTGTTTGCTCAGCAGAGGAACAAAAATGAACCTTTTTTTTAATCTTTTGTGCTCAGCTGAAATGACTGGGAATTTCTGTGGCTTAAAAATGCAGCACCTACAGAGAGTGGAAGGAAGGTCTCACAAGCAACTAGAGTGAACTCAGCCCACTTCAACAACCGGTGAGAATATTTGCTCACAAATTTCAGGAGGGGCCATCTGCATGTCTCCAAGTAATAATTCACAGAAAGTACGGTTTATCATTAGGATGACTGCTCATCACAGCTCCCAGAAAGATAAAAGGTTGCCCATTACTTTTGCACACCTTTACTACTGCTACCTTTAAAAGGAATAGTTGGTCAGTTGCCTTACATATCAAAGTGCCAAAAGTGACTTTTGGGCGAGGAATCCATTTTCATAGAGATACCTGGATTAGCACTGAGTTAAACTTCTGAGGGACACACCTTCAGAGGCAGAGCTCTCTCCAGCATTTCCTCCATACAGTGTCCTATCCTTTGCAAATCCTCCTTACAAACCACAGGCTCTCCCACATTCAAAGCATCAGCATAAACCCCATCTTTGGAGCCAGACATCCAAATTTTAAGCTTAAGCATCATTACTTTGCTCAAATCCTATTCTGGATCTGGCCCATTACACTTATATGCAAAAGCATTTCATAATCTTTTTTCATCAGAATGGCAACATATTTTTTCCCATTAAATGCAGGCAACAGAATACTTTAGTATTTTAAGAATGAGAACAATGCTCATAACTGTGGGAAAGAAATTGAATCATGTTCTTGACATAACCCTCTGAGCCACGTAAGGCACTGCCTGTGATTTGGGGTCAGGATGAGTGTTCTACGCAGAACTTTATCTTGCACTTAAATATGTGTTATTTCATCAGCATTCTCTTCTATACTCCTTTCTTCTCTCTTTGCCAGAAAGTGAGTGACTACATGCAGTGGAAGCAGTGAGGAATCAAAGGCTGCTATCCTGCAGAAGCATTTGTAGTAAGCAAGACTAAAATGCATGGAAAGGTCCAGGGGAGTTAAAGGATTTCTTGACATGCAGATCTAACAACACACTTTAATTCAGACCTCTCAGAGGAGGAGGCTGACCCTTTCCTGAGAACTGCATTGAAGCAATTCACATCCTGAGACCTGTTAAGACACATAATCAAGAATTGCAGATATCAAAGTTCACCTTCCTTGTGGGATTGCCTATCAGAGACCTTGTGCGTAACCACCTCTGCTTCAGAAGCAAAATGCCCATCAGCTCAGTGGTACCAGACCACAAGGTTGAACTTACGTCAACATAAATCCTATTGAGTTGAGGGGACTACACATCCTCACACAGCCACAGCTCTTGGGGGACTAGTCTCAAGTGTTTAAATCAGATGACCATGAAAGTTCAGCCATTAACCCTAACTACATAAATGTGTGATTAGGTCTCTGGTACTCTTGTAACTTATATGATGTAATTTCATTTGTATAGAAAATATGATCTTCAAAATAACTGATAATAACTGGTGAAAGCAGTTTTAGGATGCTGGAGGTGCAGTTCTGGAAATGTTTTGTGCTTACAGCTTACTCACTTCTGCCTCTGTTAAATTTTAAGCTCTCTTTAAATCCTCTTACTTCATTGCTCCATGCAGTACTCACAGACTCCATGTCTCTGAGGCTGAATCAACACACTCAGCTCACGGAACTTTCCTGTAAAATTTTGACACAGATGAGAGCTAAACAGTTACATCCTGTGGGTTATGTAGAAACTCTTAAATTCACCAGGCACTGCAGTCAGCGGTGGGCAAGGGTGAGATCCCACACTTTCTAAACTTGGAGGAAATGTATGATTATTCAACACTCAAATTCACACCTGAGCTCTACTGAACACATCTCAGGTGGACAAATAAAGACTATTTCCTTATTGCTTGGGGTTTTGGTTTTGTTGTTGTTGTTGTTGTTTGGGTTGGGGTTTTTTTGTTTGTTTGTTTGTTTTTTAGAGTGAAAACATTGCAGTATTCTTTGTTAGACTACAAACAATAATATGAATATTTAAATCTCCAATGACCTTATAGTCTTTCAGGATTGTCCTGGCCTATTGGCTAAATCATGCTTCAAGAGAAGACATACACGAAATAGATTTGGTTCAGTCTACCTTGCAGAATAAAACTCATCTTTCTGTATGTATTTTAAATAACATAGGCTCAGACTGCACTCTGGAATTTGTACTGGGGAGCACTGACACTGTTCTGACAAAATCCTGGAAACAGTCACTAAGATTATAGGAGTTAAGTGGTATTTATATGGCTTTTGCTTCTACATCACCTGCAAAGGCAGAGCTGAGTAACACAGACCCAAACACTGACCTTAACAGGTTAAAAAAGGACCATCTGATCCAGCCCATCCTCCTGGCAATCACTTCTGCAGTAGCTGTAAAGTCACAGGGAGAGATTAAAGTTGTGAAGCTGTTAACTATCCCTCAGGTACAGAAATCTGCATCAGAAGCTGTGAGTTCATCATAACAGCAGCAAAGATTCTGAATAACAGTGTGTTTAAGGGGATTTCTTTATTACATATTTTGAATTGGAACTCTTAAAATTCTCCCTGTTCTCCTAAGTGGCAAAATATTAGAGATGTAGGAAAACCTTATGAGTCACACAGAAAGTGACTCAGCTAAGGAAAGCACTGCTTCAATGAGAGTGACAGGTGTCCTGGAATGTAATTATGAGATTCCTTGACCTGGTGACCATATTCCCACTGCGATGAGAGAAGCATCCTCCGCTGGCAAGTGCACCCATGTTCTCCATAATGGCTGAAGTCTTAGGATGCAGAACAACACTCAGTGATGCTGCTGGAGCAGATTTACACTCTGTAATGATATCTCTGTGTCAATCAATTTGTTTAAAATATTGAAAAACAGTATAAAAATCACTGAGCTTTTCTTACTTTCGAAGAGACTTTTTGTTGCTATGGCTTACAGCACTGGAATAGCAGGTAATACAAATAAATGCTACTTAGGAATATTTGCAGTAGATTTTGGCCCTGGAAAAGGCAACAGAAAATCATAAAAAAATTCTATCCTAACTGAGATGGTTTTGCTCTGTTTCTTGTGGAAACTATTTTGCAGCTGCTTACCATTTGTCTGAATTAACAACAGACCTTTTTTTCTTCTTGGTCTGACAGATTGTGTATGCTGGATTGCTCCATAGGATTTTTTCCTATGCATCGTGGCAGTGCATGTGCACATTAGATTTTCGGAGGGGGAGGGGAAAAGCCAGTCAGATATCATTTGCTGAATATTGTATTCAAGGAGTTTTGAAGATTTCCAGCATTACACAACATTATAAACCAGCTCCACTGACTGCAAATTTTATTTTTCATTTAACTGCTCCATGAACATCCCAAGGAAATAACTGGCAGCCTGCAGACTGTCAGATTAAATGACTGGTATTTAAGCTTTAAAAATGGTCATTAGACTTTCCCATTAGCCTTTTCTATTAGTTCAACTGCACCAGGCCTAGCAGCAAGGGGAATCCTGGGGTAGGCATGTTGTCATAGTATCATATTTAGCAAGATAACAATAAAATCTGCTGAAAGTAAGAGATTCTACTCATTGACACAGTATCAAGAGGGAAGGATGGAGCAGGGCTCCCAGTATTGGTCACTGTGAGTCAGAAGAAATGGACATTTTTACGTGTATGTGGAGCACATAAAGAATTGTCACACCACCACCCTGACTCATCCCCAGGATATATCAGTGGCAGGCTCCTTATCTGTACTGGTCAGAACAAAAAACTGTATTCAGTATTGAATTTATGTGCTGGAGTAAAACAAGCAGTCCATTTCACACGTCTCACAATGACACAGATACTACAGTGCACAAATGCTTCTACCAAAGCTCTAACTTCTGTAAAATAGCACAAAACATTACTTACAGCCTTTGCTCAGATCAACATTGCAGTGCTCACTTGCACAGAATCCTCATCTCCTTACTCTTCCTATCTTTCCCATTCTTTTGCATGGATTCATTGGCAGGGCTGTTAGAAAATGTTGTTAGTACAGAGACTTGTACCCTGCATGTTTTACTGTGCCTTTTTTTAATAACGCAGCCTGAGTCCCAATCTGTGTTCCACTCCATTTTGTTCAGCACACAATATATTGCAAGGCAGTGGAGACTTGGCTTCAGACTTCTGACCCTAAACGAGGAATAGGACATTAAACCATCCCTCAAGACAAAATATTTGGATAATTTCTGTTGTCAGAGGATAGTTCTGCTTATGTTTGTTCAGAGCTGGAAAAAAAATGCATCCGCTTTTCCTCCAAATGCTTTTTGTCTAGGTTAAAAAGTAGCAACCTGTAGTGGGGCCTCACCTGGCCAGAGGATGAGGAACAAGTTTACACCTATATGCTCATGGCTACAGCTTCACCTCTGATTTATGTTTGCTGTCTTCATTTTTCCCTTTTCTTTTTCATTCCCTGCTCTTTTACACTGGTCTCTAGATTCATTTTCTCATGCTGCCACTTTCCTGTTTCACTACACCATTTTCCCATTCCAAGATACCAGAAGTCTTGTTAGTGACAATTTATATAGTACATTTAAAAATTGTCTTGTGCTTTTTGGCATAAAACTAAGTGACCCTGTAAAACATCTAAGGGTTCTCATTCCCATGTGGCAGGGGATTAAAATCAGATGGTTGAAAGATGCAATTCTGTCATCTGTCTCACCCTTCCTTGGAGGAGTGGGGAGTGCTGCCCTCACAGGGATAGCTGGGCAACTCTTGGAGCAGACCTGGAGGTGCTGTAGTATTTATAACCAATTTATTAAAGCAAACTAATTTCAAGGCCTGCTTCCTGAGTACTTCAGAGAACTCTACAAAGAGGACCAACTTTCAACATACATGCTGGACAGATGAGGTTGTTGCTTTGTCCATGCCATTGATAACCCTTCCTTGTGTGTAGGATTAAATCCCCAGTGAAGTACTTTGGAAAAGATGTACTCCAGCACCCACCACACATGCAGGTTAAAAGCAGCAGAATTACATGTATGCTCTCTGTATGCTTTATGACATTGCACAGGTAGTACCAACTGTGACTTGAGGAGCACATTGCAAAATGAGGGGATGATGATATTTCCAGACCATAAATCATGTCTTACATAAAAGCATGCAAGAAGTCTATGTCGGTGTGGAAGATTTAATTACACAAACAAACAACTAGGAGGAGACAGGACATAGAGAGCCACATCCTGCCCATATGCGAAAACATGCTGGAACCCAAAAGAGAGGTGTGGTTGCCTCATGCCAGCTCCATGAACCGTTCTGCTGGGGCAGCAAAATGTTTCAAAGCAGGAAATTCAGATCCAGTCTCAGAGGTCTCAGCAGGCAACTGTAAAGCATGCTCCATGGAGCCATTTCCCTCAGCTTCTTTGATGGAAAGTGAGCAGCTTGTGCCCCTGGCTGAGACATATTTCTGGCAGGAGCATATGCATTTGATAAAAACAGCTTTACCGTTCAAGTAGGGAGAAACGGGCATTTTCCACACCAGGAAAACCAGCATGATGTTTGTTTCTTTCTCTTTTCGGATGAACACAGAACCTTTTAGATCTTTAAAGGAGGAAATAAAAAGCTCTCCCGAAACAGGCAAAAGTTAATAGTTAGGACACTCATCTGGAATTCTACCTTAGTTGTCATGGCTCTCAGTACATACAGCACTTAAATCCTAGATAAGAGTCACCTTATCAATCAATCAATTAATCAATATAAGGAAACCAAGCACACTATGGGGCCTGTTGCATTATGTATGCTCCATGAGAAACATGTCAAAAGATATAACTTATGGATCAAAACACAGTGTGGAGGACGTGAGAGAAGCAAGATTTTTTTGCACAAAGGTCCCAAAAAGAGACATATGAAAAATCTTTAAAAAAGATTAAAAGCATGGCAGAATGGCCCTTTCTAGCTCCCTCCCAGTATGTTTTGTCTCTTTCCCTCAGGACAGTCTGGCACAGTGACTCTGAATGCCTGACAGTGTGTTCTGCAGGAACACAGCTAATTGCTTAGACATGAGTAGCCTCATTTTTGGGGCTGAGCAGGGAACACTTCTTAGTCCACGTGCATTAAACTGCTGCACGTATTTCTGCAAGACGGGAAGCCAAGGTGGCTGAGCTCGTCACATTCCTGAGCACCAAAAAATTCTGAGCAGAATCCCAATGGGCCTGCCAGGCTATCTCCTTTCAGACTGAAAGAGTTGTCAAAGCAAACCAGTCCTTGTGTCACCACTGACTCCAACAAGCCATCAGTAAACTAAATGACAAAACCAAGACATGACTTTAAGGCTGCAAACACTGTTTCAGAAGCCTGTGCCAGGGAGCCAGATGTTGCAGGGAAAACATCTGGAATTTTTGATTTCCTTTAAGAATGAGTAGGAGGAGAATTGTGATGTGGTATAAAAAATAGCCTGCTGCATAGTTCTTGGATTAATGACAAAATTATCTCCTTTAAAATACTGCAAAGTATAAGAATTTTAACTCATATAGGATGGCTTAGTAGCAAAAAAAAAATATATACATGGTACAGAAATATGGAAAACTCTGAACATTTTCCAAATATGACCTACCTCAAACACAGGATCTGAAAGACTTTAAAAAGGGTATTTTAAAAAGAAAACCTTCTTTTCTATGCATAAGCAAAGAACATGCTTTCATAGGGAGGAATTGAGAAAAGGAGGAAGGGAAAATGGGGACAATTCAAATGAAGCAGCCCATTGCACTTAGAAACAAACTTTAATATATACATTGGGTCTCCCTTTGTTGCTCGTACTGAAGGTGTAAATGAGGACTAGGCCTGACCAGGGAGCATTTTACTGCCTTAAGACATTTTTTTAGATCTGCGAAACACCCTATTATGTGCACATCAGGACAAAACAGAGACCTCTGAAGAGAAAGGCAATAAACATTTCCTCTCCACCCTTGCATAAAGCTGGTGCTAATGAAAGCATGTGTACAGTGGGGAAAGGCAGCAAAAAACCAACCCAGAGTTTCCTGTGGTCCTCCCACCACTCTGGGCTCTTCTGGGGGAAGGGGGTTGCCCCACTGACAGCCAGAAGTCCAACTGTCCAAAACAAGTACTAGGGATCAGATTTCAAAAAAATGCCATGACTTCTGAATTGAGTTAGTGGGAGCTGCACTTTGAAAATAGAAAGTTTTGTAAGATACTGTCAAAAACCAGGTCCTTCAGAATTCTATTTGTGTGCCAAAAACCAGTGGATACTTTCAGCTTAATTTTTCTGTGCTTTAGCAAAAGCAAACCGTCCAGATCCACATGGCTGTGCTGAAAAAAACAGTCTCACAGAGCAGTGAGGGAAGCCCAGATGGAAACAAGCAATTCTGCCTTTAGAGGAGGGTTACAAGGCACGCAGCCACACACAGAACAGCCAGCCGAAAACAAGCCACGGGCTCCCTGCCTGTGCCCTGAGCACTGCCCATCCTGCTCCAGGAGTGCCCAAGAAGCCCGCTGGAAAAAACAGAGCCTTTGAGCCATTAATTACTCTGCAATAATGTTTGTACTTAAGGGAGCTGGCTCGAGTAACAAAGTAGTCACCACGGTAGCACGACCTAACTTTTGAATTTTAATAATATTCTTTCACCGTGGCCTGCTATATCGTCCACATGCTCTGTATGCTGACCTCAAAGAATTACGTGGAAGAGAAAATAGAAGCTTCAAGTAACCTTTTCAACTGTGAGAAAAATGCCTTCCTTCAAGATATTAACTATAGCACATTTTATGTTTCTAAACAGTTTCTAAACAGTTTCTACTTCTTCCACCTACTTGGTGCAGTTAATTTTCAGTGAACATGTCTTACCCACCACACTGAAACCCAAGCCATCTTTTTAATAAGAATCACATTTCTTTAGCAATGAGTATCTACTGTATTTTTCTAGTATTGTAGTATTTATAGTATCCTTGTTGTGGCCAAATTCCTTTTTTCTCTACAAACATTTTTCTCAGAAATTTAACTAAATACATTCTCTCCTTTAATTTGATGGTTTCCAGTTTTTGGTTACAGTATCTGCCCCAGATACTGCCCCATCTAGCATTTGTCTGGAGAGAACTTGTTCCCTTTCAAGGTTTTGAAACTCATCTCTGTACCTAAAGATGCAGACAAAAATCCAGGCAGATTTGATATGTCCTACATATTAAGAAAGATGACGGTGATGAAATTTGTTAGTTAGACACAGTCAGGGACAAGCACAAAACAGAAGAGGATAAACTAATAACTTTGTAGTTTTGAGAACTACACTAATAAAACATGTAAACATCACTAGATGCAAGGACATGGATTATAGAGCAAGTAACAAAAACACACTGTAAGTTGAAAGATTACCTTCTGAAAATACTAAAAGAGGTGGAGAACACAAAAATACTCACTAAACATAAGGTTTCTCAAGAGCTGCCATTGCCCAGGCTGTGAACAAGAAAATGATGAATCCTATTATGTATGCCAACAGTCAGAAAAATGCTCATGTCAGTGTACAGATGGTCCCTTGGCACTTTATACGTAGCTCAGGTCAGATTTGTTCCTGGGAAGAGTATGATGGAGAGAACTGGCTGCATGGACAGACAGAAGACTAGAAAGAACATCTACCAAGAAGCCCTGAAAGGTTTGGCTCACTTAGTCCAGTGAGGAAGGGCTGAGAGTGATGGTGGCTGATCTCTATAAATATAGAAAATGGAAGAGACAAATTGTTATGCAATTTAAAAACAGTGTTGTCATAAAAGCAAATGGATAAGCAGCATCTGATAACAAATTCAAGTAAAAGGTTATGTTTCCAACCACAGGCAACATGAGCTTCCTAAATAGTCTCCCAAAAAGGGTATCAGATGCAAAACATCCTAACAATTTTGAAATCAAATTTGAACAGTCTATGGAAAGAGTCACATGATGTCATTGGTGACTTTTTGCACCTGCAGAAGAACAACTCACTACATGGACCTTTGGAGCTTTTTTCATGCTGTAGTTCAGTAATTGCAAAATGAATATGATCCAGATTCTTACTTGCTGTTAGTGTAATTATTTTAATTCCACTAAATCTGACCCTTTCTATGACCTTTAGGATTTTAACCTTCTCTGTCAATTGTCTCCATCTGAATTTTAATAACAAATATACTTGTAAAAGAAACAATTGTTCTTAGTTAAAATCCGTCTGTAAATCCTACCTGTTACATTATAGTTCAGATAAAATTGTTTTAGTAGCTTAAAGCAGAGCAAGATTTAGCAGACCATTTCAAATACGGTTTTATTACATCCAGAAAGATGGGATTGGCTGATGTATAAACACAAAGCAACCACATCCTACCTGAAGAAAGGAAAAAAATTATGCTACATTTATTTGCTTACACAGTGCAGACAGGACCTAGCTGTCTCCTCAGATAGTGTCTGAGCTCAAAGAGTAGAAATCTAGACGACAAACTCCTAGTGAATAAAATTCAATGTCAAAAAAATGTATTCTCGAAGCAGCCCCTGTCCTGCCCTCGCTGAAGGTAGAACTATGTCCTTCCTTCAAGAGACTGCCTGCACCTTGAATTATGTGCAGGTGCCAAAGGTCCTGGTGAGTTTTGTTACTCTGATAACTCCTCCTCAGGAAAGTCCCCAAAGAGTTTCCCACTTGATATTTGTCCTGGTTTAGACCAAATTTTGGGAGTCACCCCAGGATATTAATAGCAAACTTAGTGACCAATCTATTATAACAGCTTAGATCCAAAACACAGGTGTAAAATAAATTCTCTGTCTAGATTCAGGTCACCATTTCCATAGGCTTTGATGCTACTGCTGCTACTTTGATCCAAAGGTCTATGTATTTGTAGGTGTTTCCAGCTGGTAAAATGTGGTTTTCTTTGTTTCTTGTGGCAATCTTGTTTAGAAGAAATTCACAACGTTCTATTTCCATCAGTATGAAAAATCTGCCAGATCAGAACATGATGGCACCGCATCCTCATGCTTTTAGCCAGAGCCTTACCCTCAGTGCTCATATTTGCCCCATTCCCCCTCACCTTAGCTGTCTCTCATGCCTTACTGCCTTTTTCTTATCCACGCAAGCTGCTATTCCCACAGACACACCCCAGCAAAGACTCCCCAGAGCCTCCCCTAGTCATTTGAACTCCTAAGCGGCTTTTCATTTCCTTTCATTTGGAACAGAAATTATGGGCTTAACTGTCTCTTGGAGATCCTTTAAGCAATGATTAAATCTCCTGACACTTCAGGATATATTTCTGAAAACAACAGTGTGATCTCAGATAAAAATGTTCTTTTGCCATTTGCATGCAGGGGAAGTGATGATTGATTTTTAATTTTCTGTGAAAGTGAGGGCAAGCCTGTTGACATCCTGAGACTTCCTGGTTCATATTCAGTAGCACAGCTGTGGCAAAATGGTCCCATAGCACTTTTGGGTGCTCGTTAAAGGGAAAACCTCTAAGAAACTTTAAAGGTTGTTGCACTCTCAGAAAACAGAACTAAAGTAAACCTGTTATTTATTAATGTTTATGCCAGTAATTACATGAGTACTGAAGGTTTTGACATTTCCAGTTTAAATTTCTTACTATTTTCCCACATCATTATTTCTATTAACATTAACACCTGGAAAACTCTCCTTAACCAAACCTGAGAATTGAATTCCATTTTTCAGCTGAATAATAACTCTTCTGCCAATCCTGTTTACCTACAAACTCACCTCAAGTTGTATTATAGTTTATATCCTGCCTTCTCCTGCCCAAAGCTTGTATTCCTCTATATATTTAATAATTCCATCTCTCTGACTCAGAATCTTGATCTATCAAATCATGCTGATGTCAAAAAGTTCTCTAAAATAGTCATAATAGGGGTTCTTCTGCAGCAGTTATTTTTGCAGAAAGCTTCAGCCAACAAGAAAAGACCAGTGAGAAATTTTGGGAGGATGTAGGACATAAGGCCATAGATAAGTCCTTGCACCTTCTCTCTGCATTTAGGATGTAAAGGATCCTAAGCAGTAGGATGTTAGCAGGAAAAAGATAATTTTTAACCCTGCAATAAGTTTCTTATAGTTTCTTGTCAAGCCCCACGATCCATGGTTGCTGCCCTGTTTACACAGGGCAGGTGTAGCAGCAATGAGATCATCTCACATCAGTCCTGAGAGCCAGCTCCCCCAAGGGGTGGCACACACTGACCCTTGTCACAGAGCTATGTCAGTTCCTAGGACAATTAGGCTCTGAATACAGGATTAATAAAGTTAGTTTACGAGAAAATCAACTGCCTGATAAGAAGATTCAGATTCACTGGTTAGCAGAGCAAGAAACTTCCAAATCTACTCAACAGGAACTCACACATGGGATGAATTTGTCCCAAATCCCACCTTTCTGAGTGTTTTATAGATTCTTAGCCTTGAGCATCATCCAGGGCACATGAAAGACTGGAATTAACAACCTGCACTCTCCTTTTTTAAATATTATATGCATTAAAAGGGGGCAGAGTGCCCATCTTAGCCCAGGGGACACAGGAATGTACTTTTTATAGTAGCTCCCTAAACATGGGGCTGAGCAGAGGAGATGGGAAAATGTTTCTAACTCCTGTTAAAACAGGAGAGGGAGAGGGAGAGGGAGAGGGAGAG
>VYXD01004005.1:578794-602808 GCA_013397195.1 Hylia prasina
AGAGGAGAGGAGAGGAGAGGAGAGGAGAGGGAGTCATGTGGCATCAGAAACTTTATACCCCAAAAAACATTAAATAGTGGGGGTATAAAATGCATAAGTAGCTCAATGAACCCACAGTATGCTTAAAACCTTTTGCTGTGTAGAAATCTGTGAGCAAAACTCTGAACACTCCTGTTCACTGTTGAGCAATTTGCTCTCCTTTGCCACAGGCAAGATGCACAGCCATATGGATCCACTAGTGTGTCATTCCCCCCACAGTAACATCTTCATGGGACTTCATCTTCAGGCACTCAGTTTTGAAAACAGGTCTCCTAATGGCACATGCAAAAATCAGTCTTTATGCGGGGTCAAATTCTGACCGTGGCCAAAGCAGTAATCCACACACTTAGGTTCACAAGTACTGTTTATACACACAGTATCCAGCCCATAAAACCAGTGTTAGCACTTAAGCACTGAAATGCAGCCACTGTAACAGCCTTGTATAGTTATCCAAAGGAAATAAAAAGTGAATATGGCTTACAGCAAAGGGGAGAATGTGTTTGCAACAGTTCTACTTGTGCGTTGTCAATATGAGAAGTCTGAATAGCACATTGGATGAATAAGAACTCTATTTAAGAAACAGTGTACTCCAGTTTACTAATCTGTGTGAGAGTGAAATTGTGGGAACAAAAATATTATGCTAATGTGAAACCACTTCAAGAAAGAAATCAGAAAATATGTGTAGTTAATCTTCCACCCAGGAAAATGAAAGCATGAGAACAAGCACTAACTTTTTGCAGAGACAGCTGATGTTGGTGTAAATCACTCACACATTAGTATGTTATTTTCATTTAGAGTTATGTACTGAACTGTTTTTGTAGCCTACGATTCCTGCTCAAATCTATTTAACAGTAATAGCCATGAGCTTTGCTACTCTTCAGAAATACAGTACAATGGAATTATTCTAGTGCTGCAAAATGGCTCATTCTTACTGCACAAATGACTTCTACGTGCACTAAATCACGCTGCATTAAAAAGAGCTGATGAAAAGAGCAACATCTCTTCCTCTTCTCTGTTTCTGCCCTGAAAGGAAGAGAAGGAGAGGGGAAGGGAAGGGGAGGAGATGTGAAGTCAAGATGCTATTTTCAAGACTTGCACTTGCCTTTCAGGATTTATATGCTATCCAGCTGATAAGAAGCAATTATTATACCTGTTTGAGTGTGAAAAAAGAAGTCAGAATTTTTTAAAGGGGGTTTAAGTCCTAAGTGGAAGGGTTTATTTCATTCCTTTGGCTGACTTCAATAAAGTTTGAAGGGAGTTAGGAAGAAGATTCTGGAATAGCAAAAAAAAAAAAAAAAATCTTTTTTTCCTTGAAGTTTGTACAATTTTTTTGAGATAACAAACTGTATCCAGATTTATAGCAGTAATAGCTACATCAATGTTGGTCAAAATGATTGCTGCAAATAAATGTATTTTACACTTTTACATGATTTTTTTCAGTTGCTGTTAAATTTAACAAAATACTGCAGATATCAGATAGAGGAAATGCAGAGAGGAGATGGAAAAAGTTCATTTTAATTTTCTTTAATCTTCTTGTTTGTTAATCTTCACGGAAATAATTGTCAGGTGTATGTCAGGTATGCATTACCTCTGAAAAAAATAAAAGGGGGAGGGATGGATTTAAAACTCCCATCATACTCTCTTATCCCTTGGAGACAGAAGTACCCTTAGCTCTGGAGAGAGGGAAGAGACCAGGCAGAGAGAGGGGCTGGCCTCACTACAGACTTCTATTCCCCCTCCAGCATCTGGATGAAACCAAGCTGTGCTCTCTCTCCCAGCTGTGCCTGGTGCATGATACAGTGAAGAGGAAAGGATATTGCATGACTCAAGAAATGATTAAATCTTCAGCCCACGGTGGCAGCCCCTGCCCTCTGTATGCCCTGGGCATGGCAGCCTCCCTGACTGTGTGTCTCAGCCTGTCACTGTCACTCAGACCAGAGGCAGCTACTTCAGAGTTGGAATGGGAAGGGCTGATGGATGATTTAAGTATACACACATTGATCTCATCTACTGTGGCTACTTCTGGGAAAAAAATACAAGTGTTGTTCTCTTTGTTGGTGCTATGATGCGCAAAGCAGAGTTAAGCAGAGTGGCTTGATGATTATCAGGGTATTCAGCTGCTGGGCACAGCAGCCTGAAACTCCCAACTTGTGGAGGATAGCATGAAGCACAACAAAGTTTTCCCAGAGTTTTAAAATGGGCCAAGTTGGATGCATGGGGAAGGTACATGAAGGATTCTGAGCTATGAATTAGTTATTTCTGTGATGCAATCCATGTAACTTATCTTAAATATGTACCACAAGACGGGAAAATTGTACTCGAAACCAGCTTATTTTTCTCAGTTGATAAGTAATACCACAAAAAGGATCATTTAACATTAAGCCCAGCCACAAAATGTCATTCTAAATAACTTTCTGGAGCTGGGAAAGGCAAGTAACTAAGATGAAATTTTCAAAGCCTCAGAAGCAATTTTTTAACCCTATGTCACGCCCACTCTCTTTGGAAATGTGATCCCTTTGGTCCATTTGGAAATACCACGCCTCAACAGTCCCATTTGTCTCCTTGAGGATATGCTCTGAAATGAAGGAGGTGTTAAGGGCATGCACCGACATGGAGGAAACCCTGAGTGACCATGGTAAGAGACAGCAGAAACCAGGATACTCCTCCATGCTAGGGAACTCCAGGAGGCCAGACATGGGTCCAGAGGATTCCCCAGAAAAAGAGGAATAAAGCATAAGGATTTCCATAGAGGAGTGATCCCCAAGGGCCATGTTGAGGAAAATTTTTCCATAATTGAACATCTGAGGACCAAATATATACCTTCTTATGGAAACACACCAAAAAGAAAGACCTTTGAACAAAATAGACAGTGCAGAATTTCTTCAAGGATCATGTTCAAAGGAGGAAAAATATCATCACATTTCCACCTTCAGGCTTCATGACCCAGAAAAGAAAAACCCATATATGTGTACATATGTTTCTGTATACTTACTTGTATATATTAAAGCAGGCAAAGTAATGTCAGGTACTTATGACATGTTGTTTGGGTTATAAAGAAATTCATCAGAAGCAATGAAAAAGATAAGAAAGGCAAGGGCTTGCCCTTGAACAAGTAAGACCAATGAATCTGTTTAGGCACTTTGTACTTAGACTCATAGAATGGTTTTGGTTGGACGGGATCTTAGAGGTCACCCAACTCCAGCCCCTTCACCATGGGTAGGGACACTTTCCACTAGACCAGGCTGCTTAAAGCCCCATCCAATCTGGTCTTAAACACTTCCAGGGATGGGTCATCCCCAGCTTCTCTGGGCAACCTTTTTCAGCACCTCACCACTCTAACAGTAAACAATTTCTTCCTAATATATAACCCAAGATTAGATACTCCCTCTCTGATAAAGGACTCATATTCTCCTACCGCCAATTACCATCTTGGGGAAATATCAGTCAGAACAGTTGCTACTCTGTAATCTGGCCTTTTCCAAGGGAACTTGCTGGGTACTTTGAGAAGAAAGTCCCAGTTTGTTACTAAAACTGATTCCACCACCTGCCTCAAATTTTAATATAATTAAGATATAATTTTCTAGCATATGAATAAGTTTCTCTTGCACAACAAATATACCTTGGAAAAAAAAAGGTTTTACAGACTCTACTGACTACTGAGTTTTGAACATATTTCTGATCCTTTACATGAGGTGTTATTACACATTGTTGTTTCTCAAGTAGAAAAATTGTTTCCTGCTTTCCTTCACTTCTCACTTTCCCGTCAAATTAATTTCTGTCCCCATACAGTGTTTTACTGCCCCTTCTTCTGTAGTAGCATGTTCCAAGGCTACACTGACAGCATGTCCTGTGAAATAGTGTGAATTTATTCTTTTAAGCATCCAGAGAGGTTAGTTTTGTTGCTGTGGTGGTTCTGTTCCATCCTTATGTTAATTAAATTGTTTCATTAAGAGAGTCCCACCTTCTCCTGTCCTTCAACAAAGCAACTGCTTGTTTTCTTCTGTATTAATTGGATCATTTCATTAATGTGGTTTATTGCACCACCCTATAAACAGAACTATAACAGCAAGAAACTAAGAATACGAATAGGCAGCTAGGGCTGGGTAGTTGTTATAACTGGGAATTTTTCAGATTAGCTCTATTGCCTGAGAGAATGTTGCATGGAACAGCTTCCTCACTTTTTATATTCTTGGCAGCTGAGATGACCATAAAAGTAAATTTCGGCTCTGAATGTGTCCGAACTTTACAAAAAGTTGGACGGAAATCTGTATTTCCAGCAAGTTTAACTGGAATGGTGCTTCAGATTCTAGGAGTCTTGTTCTGTTAGTACTTTCACTATATGCCCTTGGCATCTGCTCTGTTTATATCACTGAAGGTTGAATTTTCAAACCCAAAGTGCAATTGACTCACAGCTAAGACTGAAACTCCATAGAGAAGTTGGAACAAGTGGTTGTGGTCACCAAAACTAGATTTTCACTGCTTGGCTGTGCTGATGCAGATGCTGGGGTTGAGCAGTGGTCATGCATGTGTGACTCCTCTGCTGCCTGGCCTGGAGACATAGCTCCTTCACGTGCACTGGCTCTGATGCACACCTGACCCTGCACCAGCCCCACTTTAGGGACTGAAGAAGAGAAGAAGCTCCTTGCTCTCCCACAGAGATCATCATCCTTCAAATTTAGGTTTCTAAATGACTCTCTGAGTGAATATTTTTTCCAGAAGGACCTCAAAGCTTGACTGTGAGACACCACCAAGCAAAAAGCCATCTTCTCTCTGACTACGTCTTCTGGTGGTCAATGGCCCTACCTGAGGAACTGTATCCTATTTACAGCTTCCCCTCTTCAGCTTGCCTCATGGCCATTGATTTACACTGTGATAATGTCAGAAAACCCTTTGAATAAAACTATCCTGCTTTTTAACAGAAGAAGAATAAGACTAGGAAGACAATTTTTATCTCTCTGTTCAGTATTCAAGAGAATCATAATTTATTCAAGCTTCATAGGTATTTTTAATATTGGAGAAGATACTGAAAATAAAAACAAAATTTGTTTGAGGGCTGTAGAAAGTGTTCTGTACTGAAAAACTTCAGAAACTCAATCTATCTAGTTCAATAAAGATAGAGGTACAATGAGTAAGTTCCTTCATGAGGAGATAATACTCAGATGTTTAATCTGTTGGAGAGAAGTGTACCAAGAATCAGTGGCTGAAAGCCAAAGTTAAAAAAAGATTCAACCTGTAAAGACAAAGACCTTTTTTTTTTAAATCACTATGAAAGTAGTTAATTAATGGTGGTGGGGGGGGAACTGCTAAGGAAACAGTGGATTTTATTTTCTTGATGTCTCCAAATCAAGATTGACTAACTTTCTGAGGAAGTGCTTTTACCAAATGCCAATTAAAGAGCACAAGGGTACAAGAGTATAAGGGTAACTGGGTGGAATTTACCGCTCAGAAATGCACAGGAGGTCAGAGTGGATGATCTAACCATCCCTTCTGGCCTTAACCTCCATGCATCTATGAATTATCCTAGATTTGTTGGCATGCAATAGGATTTAAAAAGCAAGCCTTTGAGGTAAAAACTGTTTGAGATTTACCTCAGGAAAACAATCTTCTGGTTCACGCAGAGGAAAACCAGATTGATCTGTACTAATGGTGTCTGGCAGAACATTTTCTTATTTGCTTGCCAAAATTTTGGTGAGGGCTTTATAGCCAACTGTAGGAAGTGATATGGTTTGACATAAAATATACAAACAACTCAGTAACCTTCTCATGGGAATGAAGTATATACAATGAATATAATTTCTTTATTTTTTTTCCCCCTCAGAGGATTCAGGAATTTGGCTCTTCCCAAAGTGTAGCAATCATGCCTAAGCATTTTATAGACTTCTAGTGAGAAACTGCCAAGCCTTAGAGACTTGTTGAGGGCAGAGGTTGAATATTAATCTTCACCACTGTCTTTTCAGCTACATCTCAGCTCCCTCTTCTGACATTTACATTTCTTTTTAACCCTTTAGAGCGACTGTAAAATAACTCCACAGGATATACTCCCCAGAGCAGGTACTGCAAATAAGCCTTGTCAGAGTGCTTGTGGACAGTAACACCTGAATAGCAATTCCATTGACTGTAGGTCCATATCCTATAATTTCAAGCAAGGATGTATATGATCTTTTCTCAGTTACATGAATACTTGAATTTCTTTTTGTTTTTAAACTACAACATTTTGCTGCCACTATCTTCTGTGTAAAGCCTTTCAGGGTAAGTTTTTCAAATACAATTATGCTAGGAATAAAAGTCCCCAGGCACTTCAGCCACTTCTTCCTGATTTACTGTAGCTGGATGTCTTCCTAGGATGCTGTCCAAGATACTGATTTTAAAACTTGCACAATGTTTAAGGGAATCAGTTCTTTATTATCCTCAAAGGTATGCAATCTTCTTTAATCACATCACAAGTCCTATTGCAGTTTATGTTTAAGCTGTCATCCTCAGAGAGCAACATTTTATTCTTTTTTAAATGCATAGACCCATATGAGTAAACAATTCATTCTTTCTTTTTGGCTGCCAGGATCTTGACAGCATTCTTGTATTTTTCTTTTTTTTTTTTTTTAAGCTTGTGGTAATATTTATTTCTTTGGTTACAACTATTTTTTTAACATGTAAAGATTGCCTGCATAGTCACACATTTCTTCAGATATCTCCACCCACAGCCATATTTCAACATCCCCTCCCAGTCCCTTCAGTGTATCCAAAGTTTCATCTTTGTCGGACTTGTTTTTGGCAAGAAAAGGACTCCATGGTGGTTACCAGTTCAGCTTTAGCAACAGAAAAGGGAAGACTACAGCCAGTTATCAGCATTTTTAATTGACTTTGCATGATGCTGCAGTTCGGAGTTTTTGTCAAACTTCTTTTGGTCCAGGTAACTGGTTTTAAGCATGACAAAAAAAATTGCTACTCAGAAGGTCCTCATTTTACCCATTAGATCTCTCACACTCCAAAGTATGCTTCTCTGTTAAGGAAGACAAGGGGACAAGAAACCCCACAATGTAATTGTTTGTCCTGTTTTAGGATGAGTCTTCTAAAAAATACATTGATGATGGACTAGGCTGTGTGGTGATGGCTCGATCTCTGCCAGTACAATTAGATATTAAAATCCCACATGATCCCTAGGTGAACAATTAAGACCTCATCAAAAAGCAGGTAGTTATTTACCCATTTCCTCAAGGCTTTTCCTACCACACTAAAGTCCTCTGGCCCCCTCATCTTCTCTCAGCAGATTTGTTTGATAATATCTGCTTCCTAAAATGAGTACCAGCAAAAGACCAGCAATGAACTAGTGACACAACAGTAAAAACCACATGAGAAAATGCAAAAAAAAACCCAAACCAAAACAAAACCAAAACAAAACAAAACAAAAAACCCAAACAAAAAAACAAAAAAAAAAAAAAACCAGGGAAGAGCAACATATAGAGGAGCAACCCTGTACAATGGAAAGGATGATTTTAGAAGTGTATTGGTGCACAGTAAATTCAGTTTGACAAACGCGGACCTTTCACAGAGCACTAACAGGCAATTTTGTGCATATTTTCAGTAAAACAAAGCACTAAGCTATTGTTACCATTCAGATTGATAAAAGTTTTACCATCAGTTAAAGTTTTTTTAGATTTCAGTTACTTGTTTTTTTCTACCTATAAATACAAAATTCATTACAGAGTGGGGTATATACAAAAGGAAAGACTGAGAAAAATTAAAAGGCACCCCACAACAGCTTGGCATGCAGAAATTTGATCTTTCGGCATTACATATCCAAGTTATGATGCTGCAGGCTAGAGAGGGCAAGGTTTTCCTCTGACAAAAAATATCTGTCCTGGTTGGTACCACAGAGTTATCCCAATCAATATGAATTTCCATCCTCATCCTCTCTTTCACTTTCATTCTGAGGATAAATTTCATCCTGATCTGGAAAGATTCTCTGTTTGACGTCAAAACAAGTACATTAATGGGGAAAAAAAATTGGTTTCAAAATCTCATTTTCAAATGAAAAATAACTCTTACCAAAATCTGCAACCATCTCTCTTCAAGTGTAGTAGCTGTTAATGACATCTATGTGTGACATTATACACTATATATCCATCAGGATTGGTGATTTGTTTTTCTTGGACACATTAGTCTTCCTTACAACTCCCTGTATTTCAGCTCCACTGGGCACAGAGGCAGAAGATGAATTTTGGACAAGATTTACACAGGCTCTCCATTCTACTACTGTGTTTTCTAACCCCAAGATTAGCAGGGTTAGGCAGTCAGTGCTGAGAACAAGGGCTTAATCGAAAACAATTCCCTAATCTGTAAAGCAGCTTCTGTGTGAATGCTGTCACAACTAGAGACTGAAAACTCTGAGTGCAGACACTGACTCTGCCCTGCTCATTTGCTCTGCAGCTGGTATATTCAAACACCAGCACGACCACTTTTATGCCTTCCCCCCTGTACATTTATATTCTGGAGCATAGCAACAAAATGCATTACTGTGTATTACTTTCTGTGGTAACAACACTGATTACACTTGAGTGTACTACATCAGTTATAGTGGCAGGAAAGTTATTAATAGATGTTGTTTGAGCGTAGCTACGATTCTGAGAGGAGAAGATAGTTGTGATTAGATGCTCTCAGTTTTATGTATGAATATGTGACCCTGAGGAGTAACTAATACCAAAGCCTGGCTCCTCTGATGATGAAAGCAAATATCTGAGAGCTTACCATGTTTATTCCCTTGCCAGGGATCATCAGATCATCAGACCAATGACACGAGAAAAAAAATCAAAATATTATAACATGGTGGATATCATGCTTTATGGAACAGAGAATCAGAGAGATGTGACTGATAATTTGGGAGACTCTTTAGAGACTAATAAACTAGGTGAAATCAAAATTATAAATGCAAGGGTTTTGATAGAATATAAAAATAAAAAGAATAAATTCTGCATATGACACCTAAATACAACATCCAGATGGGAGTTTCAAGTTCTAGGTTATGCTGACTGTTTGTGCACAGGCATATGTCTAAAAAAATGCATTGTGAAAAATGTCAACAATCCTTGTGTAAACCAGCTGTAGGAGTGTATTCATTATGTTGAACACTCCAGTCTAGCATTACAAAAACAAAGCCGCTGTTGTGATACCAGCTAACAGGACACGACATGATCCTGCAGTGATAAGACAGAATTTGCAAGGTTTAGCACCATGGGATATTCTTTCTAATTTGGCAATAAACACAATGCAAACTTGACTACGTGGTCACTGAGCAACTGATGATTGAAGATCAGACCTGAAAATAATGCTCAAAGTATTAGTACGAAAATACAAATAACAGGTCTATTTAACTTCCATACAATATCCTGTCCTTTTTTCCAGGTTGTCACAGATTTCTGCTGGCATTTAAGCCTGCAGTTCTCAAATGAGTATCAGCTGCAGGCTGTCTTACAGATCTCTCAGATGTTAACTAGGTATAAGAATAGACATAGAAGGGACTCACATGAATTTCTTTCAGTTTAATGGATGCATTAGTAACCACCTAGATTCTATCTGGGATTCTGAGCCCTGATTTGGGAAATGCAGATCTAAGCCCTGAAATGCTGCACTGGCTGAGGCCTCAGGAAAACTGCATTCATAAGCAGCAGGGCCCATATGCAGGGATTTGCTTTGTTCTTGAGTCAGGGAGGGGGAGATGGACAGGGGGAAAACTGAATAACTCTTCCGTGACTCGGTATGAGTGGAAAAGACAATAACAAACAAGATTTCAAAAGCGTATAACAATCATTACATTCAAACACAGAAACTGCATCCTAAATTCTTTCTTGGGACAAAGTACAAGGTAAATCTATGGGAGAGGCTTGAAATTTCTCCCAAATGAGCTGTGAGAGGACTGTGGGAGAGATTCCAGGATCCTAACCTTTTACATCCGTTGCTTGATTCAAGGGGTCCCAAAAGCAATTGCTAGAACCAGAGAGAGAATGTCATGATGATGTCCAAGGCACTGCTCAGGAGAAAGTGGATACAGAAATGTCATTGGGAGCAATCATGTCCACTTCCCATCAGATCCATTGCTCAGAATGAAAAGTTTAAGAAGCTGCATCTTGAATCTTCCCCTCCTAATACTTATTTCTTCAGCCAAATGTGCATTCCTCCACCTCCTCACAGCTTTCCAAGGTTACTCATAAGGTCAAATATTCCTGAGGCTGGTGAGCAAATGAAATTCTTCTTTCAATTTCACTATCCTCAGGCTCCCTACCCCTGTAGCGGGCCCACACTTTTCCTCATGATCCTATTGAAAAGTCTCCCAACAAACTCCCCAAGGAAGACCCATCACGGGTACAAAGCCACATTGCTATATAAACATAGACTGCGCAGTAGAGCTCAGATTCATAAGAATCTAATTTAGAAAAGGTGATTTAATGAATTTAGGAACATAGATTGAAGCTTATAAAGCTTTTGCTCTACAGCTGAAATCAGCCTCAGTTTTCCTGGAGGACCCAAAATAATATATTTTTCAGTTGTCTGCCTTCCCAACACTTTCCCTAGGTAAAAAAACATTTCTTCCTCTTTATGATTTTGTGAGAATAAAATCTGCTGACAATCACAAGGTTCTCAGATAAAATTATACAGACCCTAAAAAGAGAACATAAACTATAGTCCCAGACCACACTTCTGCCAATATTTTCACTTCAGAATTGAATTCCAAATCATTTGCAGTGCTTCTGTGTAACAGCTTAACTTCAATTAAGACAGTGCATATGAGCAGTCATGAGCCAGTATGTGCTGTCTTCTCTAATCCTTCTTCCTGTTTCCTTGTCTTCCCTTCTGCCTCTATCAGAGATGCAGAAGTTTCAGATTTGAAGTGTAGTTCAGGGATCAGGAAAAGTAAGATTTGTTCACCCCTTTTCTGCTGTCATTTTGTGTGATGTCAGGGAAATAATTTGACCATTCTGTTTCTCATGCACAAAGAGAGTGCGAGGATGTTTTCTCTGTCCCATCTGCCAGTAGAATACAGCAAGCTCCTGTAGCTGCTCTTGAAGACATTTGCAGACAGTGAACCTTGTCTGCACCTTGCCTGAGGCCATTCAACACCACCGTGGCCACAGCAGAGAAGAGGAGCAGTTAACAGATGGCGGCTGTAATGCCAGGCCCCAGGCCATCCCGGGGAGATACCCCAGCTTTGAGGTTATGAGGAGAAAGGTGGTACTTTCCACCCACCTTAATCCTGCTTCCATATGGCTTTGAGGAAGAGTTGCAAAGAAAGGAGAAGGCGGCTGAGAGGTAACACGACCCCAGTCAGGAAGCACTGGACATTTGCACCTTTGGATGTTTTTCCTTTGTGTATCTCCCTAACATCCCATCCCTCCAATGTGTATCTCCCTAACAGCATTAATAGCAATAATTATCAATAAAAGCACAGTGCAACCTGCAAATGCAGCTGTCAATGAGGTTTTCCATAAATTCTTTGGAAACCAGAGCTGATTTGATTTTCTGTTTCATAAAAACCCAAATATAGTGGTGATTTAAGTACTTCAACACCTTACCTTTCACATTTTCTTCTAATCTTATACATCTGCTGCCTCAGTGGTTAAGATCTAGTAAATACCAAATTATTACTTCATTAATGAAGTCTAAGAGTAACTTAAAATGTATACTGATTTTACCCAGGACACCTCTCAGAAATCTCAGATAGAGTTGAAATATGTAAACACACATGCTGAGTAAAGCAGAATTAAAATCAGAACTTGAGTTGCTCTTATCTCTGTTTGACTTCAGCAAGTTTGTGATACTTGTAAAGGTTTTTGTATGATTAATGGAATAGTGATCCAATGCATAACAGATCTATTTGCTTGTAGATGTGCTCTATACAGACTTGTGTTTTGAAATATAAAATTTAAAGGGGAAAATATTGTGTTTGGAAGACTTCCTCCAAATCTAATTGAACCCACAGTCTATCATCAGTTACTAAAAAAATTCAGAAATACCAGTCTGAATGCTTCTCTTGATTTATATTTTGTTGGTTTTTGTTGTTGTTGTTGTTGTTGTTGTTTTTTGTGTGTGGGGTTTTTTTTCCCTGAAAACTGCGATAACTGCTCAAAAAAAAATGAGAGCACCACATCTGTATAGCATTTCTACAGAGCTGGAGATGAATTTCACCCAAGGAAGCAAATTACATTTGAAAGTATTTTTATATAGAAAGACTCCAAGTAACTCAAACCAAAAAGAAAGTAAATATAGATATAAAAATAAGCCCACCACATTTTCTTCATTCCCTCATCAAACTTGGTGATATCTCAGTGGGGCCCCCCATGAAGATTTGAGAAAAAGAAAGAAGCAGGATCATTTGCCCCAGACCTCAAGGCATAAGAAGGGAAGAAACTTGCTTCATTATTATACATATAGAGACACAACTTGTGAAAAGCTCACTTTTTATTCTGAGGTTCAGGCCCCTGTGCTCCACTAATCATTTACTTACCCCTGCTCTCCCAGCCTTGGGCGCAGGGCCACTCTCCCTGGCAATGGGCTGGAGTTCCCCCAGCCAAAGTTTCAGAACAGCACTGCTAAAAACACTTCAGGAGGGACCCAACCTCTCCATTGTGTTCACTTCCTACCAAGTGAGTGTAATGTCCCATCCCAAGCACTTCTCCAATCCTAGAAATCGCTGGAAACTCCAGCCTTGTGTCATCAGTCTTCACCGAAACCCAGACAAACACAAACTGCATTTCCTGCCTTGTCTTGGCAGAAAAAGATAATGGGAACCAATGGCTTGGAGAAAGATGTGGTCAGCCTTTCTCCCCTTTCAGCCCTTTTGCTGGCTAGGCAGTAGATGCACTGTGTATATCTGATGACAAGTAGGTAGATAACATAACCATGTCTCAGTCTTGTGTGCTGTGGTGCCAAAACCTCCCCCCTGAAACCTTTCCAACAGACTGGCTTTTTCTAATCTTACACAATGCCTTTTCAAGATACAATCATCTGCTTAGAAGAACAACCTGACAGCACAGAACAGAGAAAACTTCCTTTCCTGGGACAGTGAGCAGCAGGGTGAGGGGCAGGAGACCTGTGCTTGCTGATGACAGTGTCAAAGGACAATGACATTGCAGCTCGCTGATACAACCGCAAAGATGAGAGTCTGGGACATGAGTGCCCTGCCCCTGTGCTCCACTGGCCAAGTCCAAACTCACCTCAGCTCCCCAGCCTTTCTTCACCCCCGGCAGCCATGCTCCTCTTTCTCCTCAAGCAAAGGCCAAGCTGTACAGTTTCTCTGTGTGTAACATCACTTTTGAGTCTTTAGGTGACAGGAAATGGGGTCCTGCACTCAGAGTGGAGGAGAGCAGAAATCACCCTATGCTCTGCCCTCTATAAAGGGGTTGTAAATGAGGTGTGAGGTATGAGAGATGAGATATAAAAGCCTTTCAAAGACTGGTCTCTGCTCTATATGGGGATTGATGGGCTCATAAAGAAAGAAACTGTCCTTACCTGGATACTCTGAGAAACCCACTGACACTTTGCTCAAAGAGTTTGATATCACTATAATATGTGTTTATAGATAGTGACATTTTTAGTGTTAATATCATTGAGGACTCAAATCGTACTGTCCATAAAGAATGAACTTTGCAGTCTGAATGGTCTCAGTCTGCCTGCTTAAGCCAAGCTCAGGTCCATTTTGAATCTCCCTGAATATGAGTTTCTGTTTGTCGCCACCACAGAAGCCTCACCCTGTACAAGAACTGCATTACTCTTTGCTGCAAATGAGAAGGAAAGATGATCTCAATGCTATCTGTTTTCTCTGGGCATTGAAAGTCCTGCACATTCAGTGATAATTATTTCCCGTTTCTCTTTTGGCTTGAATTTTTCCTGCTTTTACTAGTGGAGGTGCTTTATACTTGCTGCTCACAGATTTCCAGACCACCCATGAATGCATTGCAAATGCTATTGTATGTATAAACTTCGTAATGCTTAAGAATACAAAAAATTCCTGTGATTATGCTTAAAAAAATTTAGATTTAAAGGAAAGCATTTCTTCCTTTTTTTCAGTAATATGAATGCAGTATTAGGCTCATAAGCATTTAAATGAATCAGATGCTTTATTTGTTGATTTCAGAAATTTTTCTTTGTACATGAATGAAAAATTTAAACTGAATTGATTCTGAAAGGAATAATGCTGAACACAGCCATATGAAAAGCAATCTCAAAATCCTGACAGGGGTAAAGAAAAAGAAATTAAAGTGCCCATGATATATGTGGGGCTAAAAAGGAAAGATAAATTGTTCCTTGCATGTGCTGTGTCAAGCCAGTTGTTGCTTCAAAGCTCTTTACAGGCTTTATGCCCACACACTGACTGAGCTGCACATCCTCCCTAGTAAATCTAAGTAAGGTGCAGAAAGGAGAACTCTGCCTGAGGACTGCCAAGATTAAAGCACCTCAGAGGCTTAAATTTGCACTTTTTCTGTCCTTATGCTAACCGATAAGGCAATGACAGTCCACAAAGATAGGCCTGATCCCACAGAGATTTCAAACTCAAAATAACTACCAATAAATCCAAGGGAAAAAAATAGAAATCAATGGATTAACCAGTCATTTCTTTTCACTGGTAGGTGTAAAAGCAAAGAAAGGGTTTAAGGAAGCATACAAAAGAAGATAATAATACATTTTGCAGAGTTCCTCATAAGCATGAAAGGCAGAATGGCAAAAAGGACATAATTGCCACATTGAAGACAAAAAAGGGAATAATAGAGGCCAGCATCATGAGATAATTTGAGGAAGACACAAAATTTCACCCCTCGAATGTATGTTTTGCTTAGCGTGGTATGCCCAGGAAATGAAAAGGGACTAACTTAAATAAAAATGGGGAACTGGGAACGAGAAGCTTTAAGAAAAGAGAACCATAAATTCTGTAAGAATAGCTACTATAAAAAGGACATTTACATGCTAAGGAGGAAGGAATAAAGGATACAGCTGAAGATTGTCAAAATAGCTCTAAGCCAAATGTGAAATAGTTTCCAGTAATTCAGATGCCTCATGGGCAGCCAGGTCCTGGGCTCTCCCCTGCGAGGGGAGCCCTCTGAGGCTGGCGTGGTATGACGGCGTGTGCTCCAGTGTGCTCTCCGTGTTTCACATGCCAGCCCGGGAAAAGGAAACGGACTGTGGGGGAAATCGCCATCTGCTTTTGTCAATAAAGGACTGCATGCGTGCCTTGAGCCTAAACAGACTGAAGGCAGCCTTTTATAGCTGCATGAGGGGAAATGGGAGACCTTACAAAAGTGTGAGAAAGTATAATTTGAAAGGAATAAACAAAAATTACTGTGACACTACTTCATCTGCTCTGTATAGACTCCAACACGGTATCACAGAAGGCATGGGAACTTACAAAGGCAGGGGTTCACATTAAACCTGTGATTTACTCAGTTTCTGAGTTCCTAGTTTCAAGAACATTATTACAGATATTGTTTTCTCACACTTTAATGTAATTTGTACTGTACAGGGGGAAAAGATTGTAAATTTCTCTTTCTTATAAATGTGTACAAAAGGCATTTGTATGCCTCGTTCACTGAAAGCACCTCACAGTCTTTGGTGTATTTATACTTCCAAGGCACATAGGCAGGTGTATTAATTTCCAGATTCCATAAACCATTTAATGGAGGCACAAGATCTCAGAAATACAACTTGAAACTGAGTATTGGCATAGCTAAAGCAGTACTGAAAACAATATCACAGTCTGAATTACATAGAATCACAATGTGTCTGTGATAGGAAGGCATTTGCGGAGATCATTTGGTCCAATCCCTCTGCTCAAGCAGGGCTGCCAGTTGTCCAGGACTGTGATCAGATGACTTTTGAGGATGGAGACTTCACAGCCTCTCTTTGGCAACCAAGGGAATGCTGGCTAGCCTATAGTTCACCAGATCTTTCTTTTTGGCATTCTCAGTGATAGGATTGATATTTTCTTCCTTCCAGTCCTTGTGATTCTGCCTTAATCACTGCAGTTTTTTCAAAGATAACCAACAATATCCTTGCAGTGACATCAGACAGCTAATTTAACACTTGTGGGTGCCTCCCAGGGGATCCCGTGGGCTTGTATACATTCACTTTGTTTAAATGTTCCTTTCTATGGGCTCCTCCACCAAGGGTGAGTTTTCCTTTGTCCAGACTTTCCTTTTGATTGCTGAGTTTTAGTGTTCCTGAAGGCTGGTCCGACCAGCAAACACTGAGGTAAAGACGACATTCATTATCTTGATCTTTTCTGTAGCCCTTGGCACAGGGTCCCTGCTCTCATTCAGCAACAGGCCCACATTATCCCTGATCTTCCTTTTGCTGCTGATAAGCTTGTAGTAGCCCTTCTCATCCCACATCAAACTTAACTGTAGGTGGGCTTTGGCTTTCCTAATTACATCATGGCACACTGTGTCTGTATTGTTCCTGGATCACCTGTGGCTGCCTCTTGCATTCTTCCTTTTTCAGTCTGAGCTTAGTCAGGAGCTACCTGTTCATCCACGCAGCCCTCCTGCTGCCTTTGCCTGACAGTGGCTTTGTAGCAGCTTGGGTACAAGGGATGTGTGTTTGGCAGCATAGACACAAAGAGTTCAAGGCAGAAAAATATTCTTTACCAGGACTTGGAGCCACTTCATTTATGCTTGTATCCATGTCTGCTTCCAATCCCCACAATAAGCTGTACTACAGTGTCTTGTACTGTGTCCCGACCCAGTACAGGGCAGATATACCTACAGAGACTGACCCAAATCACAGAGGCAGTCTGCCACAGGGAGAAATATGGACAAAAATACCCCATCTTAAACTAGCTATTTCACCACTAACTCCTGGGAGGAATATGGACACAAATGCCCCAGTCTTTAACCAGTTATTTCACCAATAACCCCTCCTGGATCTTGCATAAAATCTTGCCTTTCTAAATCAAACAGCTGAATCTGTAATCACTAACCCATATGTTTTAACAATCCTTAATTTACTGCCCTGAAGTCTGCAGCCTGGGCTGTGCTTTCTTGCAATACTGGTGACAAAAAAAAATGACCTTTCTGTCACTACATGTTCAAAAATCAGTACATGGCTTAAGAAACAATTATACAACAAAACTGTAATGCCACTGTTAAAAAAAAAAAGACCTATATTACCCATTCCTTACACAAGGAGGCTGTGTCAACCCCCTCAACATGCAGGCAGTAGTTTCTATTACCTACTACACTTAAAAAGGTGGCTGTCATCCTACATATCCACACTCCTAAAGACACGTGAACTCACTGTATAAGTAAGGTGAACTCTTCTACGTGATTGTAGAAGTGGGTATGAACTTAATCCTTTGCACAGGTTACACAGAATCATAGAAGATCCTGAGCTGGAAGGGATTCACCAGGATCACAGAATCGAAGTCCTAGGCCTGCAGAGGACACACCAAAAATCACACTGCTGCAGTGCCCAACATCCCATAAGGTAAGATCTTAATATCCAACCTAAATGTCCCCTGACACAATTTCAGGCTCTTCTCTTGGGTCATTTTTACTGGTCACCACTGAGGAGAGATCAGTGTCTGCCCCTCTACTTCCCCTTATGAAGAATGAAGTCTCTGCTCAGTCTTTTCCAGGCTGAACAAGCCAAGTGATCTCAGCCACTCCTTGTAAGGCTTCCCCTCAAGGCTGTTCACAATCTTCATGGTTCTGCTTTGGATGTTCTTTAATAGTTTTACAGCCTTTTTATAGTCTGTTTCTCAGAATTACATGCAATTACAGTGAAAAGCAAGGTGCTAAAACACAAAACACACATAAAAGAAACATTTTCTAATATGAAAATGTTTAGTCATAATATAAACCAAAATAAATGTGGTGGGTATGTAATATCAGAATGATATTCTGATAGTCTAAATCATTCATTGTGACAATGGAAAAAAAGAAAAAAAATACGAAAATTCTGAAAGTCTAATATGAAATGTCAGTTCTCTGTTGATGGGTTACAAACTGCAGCTAAATCTACAAAAGGACAGAGATGCATTTTGGTTGTCCAAACTCAAACTGAAAATTTAAAGCCATAAGTAAGCTGCTGAATTCATCAGACTGGACCCAGTAGCATTAAATAAGACTGGAATTGTAGCTTTAAAGTATGATCTACCACTGCTTTTCAAAATGCCAGGAGACACAAGAGGCAAGAGGTGTCCCCAGAGGTGTCCAACCAATGGACCATGTCTCACCTCAGCTGTCCTTTCTCCAAAGCACTTCAGAAGCAGCTGCTCAAATGCCTTCCCTGAGGAAACACGTCTTTCTGCATGTGTGATATCCAGAGCAATTGAAGTTTGTGTGGACGTTGATCTGCCTGCATGTGAAGGAATCTTGTCACATGAAAGGGAAGGAGCTACGTCATGCAGGTCTCTCTTACTCTAAGCTGTGCAGTTGACCTGTCTACCTGGAAACATGACAGTGCCAGGGCATACCAGCTCTCTGCTCAGTGCTTCACTTTGCAAAAAAATATTATTTGAAGGCTGAACAATGAGACAAAACAGGATCCTGACTGCATATTGAAGTCATTGGGTCAAACTGCTAACACTGGACCATGAGGGCCAGTCCTTGCTTGCCCTAAGAGCTAGAAACTAGAAAACAGTAACACTTTCAGAAGAGTAAGGAGGAGAGGCAAGCTGTCTCCCACTAAAAGGCAGGCCTGCTAAGTAATTAGACTGCAGAATCATGCTCAGGTTTTGGAGCAATTACTCCGTAATTCTCCATGCCAAAGAGTAACTCTTAATTCCTTTGCTGAACAGCTTCAGCGAGGAAAAATGGAAACATTTGTGCTCACATTTCCTCATCCTAGAACTTCATGGGAAAAGCAGAGGGAGGTAAATGAAGGGATTCAGATTTTCTTAGGTGGGAATTAAAGCCTTACTTTCTGGATGAAAAGGGACTGCCTCTTAAGCTTTCAAAGGGGCAAAAGCACCTCACGGCAGGGAAGAGGTCAGAGTGCTGGCTTCCAAGTAAAGGGATATACTTCTCTACAACCAAATATAAGGAATCCAGGTCTCCAAGACAGGCACAAATGCTTTGTATTTCCTATTTGCGATGTATTTCTGTATAGCTGGGGATTACATGACCACTGATACAAAATCTGTGCCCTACTAGCACATCAGACAGTACATGTCACATATATTTCTGCCAAGCTGACTGAGATGCACTGTATAATGTTTATTCCAGCTACCAGAAACAAACAGCCTTTCTGAGCTGAGTGTAAAAAAAAAAACAAAAAACCAAAACAAAACAAAACACACCACCGCCAAACAACAACTCAACAACAGTAACTTGTACTGGCTTAGCCTTTTGCTTTTGCACCTTGTGGCTGCAGTGTATTTTTTCAGGCAGTGAGAATCATAAAACCAGACTTAGGGTACCAGCCTCTACCTGCCAGCTGGGCAAATTACAGACTTTGGCACTTGGCTTTCTCCCCATAGTCTGAGCCCTACAGAGAGCCTAGGCACTTCATGTGGAGGCTGTTAATTCCACAACCCCAAGCCCTTGTTTGATTTAACCCTAAATCAGTTTCAATTCACAACAACTAAATATCAGGAATTCAAATCTCTGAGTCAAGCTCAAATGCTTCCTATTTCCTATTTTAGACAGACTTCTGTTTAGCTGGGTCCATCAGTTTCATTTCACACTCCGTGACACTTTTCAGCATAAATTTACATGATTCTATTCTTATGTAACTCCTGTCCCCTCCAAATCTAGCTGGAATTCATGAAAGCCAGGCTGGCCGTAGCCACGTGACACCAAGTAGTCATCATTAAAGCAGACGTGGTCTTTCAATGAAACATGATGAGACATCACCTATCAATGCCATTCTAAAATATACCTGCTCATCAGGCATTTTTCACCTAGATCACTCTTCCCAGAAGAACCGAAGGAGAATCAGGAAACTGGAAGCAAGCACAGGTTGCAGAGGAGGGGGATTGTGTGAGGCTGTTGAAGCAACTGTCAATGGAACTGAAGCTTAACTTCATGCTCAATCAGGTTATCAGCTGCTTGTCATCGCTGCAACTCGTCTGGCCTCACCAAGGGTTACAAGCAGCTAAACCAGCAGGAAACTACCCTTCCCTGTTCAAAAAGCTGGGGGATGGGGAAGGGTCCTGGGGGGAGGAGAATGGAACAGGGGTATTGGGGAAGAGAAGAAGAATAGTTTTCTGCAGGTTTAACTCCCCAAAATGGCTTATCAAGGAGGTCCGAGGAAAGCCAGGGCACACACAATGGAGGGAATGGAACTGTCGGGCCAAGGAAGGGAGTAAAGGGCTACTGTTGCATTGCCTTACCCTGGGTAAAGCTGTGGGGGAACAGCAGTGGAGCAGCATTTATCCTGAGAACTGAAGACTGCAAAATGTTTTCAGCTCTCCACTATCTCTATTTCTTTATTTTTTTTTCCCTGCTGAAATGATGTTCTTTAAAGAAAAAAAATCAGCATATAGCATGGGCCAGTCTTTTAGTGGTATAATCACACCTTCCCTGTTGTTAGTTATTGTGCCTTGCTGTGATTATCCTTAAGGGAAGGGCTTGGGCTTTACATGGAGTGGTTTTGCTTTTGTATCGTCTAAGATATTTTTGGTTGGGTTGGGTTCATTGTTGGTTTTCTTATTCTTCATTTTACTTTGGGGATTTTTTTCCTTCCCAGAAGTAACCATCCCCATTACTGGACGCCAGTTATCCAGTTGGTTGACAGATATTTTTTTATTAGCTATGATAGAGACCAGCTGTATATTTTAAAATATATAAGCTCTGTTAAGTTTTCAGTTTCCCAGCACACAGGACATTCAAACAGTCTGGATCCTATTTAACAAACATTGTTGCATGTATTCAGTTAATAAAAGCTTGGCAAATATTAGTAAAGGGCTTGTAATGGTGGTGAGTGACATAAAGGTTAAAAGCCTTTGATAGCATTGCATCAACCTGGAGTAAAGCTTGAAGAAACTGAAGTGGTGTGTCAGTAGGAAATCTCAGCACTGACTCAGACATCATGAAATACTCATTTTAAAGAAACTGGAAAAGATGCAATTATTCTGCAAATATGAATTTAATTTTGAAACTCCTAACATTATTTATCTCATATTCCCGCTCCCCGTTACCAGAACTGTCCCAGTTTGACAGTTCCTGTGAAAGCAAGATGTTTTCTGTCCTATGCTTGTCTTACACTGTTTCTACAAAAGGACCAGGACAAGAGAAGAAAGGACTTGTGGTAGATGAGCACACAGGGAATATTATCTCTCAGTGTAAACTTTGACTATTATTTTTTAGTTTGCTTGCTGCTATCTTTGCCCATAGGAAAGGTCTCTGTGCACCCCAAAACACAAGGAGGTTTCCCAACACCTCCTCAGAGCTCACATCACCCAGGGGAGAGTCACAATGTGAACACTAGAAAGCACACACTGTTTCAGGAATTCTGTAAACATTAGATTCCAGCTCCCAAAACCACTTGTAGATTCACTTTCTTTAAAGGCTTGTCTGGACGACGATAAAGGTGCATTAAAAAAAAAAAAAAAAGTCTCAGTGAAAACTTTTAATTAATGTGCTTTCAGATTCTCAGTGTTGACAGGGTGTGTTGCATTTTAGTGCATTTGCCAGCAAACAAGTTAAAATACATTTGTGTCCCAGCTACGAGTGGCAAGTTAGGACATGTTTTTAAAAGTTTCAAATTTTAACTTGTTAAAACACGTTCATGATTGTGCTTTTGCCCTAGCAGAGTGTGAGTGTCACTGATGAGTTTTTCTGGGACTCCAGTGAGAAGCTGCTATACTGGCAGAGAGCTGTTATTGAGCAGCTTTCTCCTTTTCCTGAACTGTCAAATCAAAATACCATTTCATTCACCTGCACTTCAGGAATGGATGAAAATGAATGTTTTAGGCATATTGGAAAAAGAAACAATGCTGGGTACTAGTGAGTTGGGAGGTTTGGCAGTAGCTGCAGGTGTCAGAAGCCATGCTTTCATAGGGTGGGAAAGTGCAGCTTCAGAGTACCTGATGTAAGGTCAGGATTTCCATAGCCACATAACCCAGAACACATTCAGCTTTTGTTTTGGGTGTGGCCAAACACTTTGCAGGAGCAACTTTGCCTCAGCTGCTCTTGGGCCAAAAGCTATCAGCTTTTGTCCTAGCCTCCCCACAGAATGTTAGTGCAAAGTTGACACAAGCACAATATACCATGCTTACACCTGGCTAGCTTGACAGGAAGGTTTGTGTTTATGCCAAATCAAAGTTGTGGCTGCAAGGCACAGATTTATTATTAATGATCATGAAGTCACAGCCAAGAATCAGTAACACTGTCAGCTGTGAGGCTGATTTGCTGGGCAGCACTGTCCAAAGCATTTTATCATTCCACACCTCAGTCTTCCACCTACCCCAAGGGTTGAGGATGAAAATACCGGAGGAAAAATATGCTGACAGGAGACACTTTCTGGAAGTTCTGCAATAAGACAACTTCATCTAGGGGGTGTAACACACTATTAGAAATCAGGAAATTGCAGTGACAGAGCCCTTAAACCTTTGGAGGAGCAAGGGGAGGCAAATCCTGCTGCCCCCCTGAACACCTTCCCAGCCTTGTCTCTTCTTCATTTTGGGGCTCCACAGAGCTGTGTCTCAGTTATGGTTGTCATGTTCTTAGAAATATCACTACAGATGACACAGGATGTTTTTTTACAGATGACACATATGACTTTTTGCTGACACAGCTGTTGTGGTAATAGCCTTAACACAAATTCCAACTAAGAATATTCTATTCTGTGCAAACACACTTGACAACAGTACTGCTTTTTTCAGACACTAAATCCCCAGCACCTTATAACACAAGCAACTTTACACTGGTACATCCTTGCTCCTGTCACAGAAATTCTATGACAACTTTTTATGTGGAAGGCACGGTAGAAAAGTGGTATTCTCATCTTCGTAACTGATTTGTCCTGTTACAAAACACTAATGAGCTCTTTCTTTTCTTTTTTCTGTCTGTCTTTCTCTTTTGCCTCTCCCTGCCTCTTGGAAGAAGATTTAAAGACCAGGAACTTGAGTAAAGCACAAGTTTAAGAAAGAGGAATCTCCCCTCCAGCATATCTCTTTGCTTGGTGCATAAAGGTGTGGTGTGACAAGGAGTAGCCTGGTAGCTGATGGGCTCAAGAGGTCATTCGAGGGGTTAAATCTTCTATTTGCACCTCATGGTCAAGGGTTTGGGTTAGAGATACCCGTCTGGGTTTTAATTGTGCACTGGGACTGACAGAGGGACCATACAAATAACCCAGATTTCCTGCTTGTCCAGAGACTCTACAGAAGAATTTGTGGAACTAAGTACCTAAAGTAAGATCAGTCAAGGCTTAGTCTTTTTTACTTTCTCTTTTTCTTTTCAAGTTGTAAAACATTGAAATGATTGAAAAACATATCAGAAGCATAATGCAAAGCACACCGTCTAAACTCCAAGTCACTACGTGAAATTTTTCAATGATGCTACTCTGAAATTCAGCAGTAGCTACGGCAGAAAGTAGAAATGCATATGCCCGTGCCGGTGAAATTGCATATACCCGTTCAGGATGGACAGGTGCCTTTTGATACTGATTGCGAAGTCCGGTCGTGGTCTTCCAGCAGGTCTTCTTAGGTGATCTGTTACATCAACCAGTCTAAAAAGATAAAATACCAAACCCCCACCAACAAAATCACGATTTCCTTAATATCCAGATTAAAAGGAGCAGACAACGCAACGCGTGCAGTTGAGAAGCGGGAGAGGATCCCGAAGAAGGAAGCTGTCCGGCTGGCCGTGCCCCACAGTTGCGGTGCCGTCATGCCATAAGGTGAGCCCTCCGCAGCTCTCTCCATCCCTTCTGCCGCCGGTGCCCGCTGCCGCTCACCACTCCACCAGCACGCCCAGGAGAGGCGGCAGCCGGCGGATCCCTGGAGAGCGGCTCCCGCCGCCGCGGCCCCCGGGAGCTGCCGCCGCGGCGCC
>VYXD01004008.1:9634-34027 GCA_013397195.1 Hylia prasina
AAAAAAAAAAGAGAAAAAAAAAATAAGATAAGGCTGCCTGCAGGAAGGAAGAGTTGTTCAAGAAACTATTTTCTGCTCGTCGGTTTGTGCCTTGGGTTTCACAATCCTGGTGAACTTTGTGTCCTGCTTGTGATTCGGGAGCTCAGCACTGCAATTCCACTCCCTGATCCCACGCTTTGAGGCTCCAAAAGCACAGGCAGAGCTTCCCCTCCGGAATAAAACCACCCGTGGAGTGGGTGAGGATGGATGGGGGAGCCGAATTCCTTTGGGATGGGCTGGCACAGGGATGCAGGCTGGAGCATCGTGTCCTTGCAAGCAAAGAGCATCCCTGCTGGTCCTGCCGAGGGGCTGGAGGGGAGGAATGGGATCTGGAGGGTTTGGAGCTGTGTGGGCAGCGCCTGCAGGCCCTGGGGGAGTTGTCTGGTCTCTGAAGATCAGCAGGACCAGCGGGGAAATCCTCTGGGACAAGCTTTAGGCAGGGAAAATCCTCCCAAAGGGTGCTGCTCCATTTGCTGGAGGATCCTTGGACTGACATCTCCTTCCAGGAATGAGAGGCTCAGTATTTTTAGCCTGATCACTCCCTTATCTCTCCTCCTGCTCCTGGGAAGCAGAACCCCCTGCTATTCCTGAATAAATTCCTCTCTCTTTGGCTCCTTAGAAGGTGCCGAGCGCAGTGTTTCACGGAAAAGGGTGAAGATCACCCTTTTCCATGGGCTGGCAGGGATGGAGGAGATTCTGGAGAGCTCCCAGAGGGAAACCAGCTCCCTTGGCAAGGGACACGGTGGGAATAACTGCGGGAGGTCGTGCCTTGGCTTCTGAGAAAGCAGGAAGGCAGCGTGGGCTCACGCCCACCCCGTCACGCGGAGCAGAGGAAGTCCGGCTCTGGAGCAGAGGTGCTGCCAAAGGCACCCTCTGATCCCCCTGGAAAACCCAGGGCTGGGTGGCCAGGGAGGCCACCAGCAGCACGAGTGACCAGAAGCAGGTTTTCTGCCTCAAAACTGCCCCGGGGCTCGGCGTGGCTGAGGGGGAGAGTGGGGACGGGCAGGTTTTATTGGAAGGAGAGGAACATGTGGCTCGGTGTGGGATCTCGGTGGCACAGCAGCAACTGGAGTCCCATCCAGGGATGAGCTGGAGGGGTTTGTCTCAGCAGAGCCTGCCCTGAACACCCAGCTCTGTGCACTCAGTGCACACGGAATTAGTTATCCTGTTCTCCAGGTCTCCATCAGGAAGCCCTGGCTCCCACCTTCCAAATCCTCTGGTTTGGGGGAATGTGCTCCCTCTGCTTGGCCAGCAGCTCCTGGTTGTGCTTTTGGGAATGCAGGCAGCAATCCATGGACGTGCCTGTGCTGTGCACACCTCTCTGCTGTGCCTGCCCGTGGGGGGAACAAAATTCCCTTTCCCTCCCTCCCTTTACCTCCCTCCTTTTCCCTCTCTCCCTTTCCCTTCCTCCCTTTCTTCCCCGCTGGCATCTCTCCATCTCTCCCTAGGAGGGAGGCAGGTGTTTTTGGCACGGGCTGGGGATGAGGGGTGAGGCAGGATAACTGGGAGAGTTCGTGTCCCCCCTTTCCCTGCAGGCCGTGCCCCCGGGGCTGCGCTGCTGCCATCTGCTCCCACCCCACGCCCCTCAGGACGCGGGAAATGCCCCGGGATGTCTCCCAGGTTATTTCCTTCACTGGCAGAGGAAGGGTCTCTGCTCCCACCCCACGCTGGTGGCTCCAGGGTGGTGGCAAACCCTCGGGAGTGACGGAGCTGCTGTTTGCAGGGTGTCCCGGTGCCCTTCCCTCCTCACCTGCTGCCTCTGTCCCCGCAGGCTGCAGCATTTTAAGGAGTGCATCCAGTTCATCCACGAGTGCCGGCTGGCAGGGGGAGGCTGCCTGGTGCACTGGTGAGCGCTGCTGTGCCCCCCTCCCGCCCCGTCCGCCCTCTGGGAGCTGGGGGTGGGCTCCCAAAAAGCGTCCCTGGGGAGGGGGAGGGAGCAGAGGAGGGGGAGCAGAGCGGCAGGATGGGCCACGGGGAGCTCTTCACCTTTGGATCCGCTTTGGGGACGCTCCTTGCACCGCCCGCCTGAGCATCCGAGATGCGGGACGGGCTTGAGGAGGGGACGGGGGGGCGACAGCAGCGCCGAGAGCGTGGGAGAGCTCCTTACCCCCCTCCCCACCCACGGCTGCTCCACCCGCGGCGAGGGAATCCCCATCCCGGGGGCGATCCCCGCGGGATCCCGTCCCTGACGCGGCGGCGGGGCCGTGGCAGCCTGGCCGGGGTGTCCCGCAGCACCACGGTGCTGGTGGCGTACCTGATGACAGTGACGGAGCTGGGCTGGGAGAGCTGCCTGGCCGCCACCAAGGCCGTGCGCTCCTACGCCGGCCCCAACCCCGGGTTCCTGCGGCAGCTGCGGGACTACGAGGGCACCCTGCTGCAGGAGGTGAGGCCCCCCTTGCATGCCTTCTGGAGGCGGCTTGCAAGCACGCAAAGCTCCTTTGCATGCGGCCGGCTGTTTGCCCCAGCTGGATTTTGGGGATGTCGTTTATCACCCGGAGATTTGGGGGGTTTGCGCGCAAAAAAAAACCACACACACACAAAAAAAGGAAATTAAAAGAAGTGCCTCATTATATGAGTGAGCTTTATAAAGCTCTTAAAAGCCCTGAACTTGAAAAGCCTGAAGTTGTTTTCTGGAGTTAGGACACAGCGGGAGGGATGGGAGAGCAGTTTGTCCCTCGGGAACCTCAGGAAGGAGCTGGGCCGGTTCCCGCGAGCGCAGCACGGGGAGGGAGGAAGGATCTTGTGAGGAGTTTTGGGATGTCCGGGCAGGCTCGGATCTGCCAGGGCTCCCTCCCTCTGCCAGCAGCGCTCTCGGGGGCAGGCGGCCGGCAGGAGCCAGTGTGGGTGGGGAAATGTCCTATTTCCTCCCCAAAAGGAGGCGGAGCAGCAGTTTTTGGGAGAGCTCGGGCTGGATGTGTTCCCGTCCCGGGCAGGGGAGGGAGGGTGGAGCAGAGCCCAGCTGGATTCCAGCAGCTGGGAGAGCACTTAGTGCAGAGATCAGAGCTGCACTTCTGACCTGGAAAGCCTTCGAAAGCAGAGGGAAAGGCCTTGGAGGGCAAAGACCTTAAAGAGCAGAGAGAAAGGCTTTTAAAAGCACAGCTCCCACTTGGCTCTCCAGCTGCCTCTGGACTCTGCTCCTTCACCCATCCCTGGGCTCCCAAACTTCCCATGGGACACAGGCACGAGAGGGTGACCCTGGACAAGGGATGTCACAGCTCATGTCGCCCCTAAACTCGGTGCCAGCCCTGCAGAGCCCCCCATGCACTGTGGCAAACAGGGCCCTGTGCTCCCTCGGGCTGTTCCCAACCCTTGGAGGGGATTCCTGTCCTCCAGGGGAGCAGGGACAGCGAGTGACACTGGCCCAAAGGCCAGCCCCGAGTTCCCTTCCCCGGGTCACACGAGGGACATGGCTGTGCCCCGTTATCACCAGTGGAGGAGGGTGGAAAATGCTCCAAGGGATTACAAAACACCCGAGGTGCCGGAGATTCCCTGCAGGGCTTCCCCCGGCCGGGCCAGCTGTCCCCAGCCCTTCCCACGCTCTGGCCACGGCCCAGCACAGACCCTGCTGTGGTCCCTCCACCCCAGCTGTTCCTCCTGCTCCCAAAATCCACGCTGGGCTCAAGGGACACCACAATTTCCTCCCTTTCCCTTCGAGGCAGCTTTTCCATCTCCTTGCAGTCCTGCCAGGGGCTTTGCAGCCCTTTCCCTGAAACACCCAAGGCACAGCCAAGGGTGGAGGCGGCGCTGGGATGTGTTTTCCTGTCCTGTGGGATTTAGCAAGAGCTGCCTTTTCCTAGAAACTCCCACCCGTGTTCCCCGTGATGTCAGCGCCGGGCAGGGAACGGCCTCGTGGGTGGAAAGCTCGGGGGGAACAGCCTCAATCCCTGCTGGTTAAAACCTGTGAGGAGCAGGTTGGACCTTCTGGGGTCCTCCTGGGGCTGTGGTGCCTCAGTTTCCTTCGTCTCAGGGAGCTCAGATGGGAGGAAGGAATGGGGAAGATGCTCCAGCCTCACTGCTGGAGCGTGCAGCTGCGGTTTCGAGCTGGCAAATGAGGCTTCTCTGGGCTGGAGGGATAAAGAAGGAAGGAAGGGACCAAGAGCAGCAGCAGGATGATGGGTAAGGTTAGAAAAGGAAGTCAGTGGGCACAGATGGGCATTCTGGTGACAGACCTGCCCCCGTGGCGCTGGCACACCATGGCCAGGCTGCCTTTTTCCCCCTGCTGCCATCCCAGATGGGCTGGGTGCCCCTGGCCTGGGAGGGAGGAGGAGGAGGGCAGTGGTTGGTGGTCAAGCACTGGAGGAAATGGGCTGGAACCACTTCTTGCTCTGGCTTTAAGGGGAAATGCCTGGCAGCTTCCCCCATCTCCCACCCGCTCCTTCCCTCCCCTGGGTGGTGGGTGCTGAGCCTTGGGGGGCTCCTCCGTGGGCTCCCATGGAGCTGCATCCCTCTGGATGCTTTGCACAGAAGGGATGTTCCCCCCATGAGCTCCTGGCCCTAAATCCTGTCCCAAACCCTTTGGGTCTCACTTCCAGGGGTTGTTTTCTAGCCAGGAATACAGTTCTGGCTCTCAGGCCCTCCCTGAGCAGGGATGCCCCTGCGTGCAGGTGGCAGTTTTGTACCAGCCCTGCTGAGTCCTGCTGTCCCAGGGAGTGGATTTGGGAAATCCAGACATTCCCAGTGGAATTCCCCCCTGCCTCAGCTGATTTTCCCTGGCTGCAGGAGAGATTCTAAAGCTTTTTTTCCCCTTGTGGCTCACCCAGTGCTGCCAGGACAGTGCTGAGCTGTGAATCCTGCTTGTCCTGCATCCCAAACTTTTTCTGGGAACTCGGTGGCTCCTGCCCATTCAGGAGGCCAAATCCACAGCGAGGGCACCTCACCCTGGGGGTACCAAGGGTGGGCAGCTCCTGGGAGCTGCTTCCCTCACCCCCTGGATGCCCTGGCTGCATCCCACCCCTGTCCCCGTGCTACCCCACCCGGGGCTCCAACACTCGCTCCCTCTCTGCTCCCTTTGCATCCCTTTCCTCGAGGTCTTTGCTGCTGCTGGGTGTGCTCCTACCACTCATCCCAGCAATTCCTTGCTGGAGCAGCTCCTCAGGGGGATGGCAGGGCCCTGGCTGCTCCCTGTGAGCCCCGGGAAGCGGGAATGGTGGATCCTGGCAGAGCTGCCCCTCCCTGCCCACGCTGCTTTGGGACTGTCTGGCTGTTTCCTCATCCCAGCAGTAACAGGAACAGTTTCTCTGCATCATCCCTTGCTTCCCAACCACCTCCAGGCCTCCAGGCCTGCTGCCAGCTGGCCCCTGGCCACCAGGATGCTCCTGCCTCTGGAATAATCGGGATAAGTGGGATGAGAGGTTCCCCACGACCTCCCCGTGGTGAGAGAGGTGCTCTGACAACAAACCTTCCCCACCTTGCAAGGACCAACCCAGCTGCTTATGGGGAAAAAAAAGCTTTGGGAAGCATTCCTTATGGGAATTCAGGCACACGAGGAACAGCAGCAGCTTCCTGGCAAGGAGGAATAAATAAAGCTGCTGTCCCAGCTGCAGCCAGTGTGGGAAGCTGAGGGTGCTGCCAGCTCTGTGCTGAGGATGTGGGGAGAGCTGGGATGGGGGGATCCATCTGTGGCGTGCTGGGTGTGAGCTCCTGTGGGATTGGGGATCCCCCGGCCTTGCTGGGGCTGCAGCGGGAATTGCATTGCTCGCTGCTTTCCCCTGGAGCTGTCGCAGCCCTGCTCTCTCTCTGGGGTCTCTCAGCTGTTCAGCTCGCCCTGACAACCTCTCCCGGCTTTTTCCTGGCAGTACCGCGCCTGGATCCGCCGGGATTACGGCAGGAACCCCTTCCAGGACCAGGAGGAGCTGCAGCGCTTGCTGGGCAGCAGGGATTGCTCCCGGCTCCTCTCCCCTGCTCCCACCTTCCCTCCTCCCTGCCGCGCCCCTGCCGCCGGTGCTGGCAGCAGGTGGATGAACAGATAAGCGGCCGGCGGCTCCCGGGCAGGCTTTGGCCCCGGGGCTTGGAAAACTCCGTTTTCCCTTTGCCAAGCACCTCCAGGGATTCACGTCTAGGGCAGAAATCCAGCAGCAGCAGCAGCAGCGCGGGCTCCGGGATTGGAGCAGGGGACAGGACTCACAGAGCCCCCTGTCAGCTCCAGTGAGCCGGTGGCAGCGTCCTGCTCTGTGCCATTCCCCCGTTCCCGATGGATCGCAGCCACTTTCCCACCCTCGGAGCAGCAGCCAGCCCTGTCCCTCTCTCCTCATGACAATACCTGGGCTGGCAGGGCACGGGGAAGGCGACGCAGACCTTGGAAAGCCAAGGTGGGATGAGATGGGGAGAGATCACCTTGTCCCTCCTGCTCCCCTGAGGAAGGAGAGATGAATCCCGGGATGTGGGGGTGCTGCTGAGCCTCGGCTGGCACCCACTGGGATGGGGAGAGGGGCTGAGGTGTTTTGGGGCTGCCCCTCGCTGGAGTTTCCCAGCGCAGCCTGTCCTTGGCAGGTGAACAGCTGGCATTTTCCTTATCCCAGCCCCAGGGAGGGGGAATCCAGCGGTGCCAGAGGCTGCCTGTCCCACTGCCTCCATCCCCGGAGCCACGGCGGGCTTGGGTGTTCCCTGAGCCCCGCCTGAATGTCCCTGCTTGCCAAAGAAGCCAAAAGCTCAGTTGGATTCACTCAACCCATGGACCAATTTAACTCTCACCCTCTCCAATAGCCCTTTTAATACCTAAAACCTGTGGCCATGCCCAGTTTTCCATCACGAACTAGGGCTGTGCTTTTCCAGAGCTTTCTTTGGCAGGAATCCCCCCCATCTGCCTTACAAGGATGGTCCCATCCCATGGATTCAACCCTTCCATGCCATCTTGGCCTTTTACTATAAATACCCTGTTTGTCCACTCAAAAATGCCTTTTCTGCAATTCCTTCTAAGAAAAAAGGGATTCAAAACATTTCTAGGAATTCTCTTGATGAAGATTTCTGGGTACTCGTGTGACAGCACCAGGGGTGACTTGCCCAGCTCCTAATAAAGAAGAGAGTGATTAACATCCTGAGGGTGCCTGGGCTTCATTTGTGGTGCTCCTGGTGGGAATACAGAGGTTGGGAATACAGCCCTGCTTCCCATTTTCTTGGTGAGGACCACCAGCAAAATGAGAGGTGTTAAATATTCTGTGTTTAGCCATGATGTATAGAATTAAAAGGGAAACAAAAAAATGGGTGTTTTCCCTATTTTTTTTAGATGGAGAAAAGGATCCCTGTGGCTGTTGTTCCACATGGAAGTAATGGGAAAGCAATTAATGAGATGGAGGCTGTGGATGGAGTGGGCTGGAGGGAGGCTGAGCAAACAGGATCAATGTTGGATTTAAAGCCTCTGTTTTCATTTTAGGAAGCAGAAAAATGGAACTTGCGCGCAGGGCGAGAAAAGAGAAGAAAGCGGGAGTTAATAGGAAGTCATTGGAGATGGGTGATAAGCAGAGATTAGATTTGCAGGAGGGGTGATAAACTCCACAGCCCGGGTGGCCCTGCCCCTAAAAACATTCCCCAGGGAGCCACAGCACCACAGGAAACCTGGGAAAATCCCCCAGATCTGGGGAACCACAGGGAATGCTTCCCTGGAGCAGCAGCACCCTCCGTGCCTGACATCACAGCCACAACCGTGCCCAAACAGCTCCTCCTAACCCAAACTCCCTGGATTTGAGGGGTGTCCCAGGTGAATATATCTATTTTTCCACTCTGGCCTCCATCAGCGGGACCTGAGGTGGCTTTAGGAATTCTGGGAGCTGGGAGGCAAACCCTGAACGGGTAAAACTGGGCTGGTTTCCACTCTTTGGACGTTGCCAAGAGCACCTCAGGCTTGTCTGCTGGGCTCTGCTGTCCCACCTCAGCCTTCCCAAAAGCCTGGTGCCTCTGGCACGGGGAAAAGGGCTCTGCTGGAGCGTGGCTGAGCTTCCCAGGGTGCTGCCAACACGGAGAAATTGTTCCCAGCACATTCCTGGCCCTGACCCATCTTCCCTTCCCAGCAGCAAACAGGGCTGTGGGGCATCTCCCACGAGCAAAACCCCATTTTCGCTGGGTTACTTTTTTTATCCTCACCACGGGGATCCTCCTCACCCCAAGGAATTTGGATTTACCTTTCCAGGCTGCCTGTGAAGCTGCAGAGCCAAAATGAAGCTGGGAATGATGAAGTCACCTCGCTCCATTGCAGTGAATCTCCAGGTCTTTGGTCTCCAGAGGGGATGGAGAGTTTGGTTTAAAATTTAGACCCTTTAAAATATCCCAAGTTTTCCAGAATTTTAACAGAATAAAGAGTTTTTACAGGAGGGTCTCTGTCTCTGCAAAACACCTGGAAAGCTTAAAATTGTATTTTTGGTGAAGACAAGAAAATTAATCCTCCTGACTTCATCTGATTGCAGAAGGTGTTTTTGGCTCACCCCAAATCTCCTGGCAGGGGGGATCCAATGAGCATCAGTGGGGTGTTTAAAAACAAGGAGCATTCCAGCCATTCTTTATTGGAAATGACAGGAAAGGTTGTGCACCTCAGAACGTTATTTTCATTAAACCATCTGTGCAGCTCCATACATTTCCCATTTCTCTGTATTACCCACGTGGGAGTAATGATGGTTTTCTTCCAAGAAATGTGTGTGTAATCTGGTAATCCCAAAAAAACCCCCTCTGAAGTCAGGCTGCAGATGGTCCTTTATGCTCTGGTGGCCCTGGCTGGGTTTGGCCAGGCTGGGGCACAGTCAGGACACCAAATCCAGACTGGGAACAGTGGGAACTGCTGGGGCAGGGAGGCAGGGAATGATCCAGGACTGGGTGTGATCCAGAAAGGAACTGGGAACTGCCTGGGCATGGATTAAACTGGGACTGGGGAAAGTGGCCTGGGAACGGGAATGGACTGAGCTGGGACTGGGGACACTGGACTGAGACTGGGAAGGATGATTTGGGACTGGGCATAGAATGACCTGGGACAGGAGAGTGACCAGTCTGGGACTGGGGAAATTCATCTGGGATTGGGGAAATGGATCTGGGGCTGGGGAAAATGATCTGAGATTGGGGAAACTGATCTGGGACTGGGGAAACTGATCTGGGACTAGACTGGTCTGGGACTGGGGAGGTTAATTTGGGATATATTGATCATGGGCTGGGGATGGATTGATCTGGGACTATCGGACTGATCTGGGACGGGTAACGGACCAGCCTGGGTCGACTGCTCGGGGACTGGGGAAACTGGGTTGGAACTGGGGATAGATTAATTGGGGACTGGGAACGACGGGACCTGCCCGGGACAGACCCGGGGCAGACCCGGGACAGGGCAGGGTTAGCCACGCCCCCTCCGCGCAGGCCCCGCCCCTCCCGGTCAGCTGATTTCGGGGAAAGCCGCGCTTTAAGAGAAACCTCGGCGCGCGCCCCGCCGCGGNATCGGCATCCCCCTGGGAGCGCAGGGACCGGCCGGGGGAGAGATACCGGCACCGGCATCCCCCTGGGAGGGCAGGGACCGGCCGGGGGACAGATATCGGCATCCCCCTGGGAGCGCAGATACCGGCATCGGTATCCCCCGGGGAGGGCAGGGAACGGCACCGGCATCGCCCCGGGAGGGCAGGGAGCTGCCGCAGATAACGTCCTGTCCCGGCATCCTCCGTGCGAGGATACCGGGAAGGCACCGGCAGCGAGCGGCGGAAAGGCAGGGGCAGGTCTCTACCCCGATTACCCGCGCGCCTGCGGAGAAGGGCGAGGAGTTTGCGGGATGTCCCCATCCCGGTCCATCCACCCCTGCGCAAGGACCGAGCCCGCTGCGGGTGGCAGAGCCCGGGACGGGCGGGTTGGAGCCGCGGGGTGGCCGCTGCCAGCCCGCCGGAGGGGAACTCCTTGGCGTTGTCCCGAGCTGTGACTCCTCTGGGAGGGAGCTCCGGCCCCCGGCAGGGATGGGAAGAAGCTTTCTAGAAAATCCAGTGATTGAGGAGTGTCTCATTTCTGCGGGATTCCTCAGCTCCTTCCCTTTTGGCATCACTCAGGTTGGGTGCTGGAGCCCCCAGAGAGGGAATGGGTGCCCCCATTCCTCCAGGGACGAGCTGCTCCCTGTCCTTCGGGGCATCCAGAGCTGTGCCCTCCGTGGTGCTTTGGCTGCTGCTATTGGTTGCTCACCATCCCTAAATCCAGGGGCTGTGCTCGGAGTATCCAGGGCCGTCTCTGCGTCCTGCTGGGCAGTGGAGAGGGGACGGAATTTGGTGGCACTGACCTGCTGGGAGCCCATGGCAAGGCGGGGACCACGGGCTCTCAGGCCGTGCTGGGAGCATCCTTGTTTTCTTCCCAAAAATCTTCCAATGGGGCAGTAAATAAAAGAATGAGGGAGAGGCAGTCCAATAAAATTCAGAGCCCAAAATGCCTGGAAAGTTGATTTAAGATTGCTTCTGCCAGGCCACCAGCTCCTGTCACGCCATGGAGGTGACAGGGAGGGTTGAGCCTGGCACTTTGCTTCCAGCGGTTGTGTGGTCCTTATCCCTGTGAGGATTTGGGATGCAGTTTGGAGCTGGCATCTGCTCCACAAATAGTTCCTGGCGGAGAGAGAGAGGAGCTGCTGCCCTCTCCGGGACAAATCCTTGTGCCAAGAGCAGCCGGGGACAGCTCTGGCACCTCGGGCTGGCCTGCCCAGTGTCACTTGCTCAGGTGACAGCGCAGCTGGGGGCTTTAATCCCCATCCATGTGCTTCCTCTGTGATTTATCCTGCGGCAGAGCAGGAATAAGCAGAGCACTGAGTCAGCTGCTTCTGGCAGCGGAACTTTGGTGGAGCCGGAGGAAGGGTTTGTAATAACTCAGAGGGAAATCGCCTTGATTTATTTTTTTCGTTTTAAAAGAAGCAGCGTGGTGAGGGGGCGGGGGAGGCATTTGAATCCTTGAACTACAGAACTGTGGGATCCCCACAGCAGGGTTTGGCTTGGAAGGGACCTTAAAGATCACTCCGTGGGCAAGCTGCAGGTGCACAGCACCCCCATCCCTGCTCCCTGGCAGCGCTGACAGGGCCGTGTCCCTGCAGGATGTGTGACAGGAACGGCGGCCGGCGCCTGCGGCAGTGGCTGATCGAGCAGATCGACAGCGAGCTCTACCCGGGGCTCATCTGGGAGAACGAGGAGAAATCCATGTTCCGCATCCCCTGGAAGCACGCCGGGAAGCAGGACTACAACCAGGAGGTGGACGCTTCTATTTTCAAGGTAGGCACAGGTGGCTGATGCCTTTCCTTGCTGGGTTTTTGGTCCCTTGGTGGGACGTGGCCACGCTGTCTCTGGGTTTTACATCTTTAACCCTTGCAGGAGATGCTGCAGTTGGTCTCCCAGGCTTTTTTTTTCTTTTTTTTTGGGGATGATTTATTTATTTATTCCTCTTTTAAAGTTAGGACCTGTTTTAGGTTTGTTTTCAGCATATTTGAATCCAGGTGTGTCGTGAGAAGCAGCTTTTGACCTGCTCTAAACTTCTCATCAGCTTCTCTTGATAAAATACCGGATTTATACTAAAAAAAAAACCCTAAAAAGACTTTGCAGGTGGGAAGGAAGGATTTCACTGAAGTGGGGGCAGAGGGGGTTCCAGTTTTGGAGAAAAATTGGAAAATTCCCTCCTGAAGCAAACAGGTCAGGTCTTCCCCAGGAATTCCCTTCCCTCTGACCCCACTTTCCAAGTATCTGTACTGGTGAAGGAGATTAATTTCAGTAACAACTGGTTTGGGGGCACTGAGTTATGAGGATAACCTTGAACTCAGCCCTCTGAAAATATAGAAATATCTACAAAATAAGTCAATATGTATATTTAAAAATATGTAATATTTTTTCATTCTTCCTTCAGTGGTAAAATATCTCCTACCAAAAGCACAAGTTATGTTCTGATCTTAGAGGAACCAGTTTGTATATTTAATAATAGTCAGGAGGTGGCAAATGAGGTTCGTTTTGATTTTTGATTGAGCGGCGATTCCTCGCGCTCCTCGTAGGTGCAGAAGTGAACCCGCACGTGGTGATTTTGACCTCTGCTTTTTGCAAACCTGGGTGCTGAAAGACTTCCCTGCATTTCCGAGGCAGGCAGTGCTGCTGTGCACCCCAAACCACCCCCCAGGTGTGGCGGCTGTGCAGGTGGCCGCAGTCGAGGAGCGAAACAGCAAATCCCCAGGAGATGCTTGAGAGCCTGCAAGATGCAAAATGCTCTCTGCAACCCCAGCTCTTCCTCCCTGAGAGGCTTTGTAGAGCTCACAGGGAGGGTTTTCTTACAGGTTTTTTTTTTTCATTCTTTGCTTTAGGCCTGGGCTGTTTTCAAAGGCAAGTTCAAGGAAGGCGACAAAGCGGAGCCGGCCACGTGGAAGACGCGGCTTCGCTGCGCTCTGAACAAGAGCCCTGACTTTGAGGAGGTGACAGACAGGTCCCAGCTGGACATCTCCGAGCCCTACAAGGTCTATAGGATTGTGCCAGAGGAGGAGCAGAAGTGTGAGTCCCCCTGGGAAAGGACTGACCCCCTGCTGTGGCTCCATCCTGTGACCGCACCTGAGCAGGGCGCTCTGTGCTCGACTCTTTGCTTGTCCTGTTTGCAGATGATGGGGGGACAGGGAGGGGAGAAGGAAGGCCAGGCTTGGTTTTTTTAGTCCTTTAAAACCCCTTTTTTAACCCTTTAAACCCCTAGGAAATACGGGGCAGCTGCAGCCTCGTGGAAGCTCCCATCCCCAAAGGATGTTGTAGGGGCAAATTCCACCTTCCCGGCCTGAGGGAGGGACATGAGCCTCAACCTCTTTTTCCTCCCAACCCCTGCCCTGTGAGGATGGTGGGGAGTTGCAATAAATCCTTTTCCTTGCTGGAGGAGCAATGATTTTGCAGAGAGCTGCTCCAACATGGCTCAGGTCGCACTAACTATAGCTCTAGTTGTGGTTAGGGGAGCCTGCGTGCTTTGCCCTTTTTTCTAAGTTAAAAACTTGCAAAAAAAAGAGAATGATTTTGCAGCCAGGAAATCTGCCTTTAGCATCTCTGTCCCCTGCAGCCCGTTCACACAGGGGCTGGGCTGCCACTATGCAAATGGCACTGCAGGTTCCCACCAGCAGCACCACTGCCCTGGGGTGGCTGGTGGAAAAAAGAGAAGCAGCAGCCCCAGCCCCAGTCTCTGGGGTGCTCAAAAAAACCCCAGGTCCTCTCCTCTGCCCCAGCTCTGTCTCTGTCACCAGCCAGGCTTTTGATTTTTCTTGCTGCTGCTCCCTGTGTGGCGGGGAAATGAGTTATAAAGTGATTTTTGGTCCCAAGAAGCAGCTCTGGAGGGGCCGTGAGCCTCTCCAAGGTGCTGTTACATGGCTCTGCTGTGGTTCTTGGTTTCATAGCTTTCACTGCATGAAAGGTTCCTAAAACCCTTCAGGATGAGCTGTGCTTGGTGAGTGTGGGTGTTCTCACTGCAGCCCCACGTCTCCTTCCAGGCAAAGCAGGGATTGCCAACGGGAGCAGCCTGAATGATGTCACGGACATGGACTGCAGCTCCTCGGCCATCGATGACCTCATCAAAGAGGTGAGGCCTCACCTTGGCTGCAGGTGCAGTGGGGGGGCTCAGTCTGCCTGGTAAAGCAATGCAAATTCCCCAAATTCCAAAGCTGCAGTGTTGGATTTGCAGCTGGTTCGGCTGAGCCGGCACTGTTGGCTCCTGCTTTCCGTGTGCATCCAGCCGGGAGAGACCTTCCCTGGGGATGGAGTCTGTGCCCCCTCAGGGCCTTCTCCCACCTGGCTGCTCACCCTCAGTAGCTCCTGAGGGTCCTATTCAAATGTACAGCCTGGGCAATGCCAGCCCTGATCTTTCCGAGCCCCCAAAATTCCTTGGCATTGCCACTTGGAGCCTCCCTGAGCGCTTCAAGTGCCTCGCTGGAGGCATCAAGCCTGCCCTGACCCCGGTGCCTGCTGTCCCACAGCCCTCCTGTGTGGATGAGTACCTGGGCATCATCAAGAGGAGCCCCTCACCCCCCCAGGAGACCTGCAGGAACCCCCCAATACCCGACTGGTGGGTGCAGCAGCCCAGCCCTGGTACGTAGCCAGCAGCTTGTGTGGTGTCTGGGAGATTTTTGGGGCAGGAAAAATCTTCCCCGGAAGATTCCAGGGAACGGGGAGCAGTTTGTTTTATCTTCCTCATTAAGAATGTTTGAAGTGCTCATTAAGAAATCCAGCTGGGAGCTTTTGCTGGCATTTCCCGTGTGGGAGCTGGGAAACCTGGGACAGGAAATGATGGGGCCGGTGGGGGGAACTGGGGGATCGGGATTTGGGAGCTGGGAATGCAGGCTGAGCTTGGCTTTGTGTGCCCACAGCGTTGCCCCTGATGAATGGATACTCCAGCTACGAGCAGTATCACTCAGGTAAGGCACCTCACCTGGCCAGCAGGTGCCCCTCTCTGTTTGTGGTGGCAGGAGGTGGCTCTGACTCCGTCCCCCACCTTGAGGGAGGCTTTGCTTTGGGTTTAGGAGGTGCTGCACCCTCCTGGTTATCCACATTTCCATGCTGGGGTGAATCCTGCCTGGTGGCATGGGGGCAGAGAGCAGTTTCTTGGGATGCTGGGATCAGCCAGCCTTTGGAATGGGGGGATCTGCCCGTGGCAGGGGGCGAGTGTGGAGCAAAGGCAGGAGCAAGAGGTTCGATATATTTCATGGCCATAAACTAAACCACCAGAAATTCCACCTCAACATGAGGAAAAACCTCGCATGGAGGTTGGAACAGGGACTTGTGGAATTTCCCTGTCTGGAGATATTCCAACCCCACCTGGATTCCTTCCCGTGTCACCTGCTCCAGGTGACCCTGCCTGGGCATTGCGCCAGGTGATCTCCAGAGGTCCCTTCCAACCCCAACCATTCCACGATCCCCTAATACTGGGAGCTCCCACTGGCTGGTCAGCCCTGGAGCAGCCTGTGGGAGATGTCCCTCCACCAAGGCAGAGCCACCCCCCAGGGAATTTGGGAACGGCGGTGAGGAGCAGCCTCGTCCTTTCCTGACGAGACGCGCCCGTCCGTCTCCTCCCAGGCTATTCCCAGATGGTGATCAGCTTCTACTACAGCGGGAGGCTGGTGGGCCACGTCAGCACCTCGTGCTCCGAGGGCTGCAGGATCTCCCTGGGCCAGCCCTCGGGCCTCGGGGAGAAGCTCTACGCCCCCGACGCCCTGGAGCACGTCCGGTTCCCCTCGGCCGACGCCATCCAGAACGACCGGCAGAAGCAGATCACCAGGAAGCTCTTTGGGCACCTGGAGAGGGGAGTCCTCCTGCACAGCAACAAGCAGGGCATCTTCATCAAGAGGCTGTGCCAGGGCAGGGTCTTCTGGAGTGGCAACACCATGGCCTACAAGGACAGGCCCAACAAACTGGACCGGGAAGATGTGGTGAAGATCTTTGACACCAACTTGTTCTTCCGAGGTTTGTGGGAGCCTCCTGCTTTTTGCTGGCAGGATTTCTGCTCTTTGTTGGTTGAAGGTGATCAGCCAGCAGATGTGGTGAACAGCCCTGGATGGCAGCAGTTTGGGGTTGGGAGACCTTCAGGAGGGTGGAGGAGGGGATGGGATAACAGGGATAGTCCCTGTGACTCTGGCCAGAAACTCCCTGGAAAAGCTGAGGCAGTTCTGGCATCCCAAAACCTTGGGACAAAGGACACTTTGTGAGTGCATTGTGAGACCCAGTGTGAGCCCCCTCGGGCCCTGTGGTGGGGTTGAAAGGGTTTTCCACCTTTTCCACCCCTTTTTCCTTGCACTGCTTTGAAGCCATCACTGCTGGGCTCCCAAGAGCTCTGCATGAGCAGGTGACACTCCCACCCCTCGGAAGGAAGAATGTGGTGTGGCAAATTCCAAAGCCGGAGGCTTTGCTTGAGCCTTCCTTGTGGGGTGTTTGATCCCAGGGATGTGTAACAGAGGCCGGCAGCCTCTGGAGGGCAAATTCCACATTTTCCTCTGTCCTTGCAGAGCTGCAGCAGTACTACAACAACCAGGGCCGCTTCCCAGACAGCAGAGTGATGCTGTGCTTCGGGGAGGAGTTCCCAGATGCTGTGCCCCTGAGGTGTAAACTCATCCTTGTCCAGGTATGGGAGAAAAAGGGACCCAGGCAAGGTGGGAATTCTGCCAGCAGAGCTCCAGCCCCTGGAGCCACGGGGCTTTTGGGTGCCTGGATGGGGGCTGGAAGTGTGGTGCTTTTCCACGGCCTCCTGAGAGGTGCTTGGGCTGCTCATCTTTCCTTTTCCTCCTGATCCTGTCTTGGCACTGGGACTTCTGCCCTTTCCTGTGGGAAATGGGGAAGTAAATCCCTGGACTGGTGGATTTAGGATCAGTCACTGATGTGATCAGCAGCTGTGAGTGGCAGCAGTGGGGTTGGGAAACCTTGGGGGCTGAAGGAGGGATTGGGTGGGATGTGGGGTCAGTCCTCATGGCTCTGGTCAGAAACTCCTCCTTGGAGAAGCTGCAGCAGTTCTGGGATTGAGAAGGCTCAGGGCAGGGGGTTTCTGGAGCCTCTTGGGCCAGGCACGTGCCCAGCACCAGGCTGTGGCAGCAGGGACATGACAGGGAGGGTGTGGCAGAGACCCACCAGGTGAGTGAGGTCCTGTGGGCATTTTACAAGACCAGAGACTGCTCCTGTGCCTCCTGCACAGCTTCTGACCTTGCCACCTCTTGTTGTCTTGGGTGTCTGTGCCAGTGGATCACTCTGGGTGTGCTGGGACATCCCCCAGCCTGTGCTTGCACCTCAGCATCCCTGCTGCCAGGAGCTCCTGGGGCTGCTCCTTCATTCCTGCAGGTGCTTGTGGAGTCAGACCTGCTGTCCTGGCAGGACCTGCCCACCTGTGCTCTGCTGTGTGTCCCCCACCCCATCTCCACTGCATGGAGCAGCAGGAGACGTCCAAAGAGAGCTCTCTTCACTCCGGGCTCTCTTTGGACATGTGCTTCTCTTTCATGCCAAACCGGAGCGAAGTTTGGAAACCGATGCCGAGATTCTGTATGTAAATATTGAACACGAAAACTTAGGAATTCCTGACCTTTCCCTTTTGTCCCAGGTGGAGCAGCTGTACCTGAGGCAGGTGGTGGACGAGGCTGGGAAGAGCTGCAGCTCCAGCCCCATGCTCCCCGTGGCTGAGGAGCCCCAGCATGAGCAGGGCTACCGGATCTTCCAGGACATCTGCACCACGCGGCAAATTGCAGTCTGAGCCCTGCTCCCCTCACAGCCTGCTGCTCTGGGCTTATCCACACCCAGATTAGTCCCATGAGTGCCTTAAAATCCCTTTTTTTTGTTTGTTTTTGTTTTTGGGTTTTGTTCTTTGCTGTTTCCAGTGCAGAGCCTGTGTAAATCCAGTGGCGAAAATGTGAATGTTGCCGTGAGCGAATAGGTTGGATGTTCAGTGCTTGTCCTGTAAGCAGTTGGTGATAAAAGTGATTTTTCTAGTCCCAGGGCTGTCTGTAGCTCGTGGCTGGGGGACAAGGGAGCACCCAAGCTGTGCAGGAAGGTCAGGGCTGGCTTTGCTTTGTGCTGCCTTTGTTAATGGCCAGTCAAGCAGGACCAAAAATCAACAGCTGTAACCACCTGCCCCAACGATCTGCAACTCAGACCTTGCTGAGAGCAGCAGCTTGAGAGGAGGTGACTCATGGAAAAGCCTTAGAATGCTCAAATTTAGGAAATTATATCCAGGAATCAGCTTTCCCCCTTTGAAGAGTCCTGCTGGTGGAAGGCAGGGCATGCCTCCTGAAGAGAGCTCCTGAAATTCCTCTTTATTTTTGCTGTGAGATTTACGTGTTCCTCTTTCATGCCAAAGCGGAGTGAAGTTTGGAAACCGATGCAGAGATTCTGTATGTAAATACTGAATATGAAAACTTAGGAATCTTAATTTTTCCTGACCAGAGAGAGAGTTTATATAAATATATAGGATTTTAATTTTTCGAGATTGAGGCATAGTGTGAATAGTTTGGCTTCACCCTCCCAGACACACGTGTGGGGCTCTCCCAAGCGTGTCCAGGCAGCGTCATCCATGTGTAAATCCTCATTTTCACAGCCTCTGTGTGTGGCCCCAGCTCTGGGGAGAGCTGCTGGTGCCTCCCAGAGCAGGACTGCACATGTGTGCGTGCCACCAAAGCTGCCTATTTATTGTATGCCTGAGGTTTATTAATTTGTGGGGGTTTTTTGGTAAATTTTTATGTCTCCTTGCAATTAAAGTGCTATATTTTGTATTTCTCTTGCAGTGTGGTTTTTGGGTGCAATGAGTGGGCTCCCAGAGCTGGTGGGGCGAGTCTGGGACCTCTGACTTGCCCCTAATTTGGTTTTACCTGTGGTGGGGTCTGTGTTAAACCTCTGTCACCTCCTTCCTCTTCCAGAACTTCCTGGGTTCACCTCCAGGCAGGAAAGAAATGAGTCAAAGTGCTGCAATGCAAGGGAGGGAGGGAAATGGGATCGCTTGGAGAACCTTCATCCCAGGGAGGAAGGAGGAAGATGTGTCCTTGCTCATCTGCCACAGCACCGAGCTGGGTCTGGTGCTTCAAGGTCATGGGGTGGGGGCAGTTCTTTATGGTTGTGTCCAAAAACTTCCTCTTTTCCCATGGGAAATGGGAGCGTTTCCCCACTGTCCCCTCGTGGTGTGATCCCAGCTGACAGGCAGGTGCCTCCCTCATTCCCTGTCCCCCATTCAGGGGGAGGGGAATTGGAAAGAAAAACCTGGATTGAGAACAGTTTAATATTTGGAAGAATTTCTTTACTTTGGGAAGAAAATCTTCCCTGTGAGGGAGGTGAGCCCCTGGCACAGATTGCCTGGAGAAGCTGTGGCTGCCCCTGGATCCCTGGAAATACTCAAGGCAAGGTTTGATGGTGCTCGGAGCAATCTGGGATAGTGGAAGGTGTCCCTGCCCATGGCAGGGGGTGAAATGAGGTGAGTTTTAAGGTCCCTTCTACACAAACCATTCAGAGATTCCAATATAGAGATATAAAGTAATTGTAATGAGAAGGAAAGAGGAATAAAAGCGAGGGGAAGCAAGGGATGCACAATACAATTGCTCATCCCTCCTCAGAGGAAAATGAACTCTATCCCAGCAGAAACCAGGACACTTCTCCATCCTGATTTCTCAGGGGTCTGGTCTAGGGGGGAGGGGAGAACCAGCTTGAACTTTGTGATCAAACATGAGGGAATTCCTCCCTCCCTGCTCCAGCCCTGTTGGTGGGATGCCCTTGTGCACATCCTCTGCAGGCACTGCAGCACTTGGATTTGGTGCTTGTGAGAAGAGCTGGCTGCACCCCGAGGTGTTTTTAGGATGCACCAGGACCCTGAAGGCAAAGGAGACCCCGACATCCCAACCATGGGGTGCTGTGCCCCTGAGGTGGGGATGGCACCTGCGAGCGCTGCTCAGCCTTTCTCTGCTCTTCCTGAGGATCCCACGGGATTTAATCCTGCTCCAGCCCTCGCTGCTCCCTCAGAGGGTGAGGGACCCTCCCCTCTGTGGGGCTGGCAGGGTGGAGGTGGGAGCGAGGCACCCGCTGTGGGCTGTGCTGGAACAACACACCGTGGGCTGGGGCCTGGCACACCAAAAACCCCACTCGTGGTTTGCCCAGATGTGCAGGGCCAAGTCCTTCCCCAGAAACCATCACCTTGTGCTGGCCTGGAGCCACCTGCTCCTGCCCTGGGCTCTTTCGATTCCCACCCCAGACCGCGGAAGAGCCGTGGGGAGCTGAGGTGCCTTTTATTGCTCTGGTTATTTTTAGTGCTGCCAGCGTGTCCCGGAGCCCAGAGCTGGGTTTGGGACATTAACCAGCACCGTGGCTTCATTCCCAAAGAGATTCCAGGAGGAAACACCTGGTGGGTGAGGGGGGACTGGGAAGGAGCCAGTGGGATGCAAGAAGGATAATGGGGTGGGCAGGGGTCCTGTTTTAGCTCAGGTAGGGCTCACAGGAGTGTTGGGTTTAGGATTAATGCCTGGATTTGGGTTGGGTTTAGGCTGGGATTCCCCATCCTGAGGAAGCCTCCGAGGCTGATGTTCCAGAACAGATTTCAAGGTAAGTGCATTGATTTCACGCAGGGGTGCTCTGGCCCAGGGTCACCGTGGCTTTTGTGGAATACCAGAGGGAATTCCTGCACATCCCTCACTTTTCCTGGCACTGCCATCCCCATCTGGGAGGCTGGAGGGGTCTGGAAATGCCCAAACCCAGAGGCAGTGCTGCATCCCAGGCACCCATCCCTGCACCTTGCCCGGCCCTGGGCAGCTCCAGGTTCCTGCTGGTGCAGCTGTGCCCTGTCTTGGTGGTTTTGGGCGACTGGTGACTCAAAAACTTTCGTTGGTTTCTGTTCATTTGGGTTCCTCTCTGTCACCTCCCTGAAGTGAAACCTCAGTGCCGGTGTGGGCTCCTCTCTGTCAGTGGCTTGTCTGCTGAAAAGTCCCAGAAGTGGCCCAAGTTTTTGGCTGAGGACCCTGTCCCCAAACCCTGGGGGTGATTTATCCCCTGCATCCCTCCACTGAACGACCCTCCTGGTGTGGTGGAGCATAAATGAGAAGCTCAGACCTCCCTCCCAGAATTCTTGGTGCTTTTTCTGGCGGTTTTCCCACACTTGGAGTCAGAGCAGCAGCACCATCAAACTCCTGCCTGATGCCAGGATATCTCCTTGCTTCCCAGGAAGGCCTGTGGGAATGGGAAGGGAATTGCTGGGAGTTTCCCAGGCTGAACTCCTGCCTTCAGGAGCAGAAGGTTCCACATGGGAAGGAGATTGGAGCTTGGTTTCCATGAAGGAAACCTTAACTTGAAGGATATACATGGTTCCCTCAAGAATATTTGGGAAGGAACCATGTGCTTACCAAATCCTCCTGACATCTGGAAGAGAAGGGTGGACCAGAGCAGGAAATTTGGGGGTATTTTCTAAGATTTTGGGGGAATTTTCTAAGATTTTCCAACCTGAAGACATCTACTCCATGGAGGGCACGGGAACATTTTGATTTCTGGGTTCTGCAAAGGATGTGATCAACACCGCAGCCCCTTGATGTTTTGTTCACTGACTCAGGGGTGTCATTTGGCTTCAAAGCCAACCTTTCTCCTGAGGTTTGTGTCTGGAAGGCAGCTGGGCCTCTGGGGAGCATTTTTCTTGGGAGAAAATGAGCTGGGCTCTATCCTGGGTTGTATCTGATCTTGTTCATCATGTGTTTCTGGAGCTCCCCAGGTCACGTCCTTCAGCAAAGGCCAAAAACGCCACTGAAGGTGTCTGGGGGAGAATAATTCAGTGTCCATGAGGACAAAAGTGTCTACCCACCCCTCCTGCATGCCTGAAACCCAGCGTGAGGAGTTACCCAGTGCCAAATCCGTGTGGAGAACGGGTTTGATGGGCTGGGGAGGAGCAAGGCGAGTTTTCTTCCAGCTAAATCCCGAGATTTACCCCAACCCAACCTGGAGGAAGAGCAAAAGCTCTGCAGGCACCTCCATCCAGTGCTCTGCGACCACAACTCGGCGGCAGGTCCCGGCTCACAGTTGAACTGCTCGGGAATCCAAGAGCCACCAGCTCCAGCTGCTTCCTCCACGCTGGGCCCCGGCCCCCCCCGGCGCCTCTCGGGGCGTTAGAAAACAAACAGCCACTTTTTATTTCTAGACACCAGGCCCTGCCACTGCTCTGATTGCTCAATGCCCCCCTTTCAGCACAGCAGAGTGAGCAGAGTGAGCCTCTCCAGCCTCTTCCTGCCAGCCCGTGGTAATGTGGGAGCAGCCCCCTCCCCACACGGGCTCCGTGTCCTTGGGAAGGCAGGAAAGCTGCGTGGAGGCTCCTACCTCCTCTTCCAAAGGGATTTGTGCCCCCCCCGGGTGGCTTTAAGGCCGAGGATGATGATTTGTGGTGGAAACCTGGCAGGAAAACCCACCCAGAGCTGACTTTGGTGGATCTCAAGGGCCTTGCCCCATTTTGTGACTGGTTTTTTGATGTGGTTTTGTGTGATGCTTTTCAATTGTCTTTTGGTTTGGGACTTGGTTCAAGGGCCAGACCTGTGGAGGCAACACAAGGATCAGCCAAAGGCATCTCCTGAGCTCTGAGCTCCATCAAAAGAAGGAAGAGGAGGTGGTGGGAAGAGCTGAGGGTGAGGAGGCTGAAGCTGCAGGATTTCCTCAAGCTGGGCTGGGCTGCAGGAAGGTCTCCTGCAGAGGGAAGGAGATCCCAAACCCCAGAAAACCTGACAGCCACTTGATTTTCAGAATCAGCTTTTGACAGGTGCCCTCTCCCTCTGCAGGTCTCTGCCTGAACACCAGAGACCAGGAGGTGAGAACAGGCTCCACCCAGGGCACAGCAGCAAAGATGGCACAGGCATCAGGTGATATTTGCTCAGAAATTTGGGTTTGTTGTGAGACCAAGTCCTGGCTGAAATCCCCTCCCCCTGCATGTCCTTGGGGGCTGTGTCCTGCTCTGACATGTCTTTATTGCAGGTGATTTGTTTGCAATAACCAAACACCTGGATGTCCATGAAAACCAGCCAGAGCTTTTTCTGTGGGTCTGGGTGACCCAGAGCCACCAGGTGACCCAAACCTCTGCTGCTGCCCCTTAGAAGAACTTGGTCTCCAGCCCTAAAATGGAAATGGGAAGGAGCAAAAGGGCATTTCAGGCCATTGCACAAGGAGGTCATTGCAATGTGATGGTTAAAAAAAACCCACTCCAAGCTGGAGAAATATTCCTTTTCCTTCTTTTTCACCCCAATGTGTGAATGTAGTTGGGTGTTCAGAAGAGTTGCTCCAGCTCTTGCTGAGAGAATAATTCACATGGGTTATGTAAAACCTCTTCACTCTGTGCTGGGTGTTTTTCAGAGAAATGCAAATCACAGAAATATGGAAGGATTTGGGTTGGAAACCTTAAAGCTCATCTCATTCCAGCCTCTCCCTAGAGGTTGGAATACCTTCCATTGGACCAGGCTGCTCAGAACCACAAAAGAATAACAAGATTTTTAATCTTTGGAGCAATTAGTTTCAATAATATCGATTTCCAGCATCCCACAGTTCCTGCTATTCCTTCTGTTGGGCTTCAGAGGGAGGATTGAGGGAAGAAACAGTGGTTTGAAACAAGTGATTCCCTGCCTGTGTCTTTCTGTTCTGTGTTTGAGAAGTAACCACTTCTTCCTGAGGTAAATCTGGCTCATGGACAGGTCTGCAGGGTTGGTCTTCCCAGGGATCACTGCTGGGAAATAGCAAGAGGGATTATTTTGGGGAATGTTTTTACACCTCTGCCTCAGAAATACAGTCTGGTTTTGTTTTGGAGGAGGGTCTGGATAACTCTTTTGCTAAAAAAACCCAAATATTCCAAATTTGCTGACTTGCTTTGCTGCCTCAACCCAGGTTTTGTCCGTTTGCTCCTAAATTCTCATGAGCAATGTGACCCCCAGTCCTTCCTTGGGCAGGTGGTGAGGTCTGAAGGAGGCCTGGTCCAAGGAGAGGTGGGAAGAGCCTCTCAGCTCTGTCTCCAGGTGGAGAAGGGAAGGGGCCACTTGCTTGCATTTGAGGCAAGGAAGGAAAGATCAGCGGGAAATGTTCACTTGTGGTGACAGCAGCAAGGGCAAGGAGAGCCTGGAGGAAGGAGGCTCGTGGTGGGGAAGGTGGGGAAGGTGGCCTGTGGTGTTCACCACCGAGCAGGAGATGGGAAAGGTGGGGGAAAGTGAGACACGGTGATGGCTGGAGGGAGGTTCATTGCTGGTGCAGCTCGGGAAGGACAGAGAAGGGTGAACATCTGGCCTGCAAAAAACCAGCCCTGGTCCTACACAACGTCATCAACAGATCCCTGGGAGGGGAAGGATCCCAAGCGTGGCTGGGCTGAATCCCAAAAGCAGTGGCTGAGGGAAGCCTGGACCAGGGTTTTGCAGCAGGGAAAAGACAACTGAATAATAGAACCAATAGGATTTTCAGCAGAAGCCAATTTATTGTTTACATTAAACCCCAGTTATAGTTTCTAGCACTGCTGTCCACCCGTACAGGTGTCTCTTGATTAGCTCAGCCACTTGTCCATGAGGCAGGCACACATCCTTCAGGACACCTAATTGATCAAGTGTCCATCTTCACGTCCTGTGTCTTCTATCTGGGCTTTGCACTCTTTGTAAGCAAGTTCCCAGGCTCTCTGTTCTGTTTTTCTGTCCTGTTCTTGTCTCAGTAACTGTGATGAATTCCTGAAAACAAGACTGCAGGTGGTTTGCTCTCTACAAACAGTTTGGCTGGTGCACAGAGTGGCCTCAGTTGTACAGACACATTGCTACAGGGTTGTGGCTGCAGCATGGAGGGTCAGAGCCCCCAGGACAGATCCAAGTACAGCCCAGCACGGATCCCAGCACAGATCCCAGTACAGCCCAGCAGAGCCCCAGCACAGCCCCAGCCCAGATCCCAGCCCAGATCCCAGCACAGATCCCAGCACAGGCCCAGCCCAGATCCCAGC
>VYXD01004008.1:47746-63153 GCA_013397195.1 Hylia prasina
GGGGGTGTGCGCAGAAGGCTCTGCACGTCCTCCCCCCGAGCGCCGACGGTTGGGAGCCGGCGCTGGCCTGGGGTTGTGCAACTGCAGTTGTGAGCTCTTGGCATCGCCTCCATCGCCCTCCCAGGGAAGGAAACACAACCCCAGGCAGGCCTGGAGGGCCTTTGCAAGGGCTCAAACGGCTCTGCTCGGCCTCTGCCTGCTGGGGGGGCTTTGTCTGGGTTGCTGGTGCCACGGAAGGAGCGAGCAAACCTGCAGAGAAGGGCGTCAAGCCCCGACAGAGAGCAGCAGGGGTGGGAGTTGTAAGGAGCGTCTGCGTTTCCTGTCAAAGGATGCTCATGCACCTCAAAAAATCCAATTCAAAGTCCAGTGGATTTCCAGCATCTTGTATGCACAGCTACACCAGGGGGAATGAGAGTTTTTTGGGTCCTGTTCCCATCAATTTTTCCTTTTTCCTTTGATTTATTGGTGCTTCCACTTGCTAGACCAAAGCAGTGTAGGAGGGATGTGTCCCTGGTGCACCATGGCTTTCACAGCAGCTCTCTCTCTCCTTGCAGGCACCCTGAAAATAATTACACTTTTGAAAGCCTATTTTTGGCTCGGAGAAACATTATTTCTGCCTGAAACCTTCCGAAGAGCAGAAAAACCCCACAGAATGTGAAGGCAAAGCTTGTGAAGTGGCCCCACTCCACAGCAGGCACATGCCACAGAATCTCCTAGGCAGACCTGGTGGCACTTCCAGGAGATGGGGCAGATGCTGGGATAACATCTACAGATGTTTGTGATTTTTTTACCGCGGGTAATGAGCTAAAAAAAGCGTCACCCCATGTAAAAAAACCTGTTTCAGGTGTCCTTTGGCCCCCGGGATATGATAGAAGCCCTGCACGGCGTGACATTTCATCCTCATCTAAAGGAAAATGTTCTGCTGATTGGAGAGAGGGGAATAGCAGAGCAGAAAATGAGATCCTAAATTCCAGGCACTTGTGGTTGCTGGAAAATTGGCCTTTAGTATTAAAGCAAACTGATGGGACCAGAAGGAGAGAACTCGAAACGTGATGGGATTTTAAAACTGCGGCTCACTTAAATGAATGAGGAGCTGAGATTCCAGGAATTTTGGTTTTATTTAACTTATAGGAAAGGAGGAAGAAACAGATGGAGTCAGTGCTCCTGAACTAAAAATACTGTTTAGAGAAGGACATCTGCAATGCAGCTTTGAATGTCAAGGTCCTCAGTGTTTGGGTTGTTCTCCTTCAAACGTCACCTCCTGATGTTTGGAGAGGTGGAGAGGCTGGAAAGGCAGAGATTGCAGCCATTCCCTCCTTCCCTCGGAAATACTTGTTCATCTGGAAGTTTTGCAATGGAATGGAGAGGAAATCACATTTTCAACCTGTGGTGCAGGGATGGGGATGCCCCTGATCTGTCTGTCCCACTTTGGGATCCCTGAGTGCTGGAACTGGACTGCTCCCAGCTGCTGGAGGCTGTTGGGGGATGTGAGAGTCACCAAGAAATCTGACAAGTCATTCATAAAACTTCTGGGAGAGTATTTGTGAAAGCCAAGCAAATTCTGCCCCTCCAGGCATGGAATAAGTGACCTTTGTCCTGGCTTTTATTTTCACTTTCGAGCTCTTGCCTGCTGAGGTCAAGCTGTTTATTAAATTTGGCAGAATTAAAGAGACAGCATTAATCACCCCCGTTATTTTATCTTGCTGGTCACCATCTCACTCGTGCTTTTTCCAAGGTCAAGGAATTACGCAAAAAAATCGAGATGTCCCAGAGTGCCACAAGTCAGCCACAAGAGAACCCAGGAAATTTGGGTTAAAAGGCACAATCTTTGCAAAAAATACCCATTTGTGTCTTGTCCCTCCATTCAGGGAGCCTTGGCAGTTCTTCTTTCTCAAAAAAAGGAAGACTGATATTCTCATGTAATGACAGGACTTGGGGAGCTGGAGATTTAGAGGGAAAAAGAAATTCACGAGTATTGTAGAATCCTTCCTAAAAGGGTGAATAATCACCTGTGCTTCCCTCTGGTCCTGCTAACCACTGCTGCAACAAGGGACTCTCATTTTTCCTCTTGGCTTTGCTTTGGTTTATAGGATTATATCAATATGGGGCAAAGAGTGAGCGAGTCGGGCCATAAGATCCATCAGCTCCGGTGTGTAATTTAACCCCTGATTATTTAATCCCCGGTTATTTAACTCCTGGAGTGGGATGTGCAATCTCTTATCAGGGCTCGGGGGGATGTTGCCTCCCCCGTGCTCTGATAGCAGCAACCCCCTAATCCCGAGTTAAACATTAATGAGCTGTCGCAGTTCTGGATTCCCAGAAATCTGCTGAGTTAAACTCATCCACAGGGGTGAATAATGGGCTTGAGCTGAAATATCTCCAGGACAGAGTGGGTCAAGGCTGCGGGGGAAGGCTCCCGGGGGTGTCTGCAGTCCCTGGTGTGGTTGAGGTCTCTCTTGGCCAACGTTAAGGCTTCCTTGGGCTCTTGCTTCAGCCCTGCGGTCCAGCAGCTGCTTCCCTGCAGATGTTGAAAGGAAAAGAGAGAGGAGGGGGCCAGGCTGGGCTTCTGAAAGCCCTTTCAGAGCTGCTTTTGTTGCTGCTGATGGCAGAGCGCACGGAATTCTCGCTGCTCACGTGAACCTCTTCAGAGGGTGGCTTCAGCCTGAACTCCCTGCTCTAATTACCTCTGCCAAGTGCAAGTGCTTCCCTGTGAGGGGGGTTTGATTTCCCATCTATTCCTTTCATCTGATGGTTCCTCGTGCTCGGGGTCCAAGCCGTGAAAACAGCTCTTAATCTACCTCCCGCCTCCCACCAATTATTTAATACCTGGGTTTTATTCCTTCTCATTTGTCTTTCTAACTACCCTAATTTCTCCGGTTTCCCTCATCAGCGTTTTCCCCAGCTCTTTATTGTTTTCTGATTGCTGTAATTCTGCAATATCTTTTGGCACTAAAGCCCGGCTCCCCAGAGGAATGGGCTCATGAATTTATACAGTGACATTAGCCAGGCTTTGCAGACGAGTCCCGGGGCTGATTTGGCTGCCCAGAAATGCTCCTTCTGTTCCTGCCTCTCCTGTCGCTGCATCCCTTGAACGAGCAGGAATTGCCGAAGCAGGAATCGCACTCCCGGTATGAAGAGCCATGGAAGTCTTGGTCAAGAATTTTGGAGACTAAGAGTGGATTAAATATTCGGCCTCCTCCACCCTTCCCCACCCTCTGTGCCCATGACTCGGCAGACAGTTTCTCTCTTCATTCGTCAGGGCAAGAGTTTCAGCCTGGGAGGAAATTTTCCCCATGGTATTAATTTCTACTACTTCTTGCAGCTGAAGCACATTTGAAAATTCGTTCCTGAAACTTCCCGTGTTCTAATTTTACATGACAGGACTGTCAGAAGCAGCACGTGAGAGAAATGAGATCTCCTCCGCAGCTTTGGGGTGCCTGTGCTGCCCTGGAAGGGCTGGTGAAACTCAGAGCTGCTCTCCTGCTCATTAATACCAAATTTCCTGCCTTGGTTACAGAGCTTTTAAGTGACAAAAACCCAGCCTGGGCCCAGCACGACTTCCATTAAATCCTCTTTAAGCAATGCCACCTCTTTTTTTCTTCCTGCTTGGCAGATGAATCCGCCTTCTAACTAAAGACTTGAATGCCCTCATGCCAGAAGAGGAGATTTAAATATGATCACTATGAGGAAATGCATTGGGGTGCTGGGAATAGACACGTTCCAGGGCGTTTGTCTGTTTACCTTACAGGGCTGCCCCAGACTGAGGATTGGCTCAGGCGGGAGTCAAATGTTGCTCTGAGGGTGCTTTGCCTCTTCCAGTAATTTGTTTCTTTTTCTGTCTGAGAATGGAATTAAGAGCGTCACAGATCATGATGAGGGGTTGTGCTTGTGAGACGTGCTGCGTTTTTTGAAGGGCAGGAGGAGGCACTGCACGGTGAGCACTGGTGGGTGGATGGGGATCCGGCGGGGTTGCCTGGTCGGGCACCGGGATTTGGGTGCCCGATCCTCCACGACTCCTTCTGGTAGCTCATCCTGCTTGAAAAGAGCAAATAACTGCAAATCCTGTCAGAATCCAGCGCTCCTAAAGGCCCCCAGGGAGGCTGCTGAGGGTCAGAGCGTGGAAGTGGTTTGTTTCCTTTCTGCCTCGTTGGTTATCGGCCTCCTCTCGAGCGCAGGATGAGATGAGCAGAGACTGATGTGCAATCACTTGGTAGGGAACCAGGAAGGGCTCAAAACACCCCTGAAGATCCAAACGCCTCCGATTCTGGGAAGGTTTGGGTTGGGTTGGCGGTGGGGTTTGACCTCTGTTGTCTTCAGCCAGGACTCTGAATTTGCGGACAAATCTCAGGTCAGGCTTTGGTCACGAATTGATCCAGGGGGGCCTGAGGTGCTGCAGGCCAAGGCCTTTGAGGCTGAGGGCTGGAAGTGCCATCAAAGTGTGAATGCATGAACAGAAATCAATGTCTGTCACTTCCCACGATCATGGCTGGGAGGAGGAAACCCCTTTTCCTCACTGGATCAAGCTCTCCATCGGATTTCTCCTCCCATATCAGTTGGACAACAAGAGCAACAAGAAGGACCCAGCTCTGGGCCAAGCCTTGAGAGTCTCCCCAGAACCACACCCAAGCCCAGTCATGGTGCCCAGTGCCCTTTTCCAGGCCCCAATTAGTGCATGTTCATTAGCAGGGGTGGTTGGGGGGGCTGACACCACACCCCCCAGGGCTCTCCATGTCCCACCACCTCAGATGTCTGTCAGGACTGGTTTTTTGAGCCCAAAAGTGTCATCACCTTCTGCCCGCTGGGTTTTTTCCTCTTTTCTGGCCCTGCAGTGGCCAGATGGGAGCAGGTCACGGGACAACCTGTCACGTGGAACCAACCGCCCTCATCTTGGCGTGGCCCCTACCTACCTTTTTTTATCTTTGGAGAGACCAGATTATGACCATAAAAGGGAAGAACGGAATTTTGGGCAAGGAGCCCTGCTCCGATTGGCCGGGTGCCGATTCGCGATGGTTTCGGGGGAAATAACCAGACAGGAGCAATTTTTGGGCCCGAGAATAAAAACAATACAACAAAAACCATGTGGTTCACCATTGAAACCGAGACAGGACTTTCGGTGCTGGTGCCTCCCGTTGTTCTTGGTTCCACCTGCATGAAACTGCAGGAGGGCCCTCACTTCCACATGGGCACAGCCACACAGAGCTCCTGGTTCCCATAAAAGCTCTCTGCACACACCCCCAGCTGATGCCAGTTAAGATAACATCTCCTGGAGATTAGTGGGAAGGACCTGGTGGTCAGGTCGGTTGAGAGAAAAGAACTGTGCCCACCTCCTGTGGAGCCATCTCTGCAGCCATGACCAGCTGATGTTACCTGAGGTAACATCTGGAGATGGAACTGGAGGCCCACTTTCAGACCTGCAATCAACCTCTGTTATCTTCTGGGCTGGGAGAGCCCGAGCAGCAGTTCGTTGTGGTTGGGTGTCCACAGATCCATGTCTGAAAATCCAGCAGAACAAAGTCCCTTCGTGCCTGAACATGTCTTCCACCCAACCCTTGTTAGATCATTTGCATGGGTTTAAAACCAGGCCTTTAATCCCTGGAGAAACTCTCCTAAAACCTGCCCCTAGCAATGAGTTACAACAAAGTCAATAGGATGAAAAAGGCTCGGAGCGTTTCCTGGAAACTTTGGCAGCCACACTTTGGGAGCAGATGTTGGTCACCAGCAAAGTTCTTGGAAGCCATGGAGATATTTTCCTATTTAACACTTAGCATGAGAAATGTGACAGCTGATTTAGGGCATCTGTGTCCAGGAGCACGGAGAGCTGGAGGTGTTTGCCTCACCCTTTCTGGGAATGCCACACCCATGCAAATCCTTCACTTGGTGACTTCATCCAATAAGAAGAAGGTGGTTTTATGGTTAATGTTGTTCTTGGAGTTGGAATCGGGCCCTTGCCACTGAGGTGATGACAAACACGTGCTTTGCTTGTGTGCTCAGGGTGGCGCGGGGCCACCTGTGACCAGGAGAGGTGAACCCAACCACCTGAGGAGCGAGGCTGCCGTGCTGGGGGAGGTTTGCTCTAACCACCTCCCAGGAGAAGTGAGGCTGGCAGCCTCTGGTTCCTTCCCTAAACTGAAGTGGGCTGTTGGTGCTCCCTCCCTGGACGTTCCGGGCAGCATCGAGTCCATTGTTGGCTTCCTAAGCAAGTCCATCCAAGCCCACAGAGATGAACCCTGCAGGTGTCTGCACAGGTGTCTCACCTTGCCCTGTCCATCCCTTTCTTCAGCTTTCCTCCCCATTCCTCCTTGGATCCGCCCCTCCCTCTCCCCATTTCGGATAAGCACCGGCAACCCTGGAGAGGTCCAGCACCACCACCCAAAATCTCCCTCTCCCATCACGCCCCTTCCTCTGCTCCTGCCCCACTCCCAGGTACCTCGAGCTGTCCCGTGGCTGCAGTTCCTTGGTTCTCCTCACTCCACCACCCGCTGCAATTTCTCTGCCTGCTCCACTGCACTATTTCTTCAGTGCTGACCGCAGTGGTGGCTCCCAGGACCTATCGCAGCATTGCAACCATGGCCCCACAAAACCAGAGGGGAACCACAGCCTCTTACTCACTGGCACCTGAGTGATGCTGCCCCATCGCCTCCTCCCCGCTGGGCAGCGGTTTGGGGACGGGGGGAAGAGGTGGCTGTGAGTGTCTGCTCTGGGGCGTCCTCCATGGCCACCAACCCAACCTCCCGGGGCTCTCCAAACCCAGCCTTGGCTGCACAGCCCCAGCTCTGGTTGAGGCAACTCTGTGGGGCTGGGACAAAGGAAGGTGGTGGTTGCAGGTTTGTTGTCCACGTGTGTTGGAGTCCAGGGCACAGGGAAAACTCCTTCAGCTGCCCTGGGGGCTCCAAGACCCTGGCTGGGACCCCAGGAAAGCATTGCCTTTGACCTTAGTCCATGCGGAAAACTCCCAATGCTCAGAGATGAATTAAAAACAACAGAGGTTTGAAGTAAATAGTAGTTTAGTTTGTCACAGGGTGAAAAATTGTAGTTTTGGGTTTTTAGAATGGAGGTAGATGAGAGCAAGATGGAGAATTACGGGCGGTGTCTCATGTTCTTCTTCTTCTCCTCCATCTTCTGCTGTGACCTGGCACAGAGACATTGGTAGAATGGATTTGATGTAGGAATTGTGTGTCTAGAGTAGGTAGTGATCATTGGTATAAAATTGTAACGTTTTAAGAGTTAATTGGACTAGAGACCTATGAAAGACCTTGGATTTCCTGCCTGGTGTTCTTGCCAGCGTGGTCTGTCAGCGTGTTAAGCCTGGAGTAAGGCAGCACGCAGACCTTGAGATAAGAAACTGAATAAACACCTTTGAAGACCGAAGCTGCAAGTTCCACCCATCATTTCAAACCTTGGCACAGAACTTCTGTGAGAAAAAAACCTCTAATTAAGGAGTTCCTAAAAAAGATTCCTAAATTCCCGCACACGTGGTTCAGGGGTGAAGGAGGTGGCTGCAGGTTTGTTGTCCATGTGGTTCAGGGGTGAAGGAGGTGGTTCAAGGTTTGTTGTCCATGTGGTTCAGGGGTGAAGGAGGTGGCTGCAGGTTTGTTGTCCACGTGGTTCAGGGGTGAAGGAGGTGGCTGCAGGTTTGTTGTCCACGTGGTTCAGGGGTGAAGGTGGTGGCTGCAGGTTTGTTGTCCACGTGGTTCAGGGGTGAAGGTGGTGGTTCAAGGTTTGTTGTCCACGTGGTTCAGGGGAACACTGGTGGTGCAGCAGCTCTGGAAGCTGCACTGGGGACCTGGGCAGAGCCAGCCCAAGGAATGGTCTGTGTGGTGGTTTGCCTCTTGCCGAATTAGGCTTGAATCACCAGGGTTTGGGTCTAAACTGGGTTGTTCTGCAGGATAAGCGACAAAACTTGCTGGGAGTACAGCTGAAGCTCTCTGGGAGTTTCAGATTGTCCTCAGGATTCCTCCTTGGGCCAGGATTGTGCTGATGTCCCGCTGCACTGGCTGTGAGCAGAGGCAGGGACACCCAGGGCTGCAGGGGAAGCCTGGGCAGGAGCTCCATGAATCCCCTCCCTAAGCAGCCTCCAGACTCTCAGACCACAGGTTTCCTTCCCAGCCCTCCTGTCCTAACCCCAAACCAGCCTGCAGAAAGCCGGGAGGAATTGCACAAACGCCCTGGCTGCATTTCAGAGCAGCTGAATTCCTGCTGAGCATTGCCCGAGTGCCCCAAGATGATAGCAAGGGACACCCAGCCCTGCCCAGAGCACCCAGGCAGAGCAAAGCAGGAGTTCTAAGGATGATTCAAGTGACAAGGAACGCTTTTCCCTGTCAGGATGGAGACAGGTATGGATGGGGCTCGGAACAACGTGGTCTGTGGCACAGAGCTGGTGCTGGTTGATGTTTAAAGTCCCTTCCAACCCATTCCACTGTGACACAGTGCCTGTGCCACAACACGACACCAAAGAACTTCACGAGGGCACGGTGATGAGCAAAGCAGGAAAAAACTCGAGTTTATTTACAAAACTCAATTTTATACGTTTCCAAAGGTGCCTGTGGGTTGGAGGATGAAATTCCACCTCCCAAGCCACACTGGTCAAGACAACTGTCAATCAGCTTTTCCCGCCGACCTAAAAATATGTAAACGAGGACAGAAAAATAATTAAAAATATGCAAACTGAAGGACAGTTAGGAAAACAAAGCTATTGTTTATAGTACGACGTGTGGGAAAGTAAAAATTCTGACTCCAACATGAAAGACAAATCAGAGAGCCCAGAAAAATCCTCAAAACCAAAGCGACAGTGTCACCCCTGCAGACGGCCCATAAACCCCAGCAAAATGCAGCAGGGCGAACAACAACAGGCAAATGAGCATTGAAAAAAAACAAAACCCCATAATTATATATATTAAAAAAAAAGAAAAAAGGCGCTTTAACTACATGGCAGCTTGGTTGAGCCCCTGTTCCTGTATTTGCTTAGCTGAGGGCTATCTTTACAAGCCTTCGCTGCCAGATGTTCCCGGATTTGCATGCGGGGCGAAGGGGAGGGATGCTCGGCGGGTCCCGGCGCTGCAGCCGGGCGGCGATTGCCACCCAGTGGCTGCTCGCACCCAGCCGCCTCTGCCATGAAAACTCCCCAAAAAATCGCTTCTCCAAGCGCAGAAAAGCCGCTGCTTTTCCCTCCGTCAGGGACCCTGAAACCCGCGGGCGCTTCTTTCCCAGGCAGGGGGATTTGGCTGCATAGAAGGGACACAAAACTGAATTTTTGTGGGTTTTTTTTAAGCGCAGGTCGCTGCTGCTGCGGGGAAACTCTGCAGCTCTGAGGAAACCTTGCTGACACAGCTTGGGCCATATCCTGACCGCTGTGGGCAGACCCCATCCTCAGCGAATTGTGCTCACAGCTCCAAAGCCCCCTTTTCACAAAACCACCGAATTTTTGGGTTGAAAGGAACCTCTGGAGGTTAAAAGCCCAGCCTCCTTTCCCCCCTGAGCTTGTTCCTTGGTTCGGGTCATACCAAACAATAAATCTGGGTGTAATTTAAAATCTGTGCCTGCTGCAAGCTTTGTCACAGAGAACACGGTCGGAGACATCCCAACCACCAGGGCTTTGATGGTTTTCCACGGTCCCTCCCATGCTGGGGCTCGTTTTTGGGCCTCACGAATTTTTTTTTACCTGGAATGGAAACAGCAAAGCCCCGTCAGCAAACACAACTCTCCGCTGTGGCTCTCCTGGGGATTTTTTGAAAGGAAAGATTTGTATTTCTGTATTGTTACCGACAGAAATCATAGTCAATTAATAGAATTATCCCGTGTGCCTACAACAGCACTAACCCTACTCCTAAAACAGCTTTTAAAATCCTATTTCCACTACTTACCCAGCAAACAATGCTCACCTTTATATCGAGACCCCTCCCACACCCCTATTTTAACCACAAACCCTTTAACTTCGGCACAGCGCGCCTTGCTGTGGTTAATGAGGCTAATTAGGAGCAGGAAATGCTCTTGCTGCAGCACTGTCATTTATTTTTTTTCCCCTGACGCTTCAGTGCTTGGAGCAGCTCATGTACCTTGTAAGGCTGCAACCTACAGGGGTTGTAGGTGGTTGTTTGTTGTTCCCTTTTTGCTTCCAGCAGCTGCTGGAGCTGGCAGGGCAGAAAATTCCCTGGGTTTCATTTGAAATGTGCCCTGCATCCCTCGGAAATGCTTGGAGGAGGCTGCTCCTGAGCTAGAGCTGCCTGAGCCCGGGGGGAAGCCTGCTCAGAGTTAATGGCTGCTGGCAGATTTTCTTTAAGGCTTGCAATGGAACGTGAATTCCCCGATCCTGGAGCTGCAGGGGGATAACTGGGAGCCCAGAAATCCTTCTGGTGGGGTGGTGACTGCTCTTGGGCAGCTGCAGAGGGGACTGCTGCTCCCTTTGCCCCATCACGGGGCTCTGGTGTCCCCTCTGCTCTGCTCTCTTCCCTTCCGTGGGGGTTTTCTGCTTGGAAAAGCAGAAACCTGGAAGGAGAGAAGCGGCTGTGCGAGCTGATAAATAAATTGTTGTGCAGCTGATGGAGTGCTGGGGTGAGCTCCCTTCCCTTCTCCGTCCCACAGGAAACGGGAACAACCCCCGAGGTGTTTGGGGACACCCTCGGGGTGCTGCTGCTCAGTGTCCTCCTCCTTTACCAAAGCAAACTTGGCCACCTGAACAGGGCTGGGAATCTGGGAGGACTCAGGTGCTCCCTGGGGGCTGCAATTGGGTGTCCAGAGGCAGAAAATTCAGTTTGCTCCAACCCCCTGATCTGAGGTGCAACTCCTGCAAGGCTCTGGGTTAAGAAGAAATAATTTTCTCAATCCTGCTCTCAAGGCACAGCGTTTCACTAAAACCTCTGCTCAGCTGCCCGCTTGCAGGAATCTCCTGGCGCTTCCCGACGGAGAAATCCCAGTTCTGGTTATTCCAGCACTAATCCCAGTGCTGGTTTTTCTCTGAAGCTGCTTGGGCACCCCAGGGCACCACTGCAGCAGCATTTCCTCAGCAAAGCCTCGTGTCCTGCAGCCCAGCTGATCCCCTCTTGCACAAAATCACCCGTGGGAACTGCTTGACCACTGCTAAACTTTCTCCCAGTGCAAAACTCCTTCCCCGTTGCTCAGCATTTAATTTACACTCGGTTCATCTGCCAAAAAAAAAAAAAAAAGATTTGCAGCCTTCAGACCATTTCCTCTTTCTGTGGGATGCTCTGCTGAGCTGGGGACAAACACAGCCTGTGTGGCTTTGACAAACTCTGACCAGGCACCCCCTTTGGGCTGGGTTTAGTCGGGGTAAAATCAGCTTTTTTTTGGTGATGGAACAGCCTGGGGAAGGTAAAAGCTGTGCTGGCTGCCCCACTGGAAATATCTGCCCCAGCATCTCCTGGAATATTGGTGGGACTTTTTGCAAACAGCAAGTGGATAAAAGGAGGAGGATTATTCCTGGAGGGCAGAAAAACTCTGGTATTGCCCAGAGTGGTGGTGGCTGCCCCATCATCCCTAAAAAACATTCAAGGTCAGGTGGTGCAAGACTTTGAGCAGCCTGAACTGGTTGGAATTTTCCCTGTTAATTGCAGGGATGTTGGATTAGATGAGCTCCGAGGGTCCCTTCCTTGGGGAAGCTCTTTGGGAGGGATTTTGCACGAGTCTGAGCTGGAGGAGGTGCAGCCCTGGCAGCTGAGCAGCAGCAGCAGCGTCCCCCTGAGTGCTAATGAGAAAGCAGAAACTCTCTTTTTTCCCCTAAATCAGCCTAGAAAAGGCACTCTGGAGTTTCAAAATCGAACCTTTTGTCAGACTTCCTTAAAAATTTAACTTATTCCTTCCCCGGGCTCTTCCTTTCCCTAAGGCGAGAGGGGAAGTGGAACCATCTACCCCTATTGATTTTTAAATATCTGGGTTTATTCAGAAACACTCAGGATTTAGCTGCGAAGCTCAATGCTTAAAAAAGGGCTTTTGCATCAATTCTCTCTATTTTTTTATTCTTTTCCCTCTATCATCTAATCATTAAACGTGTAATAAGTTCCCCAGTCTGGCAAATAATTTTCTGATTCTCTCAACACAGAAATTCTATTGTGTTTTTAAAATTGCTCCGTGTTCCTGAAAACCTGGGGAGAACGGTCACATTTACATTTTATTTTTGGATTTTGTATATCCACCCGTATATATTTTATGCCTCAACAAAATACCTCTGTATCTATGAATAAAACTCTTTATAAACCTTTTCAAACATTAATGTCCCACCTAAAACCAATCCCAAATCAAACCCATTTGGAGAAGGAATTGAGGCAAACCCCTCAATTTTCTGCTTTTCTACCCATCCTGCCTTCTCTAAAAGGCCACTTCCCAGCAGCTCCACAGATCATTTTTCCTTCAGGAACTCCTGGTGCAACAGGAAGATGGATTTATCAGTCCTATTCCTCTATTCCTGCTTGCTCTGGCTGGCAATTAGCAAATTTACCACCTGGGTGTAACAGATCTATCATTTTATAATAAATTTAGGGGAACTGCTCTTTTCTGTGCTGGTCTGTGAGTGATGCTTGGCCTGACCCAGGTCCCAAGGCACTTTAATTCCTGCTTTAATCCACACGGGATGGATTCCCAGGGGTTTTTCCCTGCACAATAAGGGATGGAAGGAAATGAGATCAGATGGGGACAGGACTTTGCCAAACCTGGATTCATTCAGACCTGGAGCTCTGCACAGAGAAACGTCCCTGGGTGAGTGGTGCTGGCACATCCCAGCCTTTGAGGATGTGAAGGATCAGGGATTTGAGGGATATTCAGGGATGCAGGGGCGACCCCGCTCCCCAAAATAGCACCGGACAAGTCCATGAGGCTGCACAGCTCCAGTCCCGAGGAGGTTCAGCTCTGGGAAATGCCTGGGGCAGGAACTGGAGCACAGCCCTCCCTCAAAGGCTGCCGGGGGTCCCTCTTCAGGCGGCGGGGAAAGCTCGGGCAGCCCGGAGAGCTCCTCCTGCGGCTTCTCTCGGAGCCTGCCTCCCTCTAGTGAGAGCCGGAGCCGGGGCTGGCGGGCACCTGCGCGCCTTTGGAGGATGCTGCGCGGAGCTGGGAGCGCCCTGGGTGCTCCCCAGCAGCTTCCAGGGGAGATCTGCGCATTTTGGGTGCTCTCCGGGGTGCTCCAAGGGTGCTGTGCACATTTTGGGTGCTGGTTTGAACATACTGAGGGTGTTGTGCACATTTTGGATGCTCTGCATCATGTTCCAAGGGTGCTGTGCACATTTTGGGTGCTCTCTGGCACATTCCAAGGGTGCTGTGCACATTTTGGGCACTCTCCAGCACATTCTAAGGGTGCTGTGCACATTTTGGGTGCTNGTGCTGTGCATGTTTTGGGTGCTCTCCACTGCATCCCAAGGCGCTGTGCACATTTTGGGTGCTGGTTTGAGTGCATCAAGGGTGCTGCACACATTCTGAGTGCTCTGCATCACGTTCCAAGGGTGCTGTGCACATTTTAGATGCTCTCCAGTGCATCCCAAGGGTGCTGTGCTCATCCTGGGTGCTGGTTTGAGTGCATCAAGGGTGTTGTGCACATTTTTTATGGCACTCTCCAGCACATTCTAAGGGTGCTGTGGACATTTTGGGTGCTCTCCATCACATTCCAATGGTGCTGTGCACATTTTGGGTGCTCTGAATCATTTTCCAAGGGCGCTGTGCACATTTTGGGCACTCTCCAGCACATTCCAAGGGCGCTGTGCACATTTTGGGTGCTGTGGCTGTCTCTGGTGCCGCCCCGCACACATCCAGCTGCCGAGAGCGCGCCTCAGGTGCGAGTCCCGGATCGGGCACAGGCTTTGAGCTCTGTGCCTGCAGAATCCTGGCAGGGTTCGGGTTGGAAAGCTCCTTGAGGATCACCCCCTTCCTCCCCCTCACACCGCCGAGCGCTTGATTTAGTGGCGCGATTTAACGCCTGGCGGCGCTGCCTGGGGACGGGCGGTGATGTCCGAGGCAGGAGCGTGGGATGGCACAAACAATTCCCCGTCCGGCACGGGATGTGCCAGCGCGCAGATGAGCGGGCAGCTGTCAACCAGCAGCCCGAATTCATCCCGAACCGAGGCTCTGCGTCAAGCGGCTGCTGTGTTTTTAATCCAATCCCAGAGCCCCAGGGCAGGATTTGTTGTGCTGCCGGATTTTCCCTTTGCCAGCCAGGGTAGGATTTCATCAAACGAGCTGGATAATTTCCCCGCATCCTCAGGGGCTCGCCGGCAGCTCAGCTCCTCCGGGCTGCCCTTAGCAACCAGCGCAGGAAAAATCAGAGCTCCCACACCAAAGGATGCTCTCCACCCTCTGGAGCAGCGCGCAGCGCCCGAGCGTGTCCTGGATCCGGGTCGGGCCCTCTCCTTTGTCACAGCCGAGCCCCTGCTCCCGGCACAGCCGCAGCTCCAAGGGTTTGGACGCCATCCTAAATGGGCAGCAGCTCCTGCCGGGGGGATGCTGGGGCTGGAAGCACGCAGGGCAGCGAGCTACGGGCACCCTCAGCTCCTCCAGCCTGACCTGGAGGTTCTTGGCCCGGGTGGGTGGAGGGAGAAATATTTCTCGTCCCAGCAGCGAGCAGCAGGATTTTTCCAGCCGGAGGAGCTCAGGCTGCTGCAGAGCTCTCAGCGAGGTTTGTTGGAGGGAAAAGGGCAAGACGAGACCAGCAATTCCCTCAGCTCATCCTTGCAAAAAGGTTAATTCCCTTCCCACAGCACCGGCAGCCCGTGGATCCGGGTCGGGGTCAGCGCTGCTGGAGGCAGAATTCCCAGCTGGGGAACACGTGGAAGCACGAGCAGGGAGAGGGGTCATTTCCCAGCCCTTCTGCCCCGGCAGCTGAAGGGGTTTCCAGTGGAAAAGGTTCTTTTCAGGTTTACGGCAGGGATGAGCCTGGCAGCCGGAAAGGAGCCCCGGGTGAGGGATCAGCCACGGGCAAGAAATGTGGGAACAGCAGCAGGGGCTGATCACACTCAGGGGATGAGCAGGGTTTATTGCATGGAAGGCAAAAAAAAAAGGGATGAGCTGAACGTGCTAGAAAAATGGGGCCTGGAGGGAAGGTCAGGGCAGTAACAGTGGAGGAATATGTCTGTAATTTCAGGTGGTAAAAAAGAATCTTGTGGGCCAAACCCAGAGCGCAGTTTTGTGGTTTTCTGGATTTTGAAGCATAAAATGTTCTACCCCTCCCTCCAGATTGGGGCTTATTCCTGCTGTGCATCTGCCACACCTTGATAAAGGCTGAATATTGATGCCTTGGGGTTATCAGTTAAGCAGAAGAGCTCCCAGGCACTGGAGCCAAATCAATTTTCCTGAATGACACCTGCGTGGAAGTCCCCAGCACAGGCACCTCTGTCTCCTGTGGCTGATGTGATTTCTGCATGTGCACCTCTAAAAGGTGTTAATGACACCCACATCCCCTTCCCTTCCCTTCCCTT
>VYXD01004008.1:72251-86647 GCA_013397195.1 Hylia prasina
TTTTTTTTTTTTTTTTTTTTTTTTTTTTGAAGACAAAACCAGAAAACCTTGGAGTGATTTACATGGGAAAGGGGAGCCGGAAACAATTTTAGAGGCTGTTTTCCAAAATTGATGAATAACAGAAGATACAATGGATAAAGCAAATGGCCCAAATTTCCTGCTCCTTTTAAGCTGCTGAATAGATACTGAAAACAAGGGTGCCCTGGTTTTCTCCTTATGGAGCTGCCAGAGAGGGATTTTTCCTGGGTTAGTCTGGCTCTGGAGGCAGCAGCAAGGTGGGTGCTGGGGGTCCCCAGGATGCTCAGAGAAGCAGGATGCTTGGGAATTCCAGAGGTGGGGAGGAGCAGCAGGGGACAGAAGAGTCATTCTGGCTAATTTCTGGCTGCAGGCATGAATCACCGAGAGGGGTCTGAAACTTCCTTTTGGATTTTTTAAAGTTACTTCTCATTTCATTTCTCCTTTGCCTGAGGCATTTTTTTTCCTCCAGAGCCAAGCACTTTTCCCTGCTAACCCTTGCCCCTCACCCACGGGATGAGGACACAGGTTTGGCTCCAACCAAACCCAAGCTGGAAACTTTTATTTCTCTTTCCAAAAGCCTCCGACGCTTCCAGTGGATATTCTTGTTTTGCTTTGGGGGAAAAAAAGCCTTGGATGGGATCCCTGCAAAGCTCTTGTCTTCCTCTGCTTAGCCAAGATCCAGGAGCTCCAGCCTTTTTCTGGGACACCACAAAGGATGTCCATGTGTTTAATCTTTTATCAGTGGGATAAAAATCCAGGGAAACTTCCAGCAAAGCCTCTTGGCTGTGTCCTCTTCCCACCCCACGTGCACAAAATCAGGGCGCAGCAAAGGGATTTTGGTTGCATGGACAAACAGCACCTTTTTTGGTGGCTCTGCAATCAATTTGGGCTTAGCTGGGGTGGGCAAGGCTGAGGTTCAAGGGCATGGTGAAATGCAGGAGTTACCTGGTGAGCTTCCACTCTGGAGACCTGGAGAAGTTTTCTCCAGCCTGTCCAAACCGGTGCTTGAACATCACTGGAAAATCTGCCCTGGAGATTTTGGACCTGGCTAAGAGGTTCCCATCAACTGTTGTGGGGAACTATTTCCTCTGAGAGGATATTTTCTGCTTGCAAAGCAATTTCATGTTGCAAACCTGAGGAACATCTTGGGAACTGCTGGCCGGTGACTTCCACGGGCGCATCTTCCCATGATTGTGTCAGCTGGGTCCTGCAGTGTCCCGTGAAACAAGGATCCTCCAGGTTCCTTTAGGCTTTCAGATAATGAATCTCCATCCCCGCTTTTTTCTCCCATCCCTCCATAATCTTTCGCTTCCCAAAATCTGGGAACTCCACCAGGCAGTTGCACCCAATTCATCAATAAATAAGAGTAACCACAGACAGCAGACTGAGCTGTTAATTGCACTCAAAAACCTTGTTTTTCACTGCTGGGTCAAGAGATCACCCCTCTCCAAACCCTGACAGAACACACATGAAATAATGCAAAGCCACAGTTCCAAAATCCCTTTCTCGGGTTGTTTCCCATGTTAAGCAAAGCCCAATAAACCACGTCGTGTATTTATGGCCTCTGTGAGCAAATTGTCCTTCAAAGGCCACTTGGAGCCTTCAAAGCCCGGTGAATTATTGTGTATGTGATACACACCTCTTCCTTAGCAGCACATTCAGATGTCAGGGCCCTGAGGAGCACTTTCCTCCCTCAGGCTCATTCAGGCCTCAGAGGAAAAGGGATTCAAACCACTCTGGTATTTTTAACTGATTTTTTTTTCCCACTGGTGGGGGCAGACACATGAGTTTTTTGCTGAGCCATCACCCCTGTAGGTCATCTGGTCTGTGACTGCACATGAATTGAAGGAAAGTCTTGGATGCTGAGCCTCTGGAAAGACACGGGGAAGTTATTTGGTGGTGTAAAGTCAAAGAGAGCAGCTCCCCAGTCCCTGCACAGAATCATGGCGTGGTTTGGGTGGGAATGGGCCCTTAAAGGTCACACTGTTCCAAAAGTCATCCCCAAACAGGGATCAAACCTTGATCACCTCCTGGGCTTCCCACAGGACATCCACCAGCAGCACTGGTGGTGGGGAGGTGAAGGTAAGGTGAGGAATGAATAAGAGCTCAGTGCTTGGGGGAAGGAGAACGTTCTGTCCCGAGAAAGAAATGAATCATCCCCAGGGAAATTCCCTCTGGATGAGTGAGGAGAGCAGTGAAGGTGTGAAGAAAATCTGTGGTGAGGCAGCCACTGTGTTTTTGGGGTCTCTGGGACAGCTTCAGTCTCAGAGCTTGCAGCTCCATTGGACACAAAACAAAGCAGCTTGACTCCAAGGCAGAAGGAAGATCAGAAGGCTTTATTTACAATTCAATTTACAATTTATTCAGCTTTTTTGTAACATGCTGTGCAAAAAAGCTTATTATTTGTTTATAGAATTAACACTTTTTAAAAAAATAGGTTAAGTAGTAAAAATAGCACCTGGGAGAGGAGTTGTTATGGGAAATTTAGACACGTTTATGAAGTTACAGAAAACTGTCTTTGAAAGATAAATTCTTCTAAGGTTTCTTCTCTTGGGAACATTCAGCGCTGCTATCAGGCTAAAATTTCTCAGATTCAGAAAATCAGAGCCACAGCTCCGTGTGATGCTGAAATCCACACTGCCCACACCAGCACTGCTCACTGCAAAGAAGGGTCAGGCTGGACTCCAGAAGGAATTCCTTCCCAGAAAAGGAGATTACACCTTGGAATGGATTGCTCAAGGAGGTGCTGGAGTCCCCAGGAAATGACTGGAGGTGACACTCAGTGCTCTCTTCTTGGTGACAAGTTGGGGATGGGTCACAAATAGGACTTGATGATTTTGGAGCTCTTTCCCAACCGAAATGATCCTGGCATTCTAAGTGAGCTGGGCCCTGCCCACGCAGATGCTTTCGCCCTTGGCAAAATTTATTTATTTTGAAAGAAAATAAATAAAGTGGCTGGAGAGAGGTCAGATCCTGGCATGGTTTGCACTGAGAGATGATTATTGATGAAGTTTTTAGCTCTGAAGCAAGTCTTATCATCCCAAGAAAACCCAGCCTGTATTTTACCCTGAACTTTTCAGGGTGTGTAGAAACCTGGTGCGTGGGATTCCCACCCAGACCCCCAACTCCTGATTTTACCATTTCAGGAAGTGAACTCAAGCCCGAGAGATGCACAAAGCCGCCTCAGATCTGGGATTTACGAGGAGCAGTGATGTCAGGGTGAATTCCTTGTTGTTGTACAAGCCCCCAGGGAGGATGTCCACGACACGGCGCTGACGTGGACGCGCTGTCCCGAGCCGCGAGGGGCCAACAGCTAATTATAGACTAATTAATGTCATTTGCAGAGCTCGGCGTGGGCTGCACACCCAGAGAGGTCTTTGTTCCACGGGCTGCTGAGCAGATGGAGACCAGCCCTGGCCCCACGCTCAGGATGCCCAGGAGTTCCGTGTGTGCCAAGGACAAAGGCTGGCAGGGGATGAAAGGATTCCAGGGCTCCTCGCGTGACGTTGGTGAGGATGGAGGCTGCTGCCATCAGATGGGGTTGGACACAAGGGGCACAACCCTCTGGATTACCCCTCCAGCCCCGGCTGGGATGCAGATTTTGGGACAGAGATGCTTTTACCTGTGGTGGGCTTTGAATATTCACGGGATCTTCCACGGATGAGGAACATTTCAGTCACCCGCAGGGAGCTCCCGCGAGGGGTGGCTGGTGATGAGACCACCGGGGTCACGCTGAGGATCTGGTGGGAAGGGGGAGGGCAAGTGAGGAGGCAGCTGGCTGAGGCAGCCCCTCTGTAAGCATTTTCCTGCCCTGGGATGACCAACGTACATCCTGAGCAGAGGGCACCGCATTGTGCACCCCGTGCTCTGCCCATCCTGCCAGGAACAATGAGGAGGCTCTGCAAAACAAGGAAAGGCACTCTCAGGGCTGTGGGAGAGACAAGCAGGGGGCACTGGGGGGAGACGTGCCTCGGCTGTGTGAGGTCAGACGGCCTGAACATCCCAAATTTATCAACTGCCTCGGCCCAGGCAACAGGGGAGGCAAGAGATCAAGGCCAGGGCGTGAAATTTATCTCCAAACCGCCTCTCAGGGGCTGCTTGAGGCTTTTCCCACTGCTCTGTAAGACTCTGCCGGGGAGTGAGTGAGTTTTGGGCAGCTGATGGCGTCTCCTCCTTGTTCCCTGCTGGAATCTGGAGCCTGTGGGAGGTGGGGCCAGGTGGAGAGGTGGGCGCCCAACCCCAGGGCTGAGGACAGAGGTGGCAGCTGTGCCAAGCTTCTCTCCTAACTGAATCCGCCCTCCTGCCTGGCATTTGTGCTCCTAAAATTCCCTTTCCTTCCCCTCACCTCTCTGGATTCAAATGGTTTTGTGCTGTTGCTGAATTTCCCATTAGTTGAAGTTCTTTTGAAACGGGAAGAATTTTGGGGTCTTTCAGGAGCACAGGAGGGCCCTGTGAGGTTCACAGGCCATGCAGGTGAGGGCTGAGGCTTCTCATGGACTTTCTCCAAGCAAGGAATTTTTTCCACCAGAGTGGTTTGGATTTCAAATTTTCCAGCAGCTGTGTCTGCATTTACTGCAGTCACAAACCCACACCTGGCTGCAAACTGTAGAACTATAATCCAAGGGAAGATGGGAATGCAAAAAGGTTTGGATTCTTCCCCAAAACAGCATTTTACCTGTCAATATGTCCAGATTATTCCTATAACCCATTTTTTCTGTCCCAGTTCAGCCCTGCCATATGAAAGACCCCTGTGTCAGGAATGGATGGAGAAGGAAAAGCTGTATCCCTTTTGTGGTGGAGCATCCTGCCCTCCACATCCCAGCACCCATGGCCTTGGCAGAGAGAGCTTCTCCTCTGTGTTTCAGTGATCCCTAAATCCCATCAGGGCTGTCAGGGACAATTTGCAAGGATAGCATCACATTTTGCTGTCGTTGTCAATTATTCTTTAGAGCTGGTGCTGGCACTCCCGGCTCCTGGCAATTCCGCAGCAGCCTGGAGATTTAATGTCTTCCTTGGCTGCATGTGGGAGGGTTTGATTAATCTGGGATGGGGTTTCCATGAGGTTCTGGCTGTGTTTGCTCCATGTGCTGCAAACCCTCCGTGTACCTGTGAGGTTTTGGGGAGGAGATTTCATTTAGGGCTTCTTTTTCCCCTTGAAAATCTGAGCTGTTCCAGGCAGCAGAAGGAATTGGGGGTTCATTTTCATGTGCAGGTGTGAAATTCAGAGCAGCTGAGGGCTGCAGGCTCAGCTTTTCCACGTGGGTCTCGTGGAAATGCTGCAAACCATGAATGTGCTTTGAATGAGGATCACAGGATCATGGAATGGTTTGGGTTGGAAGGGACCTTAAAGCTCATCCAGTTCCACGGGCAGGGACACCTCCTGCTATCCCAGGGCATTCCAATCTCATCCAGCCTGGCCTTGGACACTTCCAGGGATGGGGCACACACACCTTCTCTGGGCAAGTTCCCATTAATTAACATCAGGATTGCTCCCAGCCTGCCCAGCACAAAATCTGTGTGAGCTTGGGCTCTGCTGGGACACAGGTCCTGCTCAGCAGGACGTTTTCCAGGCTTGGTTCAAGTGATGTCCAAATGCACAGGCTGTTTCTGCTGGAAGAAAACAAAAACAGCCTTTGCTGGAGCACAGGGCTGATGATTTAAAATCAATTTGCCATGGATGGGTTTAAAGCTGGCAGTGGCTCCGTTTGCACGCATCTGCACATTGCTGTCATTTGTTAACCGTGTCACAAATGTCGCTTTCCCCTTTCCTTGTCACAGCTCCTCTGAATTCCAAGAACTCCTTTAATTTCCCAACAATCCCCTCTCTCCCAGGCCCTGCCACCTGGAAGAGCAGCAGGAGCACCTCCCCTGTGCAATTTCCCTTTCCCTCTTAACCTTGACCTGGAACATGCTGAAAGTTGTTACTGGGAACTACCTTGATCAGAAATGACGTTAGGAAAACTTGCACAACCCCACCAAGATAAAAATTCCCAGAGCCAACAATTTGGAGTTAGGGACCTGCTCTGCCTTGGGATATGGCTTTGACTGCTTCAAGGTAGCGGTGATTAAGTTTTGTTTGCTTTCTTTCAGAGGGGCTGTGCTTTGTAAAAGGAGGAGAGGCCTTGCCCAGAGCCCTCGGGTCCTTCAGGGAATTGGGGTTTTCAGGTCACATCTAAAACTTTGCTGGGATGGAACGAGCTCCCAACAGTTCAGCTTTGTGGACTGAGGCTTGAAAGGAACCTGAATACAAGGCTGAGCACCAGCTCTTGTGAAAGCTTGAGCAGGATCTGGATACCACGATCTGACAAAATTCTTTAAGTGTAGAATCTTTATTGTCTCTGGGAATTCTTTGCTGAAGCCTTTTCCAGGCTGGGTGGCAAATCCACAGACATATTCCTGGGAGCTCCTTGACCCAGAAGTTTGTGATGAACATCTGATGATTTGAATCCTTCTCCTCCTCAGCCAAGGGACACTTGTGTATATTGAATTATCTAAGAGTTAATTTTAGAAAGACCAGAGCCTGGAAATTGAAACAGCTTTAATGGGCTCTGCTTGAAGCTTTTATTTACTGCAAGCTCGAGCAGAGAAATCAAGATCCAAAGTTGTTCTTCCTGCAGGCAGTGGAAACAATCTCTTTATTGCAGTGAGACTCCAACCCTTAACTTGTGTCCAACCTGAACTCCTCCAGTCTGCACGCGCTGGCAGGGAGTGAACTGCTCTCAGTTTCTGCTCTTGGAGCCCTGGAATTCTTTTTGATCCTGGAGATAAGGAAAAAGGCTTCTAAGCAGATGCGTCATGCCTGCCTTAATTTTCCATTAGAAGCAGAGAGGAGATTTAACTCTCTCCTATCAGGGTGTGTGTGTGGAAAAGCTCAGCTTTCCTGGTGCCAAAATCCGTCCTGTTAGTGGAGATACTGGGGAGACCTTGGAGCATCCATCCCTGGAAACATCATTAGTTGTGGAAAAGCCATTCATTAGTAACAGGCAATATGTCCTTCCCTCCCCTCCTTTGGAGAATAGGCAGTGCTATCTAAATAAGCTGTTTCCTGAGAAGTTACTCAAAGTTACTGCTGGAGCTCCAGGCCAACTCTCCTCCCCCAGGAGCCGGGCAGAAACAAAGCTTTGGGAGAGGGAGAAGCTGCCCTTTATTCCAGCAGCTGGTGCCATTCCTCTGAGCTTCCTCCTTTCTCCTCAGCCTCCTCAGCCTGCTCCCTGCTTGTTTTTCCACCTCCCATCATTTGCCAAACCATTTCCACGTCTACACACGAGCTGTGGGCACTGGAGCCCTCTGTGCTCTGGGTTTGTCCAAAATCCTCCCTGACATCGCATCCTGCTCAGATTCCCTTTGCTGCCTCCCCACAAGCTCCTGCATTCCTTGTCTCCCTCCATCCTCCTCTTCCATAAACCCGTGACTTCCCCAGGCAGGAGATCATGACCAGGCACCTTCTCACAGGCTTTGTTCTGGAGCATCCTGGAAGCAAGAGCCGGGTACTGGAGAGGGAAAGTCGGGAACAGCGTCTCCAAATGCCTGAGTGGCAGCAGCGCTGTGGAAAAATCTTTCCCACTTCCCTTCCTGACAAGGAGGGAGAAGTTTGTGGAATTTGCTCCGGTGGGCTGCTGGAGAGCTGCTCTGGTGGGTCTGGAGGGTGCAGCTGGGAGGGAGGAGAGCCTTTTTCTGGGAGTTGTGCCCTCTGCTCTGTGTTACCAGCACTTAATTCCACCTTCTCCATTAGAAACACTCCCTTGCCCGCCGCGGTCGCCTTTGGGAGGTGTTTGGGACAACACGTCAAAGCAGGAAAGACTCTCAGAGGAGAGGGCAGCTGTGGGGACACAGATGGATGTCCCTGGGCTGCCTTTCAGGCCAGCCCCACGCCCAGGTTTTAATTTTTTAGGCGTATGGATTACCTCTGTTTAAAAACCCCACAGTTGTGGGGGTCTCTGCATGGCCCATTCCAACGGGAGCGAGTTGTTTTGGTTTTCCCTGAATCTGATCCTCAGCATCTCCATCCTCCAGCTGCTGCCACATCCCCAGCCTCCTTCCACTGGCGGATTTGGGCTGTCACAGTGACATTCCCAGCTTTGTCTGGGTGACAAACCTGCCGTGGCCAGGTTTCCTAGGAATACAGGGAAACTCCAGTTTTACTGAATTCTCACCAGAGAAACGATGGGAAATAATTGCGCTTGGAGCACCCACCCCACATTGGTCAGGAGGAGCCCAACAGATCCCAGACCCAAATCCAAGCCGAGGAGGAATAATAAGAGGAATAAAATGCATTAAGCCCACCCTGGGAGCACCAAGCGAAGAGGATTTAGTGTGTATAAGAAACTGCCTGCGGGTCGTTTATCACAGCTCCGCTCTGATTGCCCGGGGGTGATGATGGACACCAGAAGTTGGGAAAATCTAACGACGTGTGGGGAACGGAGCGCAGGTGTCCGTGCGGGAAGCGGCAGGAAATCAACCTGACAGCCTTAGGGAAGCGCCTGGCGCTGGAATCCCGCGGACCCCCGGGTCGCCCCCGNTTCTTCCTTCCCTGCGTGGATGATCCCACCTCTTCGCACAGCCTCTGTTTTCCTTTGGAAAAGGGAACAGCTGGGGCAGGCCTCCGCTGCGGTGAGCCCACCCTGCACCTTGCCGGTGGGTGGGAGACAGCAGGAAAGCTGCGAGGAACACGGCGTTCCTCCCCACGTCCCCAGCACCTTGGGATCGCACACATTCCCAGGGGACAGCCCCATCCCGGGGGCTGGAGGGAGGAGAGTGCCCAGAGCCCCCGTTCCGTGGCTCCTGGGGCCATCCCTGAACATCTCCGTTATTGCAGAGCCCCTGACCTCCCCTGTCAGCTTTCCCCATTGTCTGCCTGACCTCACCACTATAAAGCATTTCCTACTATTTAGCCCGATGTTTTTCTTTCTTAATTTTAGGCCATTAGTGCTTGTTCTTCCCAAATTTACTGCTGAAAATGACTCTGCCTCCTCCCTTCCTCTGGCTTGACGGATGGCTACGGAGTGACCCTCCAGGATTTATATCCCCGGTGGCGAGCAGGACTCCTCTCCTCTCTTAATCCCCTCAAGGCCATAGAAAAATAAAGTTGTTGTCTTTAAATCCGAATCTGTTACAAGCTCTGTCTCAAAGCAGCCACGTTCCCCACCTTGCTGGGGTTCAGCTGTGTTTGCTTTCACAGCTCTGTCACAGAAAACCCAGGAATGAAATCTCCAAGATGTTTCATTTTTCATCAGGGTTTTTTCATCGGTTTTCATTTGCCTCCTCTATTTTCTATTATTTTCCTTTTTTTAAAAATTTTTTTTAAAAAAATTTTATACATATAATAAAAAGGCCATTCACTTCCCAACCAATTGGAGGGGAAAATTTGTCTCTCCCCTCTTTTCTTTAAGCCTAAATGAATAATTCCTTTTGGGGTTTGTTTCTTGGGCAAAATAAAATTGAAAAATAATTTCAAAGAATGAGAAATAGTTTTCCAGGAAGGAAAATAGTTTGAATAGCAGAACACTGATTTTGTTGGGTTTTTTGGCTTTATGGATTATTAGTAATTTTAACTTTAGTGGTTAAGTTTTAGGGAAACTCACAAATAATATAAAATTATCATTCAGTGTGAGAGTTCACGGAGTAAATGCTCTTCTCTTCCACTGGTATGAAAGATAAAATTGATGTGAATGAAAACTTCCAGGACAAAAATTTCAAAATTATGCTGAATTGCAGAAGAAATTCCCTGAAAAGGAATTTCTCTGGGACTGACATGGGAATTCCCATGCCCCCCTGTGGCCGTTGATGTCTCCTTTATTTGTGACCAAGGAATGTTGTGCCCCAGCTGGAGATGTTTGGAGATGTTGTGTTTGGGGTTACCTGAATGAAAAATGTCCTGGGTCCTGCTTGGCTGCCGGAAAATTTATCTCCTGTGCTTCCTCCAGGCCTGCAAGTCTGAGATAGGGATCAGTCCAAGTTTGGGATAGGGATCTGTCCAGATCTGGGATGGGGACCTGTCCAAGTCTGGCATAGGAATCTGTCCAAGTCTGGGATAGGGATCTGTCCAAGTCTGGCACAGGGATCTATCCAAATCTGGGATAGGGATCTGTCCAAGTTTGGGATAGGGATCAGTCCAAGTCTGGCACAGGGATCTATCCAAGTCTGGGATAGGGACTGTGGAAAACTTGTTAATAACAAAAGATGGGATTAAGCAGACGGAGCAGGAACTTGGACGTGGCTTTGGGGCGTTTCCTCTGGAGCCCTGGAGGTGCGGGGCGGGCAGGGCCGCCGGACACCGCGGCTGAGTGGCTGCTTCCTACCACGGGCTCCCTGCTGCTCCCAGGCTTTATTTCTGGGATCTCGCAGCCATTCCCCTCCGAGGAGCATTTCCTTCCCCCTTTCCCTTGAGAGGAGCAGGGAGAGGCGGCGGCTCCAGAGGTGGGTTTCGAACGGAGCCAGGGACCTCCAGGGGAGGTTGGAAATCAGGGCGCCGGCTCCGGCCACCAAACGCGGAGCTGCTGCCAATTTGTGGTGTTTTCCCTTAAAAGTCAAAGATTTAATGGAAAGAGGGGTCAGGCTTTGACCTGAGCGCTGAGCAGGGTGACAGAGATGGCTCCTTCGTGTCCTCTCCTGGGGTTTGTTAGTCTAAAGTTTAGTCCCCACGTCAGATGATGCATTTTCCAGGGAAGTTAATGGATTCACTTGCACGGCCACGGAGTGGTTGGCGGGGGTGGGAGGGCGACTCTTTCGTGAGAGACAAATGACTTCCTCTGGACAAGCAGCTCTGTTTTAACTTGGAGAATGATGGATGAGTCCCAAGGAAAGGCTTTGCACAGGCAAACGAACATGCAAACCTCACGTTGTCAGAGATCCAAAGGGACAGCAGCAGATCCCAACCGCCGGGAGGGAACGGGACCGGCCATGGCAGCAGGGATGGGGATCGGTCTGCAGAGGGAGACTTTGGGCCGGACAAAACCACGGAACGGGACAGGGAGTGACACCAAAGGGACGTTTTGGGGGCCTCCACACAAGTGGGGCTGTGGGTTTGACTCCGGGAGGTCCCAGCTCCAGTTAAATCCAAGCCTTCCCGCGGATCCGCAGCCTTCCCCTTCCGCCCCTGCCCTTGTCCCTCCCAGACTATTGTTTGGATTTTCCTTGGGGCCACCATGCTTTGCCAAACGTTTCCCTCGCGTTTTTCCTCTGTGCTTACCTTTACCAATGGCAGACTTTATTTTATTTTATTTTGTTGTTTTTAAATAAGCAAATGTAAATATTTGGCAAGTGCTGGGCACCGCAGCTGCGTCAGAGTCCCTGCTCCTCGTGTGTGTCTCACTGCTCCGTCTGGAACCCCAAATCCCGACTCCAGATCCCACTGCTCTGGGTGTGGATGGAAGAGATGGAGCAAAGAGCTACAAATAAAGCCCCAGAGGTCCCCTATGGGGGAATGCAGAGGTGAAAGATGACTTTAACCTCCTCTCTTCCCTATTTTTTACCATCACAGAGAGCCACAAATCTTAAAAGCAATTCAGAGCCACAGATAAAAATGCAGAGGAAAATAAATTGAATTTTAGGCAGCCGGTTTGCCTCCTGCCCTTAGAAATCTTTGCGCACAGGACAAGAAATAAGCAGATTGATTTTTGAATATTTCCTTTCCTGCAGAGTTGCTAAGTGGTTATGACCTAAAGAGCTGCTGGAGTGTGACCTTGGGGGAAAACATCCTGGAGAGAAGAAAATGTAGGGATAACGAGCTGGAAGAAAGACAGGTTGTTGCCACCAGCATTGGTGACTCCCGTCCAGCTGAGGCTGGAGAAACAGCACTGAAAAAAGGGATTTGCTGGATCCTGGATAACTTTGTTGCTTGTATAGAGCTCCATTTGCATTGAAGGGCAAAATCTTAGCTTGGGATGTTGTGGAGTGTCACAGAGAGAGAGCAGGAGAGGGAACGAGCACATTCCATGGTCATGGGCATGTGGAGCACACTGCCAGGGACAATCCCTGCACATGGATCCCTCAGTCCCTGCATCCTCCATCTCCTCCACAGCCCCTGAGAGAACGTGGGATGTTTGTAGAGCTCAGTGCTCACAATTCCCACATCGCTGGGTGATCCATGAAGATGGAGCCCGCCTGGCTGGCTCTTCTTGGATACTGGAAAACCTCCCCAGCTCAGGCCCTGTTGTCACTGAGGAAGTTCCTTATTATTCCACTGCCAAGGATCCAGTTATCCACCCTATTTGTACCAAGGGCTTGATTTACACCTTCAGTGACAGAGGGGGATAAAGAAATATGCCACCTTTTGTGACTAAATTGAACCACATTTAATTTAATCTTTTAATTAAAGCCTCTCACCTGCCTGTTCCAAGCACAGAAACGTCCCTTCCATCCCCAAATAATTTCCTGACGTTATTGATTGCAGCCAGGGTGGCTGAGACTGGGAGTTATTTTCTTATGCAACAGTTCAGTCTTTGTAAGGAAAAGGCAAAAGGCAGCGCTGGAGCTGCAGACGTGATTTATAGATATTGAACATTTTATAGCAATTTTTTATCGCTTTCATTCCTCTCTGTTCCTCCTTCAGATGTTGGAATAATGAGGGTGGAGAGGGATGGGGAGACAGCAGGCTTTAAACTGTCACAGCTCTGGGAGAGTGATGGATCTTTGTGGGCTTGGGCAAACCCAATTTTTGGAAAGCTTTGCCCGTGCTCCCTTTTAGAGGGAGGGCAGCACCTTATCTCCCTCCTGCCAATCTGCCAGCCGCGCATCCCTGCTCGGAGTGGGGAGCCCTGAGCACCCCTGTCGGGCGTTATCTGCACTCCAGGTACTGCGGATCCAGCTGGATCCCCTTGGAAACCCTCCAGGACCACCCGGGGCTCCAAACCCCAAACCCTCCTCCTCCAGCGCCACCTCCCCAAAAAAATGCCGAGCATCCCTCCAGCATCACCGCCCTCCCCAGAGCCACCTGCGCCTCAGCCAGGCTTCTCCCAAACGCATTTCTCTCTAAAAGCCCAGATTAGCCTAAAATTCTGCTGGAGATAAAACCCGGCCCCTTATCAGCGAGCGCATCCAGCCCCCACGCACTCCCGGCGCTCCGCAGGCTCCGGCCGCGGCCGGTCACTCCCGGAGCGGGGCTGTTTTCCCAGCAGAGCACCGAATCCATCATTCCAGGGCTTTCCTGGAGCAGGGCGATAAATCCCGCCCAGGCCAGGGGTAGGTGAGACCCGGATTCTTCGCCGCGCCCTCCCCGGGGAATGCGCGTCCTACCCCGCCTCCTTTTCCAGGCACCGCTGCTCTTTCTCGAGGGATTCCTGGTCTTTCTGACCATCATTTGAGGTTTTTTTTTTTTTGCCCCCCCAGCAGTGTTTCTCAAGGAATTCCTGGCCGTCATTTAATATTTTTTTGTCCTTTCCCCACCTTTTTTTGTTTCATGTCTGTTATGTTTCCAAGCGCTTCTCTCCCATCTCCTCTTAGGCTGGGCAAACAGGAGAGGGGATGGAGCTGAACCTCACATGGATGACAGATGAAAATATTCCGTGGGATTTAGATACAGACTCCCAGAGCTGTTAAAAAAAGGATTTAATTGCCTAAATTAAAGGAATGAATGAATAACTTTTAAAAAAAAGGGCATTATTCAAGATGTTTTGGCTAATGGGAGAATCTGGAGTGGCCACCAGGAGACGGTGATGGCTTTGGCTTGGAAAAGCCAAATTCAATTTGAGCTGGTAGGAAGATGAATATATTTAAAATATTTAAAATGTTTTTTTAATCTTACAGTGGTGAAATCCAGCCTGGACTGGGACTGGCATATAAATATTAAATACAAAAAATAAGACATGTGCAGTTTGTGGCTGGGGAAAGGGATTTATGGCATGGGAATATTTTCTGTTATGGTGGAGTAGGAACAGGGTCAGAGCTTGTCCAGGGATAACCTTCAGAAGTGTTGAGCAGGGCTGGGAAATGAGGGTGTCCCCAAGATTCTGGATACATCCAAGGCCTAAAAAAGCAGAGAAAAATCTTTCCTACACGGGGTTTGAACACAAAATCTTGCCCGGGTGGTCATTTCTAGCTGCTCCCCCTGGTTGCACGTCATTATCAATAAACACCCGTGTGGGATCTCAGCCCCAGCTGAGCTCTGGCAGGGTTATCAGAGGACAGACAGTAGTTCCTTCAGCCAGAACAGCCGAGGTCTCGGGGTTAAAAGCCAAGGGTCAGCCCCGTGTGGCATGGATTAAATCAAAAATTATCTGTGAGTGGCATTGCTGCAGAGCGGCCCAGAGCATCCACCCCCGGAGCTCCGGGCGTAAATCACCTCTCCAGCACTGCTCCTCGGAATTGCTGGTGTAAATCCAGAGTAGGAAATCCAAGAGAGGCGCACTGAGTTAGGGGAAAGTGGATTTTCTTTTTTTTTT
>VYXD01004008.1:86683-102517 GCA_013397195.1 Hylia prasina
TTTTTTTTTTTGTAAAGGGTTTTTTATGGCTGTTGCTGGCTGCAGCTGGGAGCCAGGCTTCAAAACCACTGAAAAATTTTGCTCTGCTTCATGAAAATCAATTTCAGCCTCTGCCACCCCGGTGTTTTGCTGGTCATTCCCAAATACACAGCTTTTCCCTTTCCACCAATACATTAATCATTGGAAAGAGAGAGAAGGAAGAGCCACAGATTCATTTAGACCTTTGGAGCTGCCAAAATCCCAGCCCTGCCAAGTGCACTCATAAACCGTGACCCTCAAAGGAAGCACCACCTACCAAGGGAGAATCCTGAATTTCATTCCAATTATTTCTCCAGGTTTGTTTATTTATTTTTTAAAAATTATGGACAGGAGCACACCCCTCGGACAGCTTTTGAGTCCAAAATTCCACTTGTTCACGACTGTTTTAATGATGAAATTACAGCTGAGAATGGATTTTATTTAACTTCTGTCTGAATTCCTGGCACTGAAGGATCCAGCTCAAGAAAAATCCATCAGCTGTCACATAATTTTGTTCTGCTCCTGCAAGAAGCAAGCTGGACTTAAATTTGTTTCCAGTTAACTGCAATGAGCAGGAATAAAAGTCCAAGCAGCTGGAATTGTGTCCGTGGGACGCAAGGGAACATTTCCAGGCTGTTTCCCAAAAACTCCAGCTGGTGGCAGCAGCAATTTCTTTTCCACCAAAAGTTAAACAGAAAACTAAAAGGAGAGAGAGAGAGAGGAAAAAAAAAAAATCCCTAGAAAGGATAACTACAAGCAACGTTGTGGAAATCTCAGGTGTGCTGCCCGAAAATGAGATTAAAAATATTTATTGCTTCCTTAAAATGGAAAAAGATAAAAAATAAAAAAATTCTCATCTGTGCTGGATTTAAAGCCAGAGCAGAGAGAGCTGATGACAGAGAGCCCTGGGGTGGACGTGTCTGGGACAGAGGTGTGCTGAAAGGGCCCTTGAAAACTTCCTGGGAGCTATCAGGTGCCAGCAGGGATGGGATGACCCCTGAGGGAAGCAGATTTCCCCAGGAATTCCCACCCTCCCGTGACAGTCCAGACCAGCCCGGGGTTTTCAGGATGACTGTGAGGTAGAGAAACGCAAGCTCGCGCTTGGATCCACAGATTGACAAAGGGCAGCAGCCACAGGATGGGATTTGGGAGCAGGAATTCCTCCCCAGGAGGATGAGGCAGCCCTGGACAGATCCCTGGGATGTCCAGAAAGCCACGTGGATGTGACACCTTGAGGGTGACATTTCAGCTTTGAGCTACACCCCCTCGGAGCCTCCCGAGCAAAAATCTCTGCATTTGGAATTCCTACAGATCCACCCTCTCTCTTCCCCTTTCCCTCTGTCTCACCTGCAGCATCTCATCCTCCTTGGATCCCCGTTTCCATAAATCCCAGCACTTCTACCACTGAGTCTTTCCCTCCTGCTCCAGCTACACCTCCACCACTAAAGAACACCCTGGCACGTTTTCCTAGGCAGCCAGGATGTCTGGGAAGGACTTATTCCTGGTGCTTTTCCTCTAATCTTTGCATCCCCTTTGGGAATATCTCTGTGGAAAAGAAAACTCTGCTTTCCCATTGGCACCGTTTCGCTCCCGGAGGAGGTTGGAGGGGATTTTTGGAGCTCTCCAAACATGCAGGCACAATCACGGCTTCTGTGATTGAGTCGTTCCTCTCTAAATAAGTAAATTAACTCTAATACCCTTATTTGCTATCAACCTTATAAAACCTAATAAAAGCCAGATGTCTCTTCCTTAACCTGATGTGCCATGGATGGATTATTTCTTCCAGACTTTATGAAAGTGGTTTCGCTCTCTCTCTCTCTCTCTCTGTGTTCCCTCTGGTGAATTCACCGCAGGATCTGACGGGGAGAAATTTGGAAATGGATTAAAAAAAAATAGAAAAATCTGTGTTTTTTATGGATTTAGGTCCAACCTTCCCCTCTCCAGGTTTTGTTCTGTGGTGGGTGGCTTCGAGCCAGGGATGGTCACTCTGAACTCAAGAGATGATAAATTATTGAGCGATTTCAGCTCAAAAGGGTACAAAAGATGCTACATAAGAGTCCTCACACCAGGAACCTCCTGAACAGCCTGGCTGCATCAGAAAAGTCATCCAGGGCCGGAGTCACAGACAGGATTTGGTGCTCTTGGATGGATTTCAGTGATAGTTTGGTTTGGCAAGATGGGAACCAAACACAGGAAAAAAGTGCAATTCTGTCATTTTTTGTGATTAACTTTTGTTTTAGGTGAGTTCAGCTGAGTCACAAGGCACTTGCTGAGACGAAGCTGGACTAAAGACCACTCTGTGCTTTGTTTTTAGTCCCTTGGTGCTCAAAGGCAGCTGCCAACTCCCCTCCAAACTCCCTGAAAACCAGCACAGGATCGCTGTTCCACACTAAACTCTTCAAATCCTGAAACCTATACCTGGGTACCTCACAGGCCCACCATAATTAGGCACAGGGAAAGGCTGGAAAAACTCTAATCACGCTGAAAACCTTGGGATTGGGTTTCCTGCACCGAGGCTGCTGCTGGCAGGACAGGAGGGACGGGCAGGGGTGACAAAGCCACATCCACGGATCTCTCCTGCCTCACTGGGAGCTGTGGTGATGCTTTAAATTTTATCTCCCGTGTATTCCAGGCTCTGTGGTGCCCAGGGTGCAGCTCTGAGCTCACAGTCAGTGTCACTCAGCTCTGCACAGAGCAGGGACACAAAACAAATCCTGTTCCTGCTGCACACCAAGGACAACTTTCAGCCCAGCAGCACAAACAAGGGTGGCTGGAGGGAGGGACAAGCAGGATGGGAACAAGAGACTGATGCCTTGGGAATGCTGAGCTGGAACAGGGACTGGACAGAGCCAGAGAACAGAGATTTATATAAAGGCCTCTGGGATACACCTTGGNAAAAATGGACACAAATGGACACAAAATGGACATAAAACGGACACAAATGGACACAAAATGGTCACAAAATGGACAGAAAATGGACACAAAATAGACACAAAACAGACACAAAATGGGCACAGAATGGTCACAAAATGGACACAGAATGGTCACAAAATAGACACAAAATGGACACACAATGAATGACTGGCTCAGAACTGCCCCCATGGGCAGCACAAAATCTGTAAAACCTGAGGCCTGGGGGCTGGTGGAGGATTCCCTGACAGAATGGCTGTGTCCTTGGGGATGGCACAGGGATGGGAGTGGTGGGGCTCAGCTCACGGGCACAGCTCAGCAACGACGTCGGGTGTGGGAGAGGGTGGGGAGGGACCAGGGGAGCTGGAACATTTCCCATCTGTTTTATCTGCCTGCCTTCAAACCAGCTGAGGAATGAAAGGACCTTGTTCCACACCCCCCTGTGAGCTACAGGACTCGTTTGTGGGGTTGTTTTAGCTCCCAGTTAAACTAAAAATTGTTTTTGCACAGACAGCTTTTCCCCAGCCAGGCTGATAACACAACTGTGGCGTTTGTGTGAGATTTCTGGGGAAGCAATTTGGGGTTCCGTGTCATTTGCTGAGAGTCAGGCTGGTTCCTCATCCAAATTCTTGATTCTGGATGAAGGACACATTCCACAGAGCTCTTCTGAGCTCCAGGAATCTTCATTCAGGCACTTGTCTCCAAGATCTCATCCGCAGACTGCTCCTGCTTTGGGGTCAGTCTCCTTGGCTGGATCTCCTGCATAATATTCCAGTTCATTCTCCAGATGAAGCAGAACAAAGCCACCACGGGTGAGAACTCTCATTTCCCCAGGGATTATATGGCATGGATGTCCCTGAATATGGGGAAATCACTCTTTACCACGGCAAGTTTTAGCAGTGTTGAGATGGCAGAAGGTCCCACTGAACCAAATTGGTTTTGTCTTAATTTAACCTGATAAAATCCACCAGCAAGGTGACCTGGAGGGCATTTGAAGACCCCATTCCCAGCTTTGCTCAGCCAACGCTCTAAGACAACCCAGATTTCAGAACCACAACAAATTTTGGAACACAAATTCCCTTCCTTCCTCCATCCTTTTGCTCCAAGAACACTCCTGAGGCTGCAGGTTGGGTTTTGATTTGTACAAATCACGTCAGGTTTATGAGTGTGTCAGATGGCATTAGGGCAAGGCCCTTTGCCCCTCTGATTTTCCTGCTGATTTCCCTAATTCCAGACAAGAAATGTCTCTCCAGAGAGCCAGCCTTTGAAATTAGGTTTTGGCATGTTCCTTTTCTTCGAGAGCAGGGGAGTGAAAGGAGAGAGGAGCTGGGATATCCTGGACACTTTTCCAGTCTTTGGCTCTTGCAACAGAGAAGGGAAATGTAGGAACAACCTGCATTTGTGATCTTGGGGTTCAGCAAGGAGTTTATTCAGATTGTTGTTGCCTAAGTGGGGAACGTGGGTTGGAATTCAGTCCCAGGAAATTTCCTCGCAGTCCCAGAGTCTGTCAATCCTTTGTCCATCTGATTTTCCTGCTGACTTCCCTAAGTCCAGGCGTGGAATTCCTCTCCACCAAGCGAACCTCTGAAACCAGTGTAAAAAACGCAAAAAAAACCCTGGGCTGAAATTAGAGGTATCTCCGTGGGATTACAGAGGGATTAAAGGCTAAATCCGGTGAGGAAAGGGAGACACCAAAATCCAGCTGAGCAAAACCGTGCTGGATGTGGAAGCAATCTGTCCCAAAACCCCCGGCCCGAGGACGCCCAAGGGAGAATTAGCGGGAACGGGCTGGTTTGGGTTTGACCCCTTCCCTCCCAGGTGAATTCCGCTGCCTCCCTGGAGCCACGGGAGGCTCTGGCCGTGCCCGTGGCTTTTGGACACAACATTTATTATCCCTCAGCCCGGGATCATCCCGGGATGGGCGGCCCGGAGCACGGCGCGCCGCCGGCATCTGGTTCTCATGTTCAATCTCAGCTCTTCCACTCGGGCTCGAGTGACAACGGAACAATGCTCGCCCTGCAGACTGACTAATTAGGCTGCATCTGGAGCTAATTAAGCGTGGAGTCGCAGCGAGGGGAGCACTCCCCTTATCAAACCAGCAGCAAGGGGCGAGACAGGAGAAAAATCGCCGCTGATAGGGCTCGGTTCTGCAATTTAAAGTAGAAGCAATTTTAAAGGAGGAGGTGGAAATCAGCGTTTTTATCCCGCGGAGAAACGGGAGTGGGGTCGGCCCCGGGATGATGAACCTGGGCTGGATTTTTGTTTTATGGAGAGGGGGAAAGGTGGGAGCTGGAGATATTTCAAATAATTAACTAAGATGGTCTTTGAACTCTTGCTTCCGTGCGTAATGTATGGGCATGAAGATGCCCCTCCAGCACTGATATCATTTAATATTTTAGTTTCTGATACTCCATGGCATTTGTAATTAAATTAACTGACCTTTGCTAGGTGAAATACTCTCTGATCTCTCTTTTCCCCCCCAAACTATTAAAAGGAATTTCTATTGTTAGATATTCTAATCTTAGTTTTGTTCGGTCAGAACTGGGAGAAATATGGTTTCCATCGCTTTGTCAGCCACTAATTAGGATGAGGCTGCACATTTTTTAATAGCTGGACAGTTTTATTTTTCCAGTGAATGAATTCTTGTGGAGGTCCAGAAAATCCAGAGTACAGGGAGTCACAGGAGTTTAAACACGAAGTAGCAGGGTTTATTTTTGATGCCTCTGTTTTTCATCCTAACACTTGCAATGCCAATAAACGGAGAGAAATCCTCCAAACTCCACAGATAAATTTGTCATGGCTTGGTTCAGAACAGTAAATTATTTTTAGATCCATTTTAATTACTCTTTTCTGACCTAGAAACGTTTTATTTCCAGGATGGAAATGGTTTAGCTGCAGGTTCTCATCAAAAAGAGGGTTTTTGATTGATGATTTTTCTCTTTTTGCTGGTTATTTTTTGTCTAGGAGCCATCCCCAAGAACTGCCCGGGATCATCCAGCTTCATACATGGATCCATCCAGCACTGGAATTCCCACAACCCTGGTGGTCCTTAGGGCTCGTTGCTCTTTCCCAACCTGCACCATTTAAATCCATTTTGGTGAGATGAGATCAGCTTTTCTGGCAAAGCTTTTTCAGGATTTAGAGCCGTTTGTGCCTCCCCCAAATTATCCTCTCCGTGCTGGGAGTGTCCATCTCTGAACATTCTGCCCATCACGCTGAGGGAAAAGTCCTAAAAGCCAGAGAAATGCCCCAAAATTGGTGATTTTTTTTAATCTTATGTTTAACATATCGTACATGGAACTTATTGATATTTGGGGTTTTGATCCCACCAGCGGCATCAAGCTCCAGAAGTCCTGTGCTCCCAGCCCACCTCTGATCCCAGCACTGGGATTGATTTCCACGTGGTCTCTTCCCTTTGTCCTTCCCTCCCTCATGGAATCACACAACCATGGAATTGCTGGGGCTGGAAAATCCCCCTGACGTTACCGAGTCCAACCCTTAACCCGGCAGTTCCAAGGCCACCACGGAACCTTTCCCGTGGGATTCTGAGCAGTTTAATGTCCAGCTCCAGCCTGGGACGAGGAAGGGAAAAAATGCTCACAGAGATGCTTTGCATCCGTGTAAAATTACCCGATCTTTCCTGAATTTTGAGGTTTTGGGATGTCCCTTTTCTTTGAGAGCAGGGGAGTGAGCAGGAGAGAGGAGGTGGGATATCCTGGATACTTTTCCAGTCTTTGGCTCTTATCTTGAAATAGAGAAGGGAAATGTAGGAACAAAATGTAGGAACTTGGGGTTTAGCAAGGAGCTTATTCAGATTGTTGTTGCCTAAGTGAGGAACGTGGGCTGAAATTCAGTCCCAGGAAAATTTCTTTGCAGTCTGAGTCTGTCAATCTCCAGGTTTCATGATCCTGGCACAATTTGCCACATGAAACTCTGGGTTTTCCTGAGCACAGACCTCCAGGATCAGACAGTTCCATTTCTAGGCGAATGTGTGTGTGGGAGTGAAAGGTCACCTCGGGCTTATCTCTAAATAAACCCAGGAAACTCCAAATCAGCTCCTTTTTTTTAAATTTTTTTTTCTTTTTTTAAATCCTGTGCAGGCTGGCAATGGGCAAAGCAGCCTGGACAGCTTTTTTTTTTTTAATATCTAAATATTCCCCACTGGAGCATGACCTCAAATATTAGCTTTCCACCTAGCAAGACTAGACAGGAGCCGGGCAAAGGCACGTCTGTTCCTTCGCCCTGATGCAGGAAAAACTATTTAGATCTCCTTTTATTTTTTAATTATTATTTTTTTTCAGCCCCTCCTGGGCGTGTTTACTTTCTTTGGGGCTCGTGAATGGCGGCCTCAGAACCCCCCACATTGTGATTTTTCCCCGAGTCCCTCCAAACATCCCTTTCTCTCGGTGCTTTTTCAAAAAAGCTTTTTTTTTTTTTGGCCCTCCCTCCCTCCGTGTTCCTGCGTGTTGTGATTTCACTGAGGCTTCCAATGGTCTTCAACAGTTCATTTATGCCGGGAGCCTTCTATAAACTGTACAGCCATGGTCTCCTCGCCCGGCCACCCACCGACCCAGCCTGTCTAAACAGCATCTGTCTCCATCCCAGACACATCCAGCCAGCTCCAAATGGATTGAATCCAGCTTTTTTTCCCCCCCACCTTTTTTCCCCCCCCCCTTCTCTGTGCCCTCCTGCAAAGGCAGGGTAGGAGTCAAGAAGGGGGCACTGGGGTGCTGCTGGTGCACCCCTGGGTTTGTCTGGGCAGCTCCAGCCCCACCAAACCTCCCCGTGGGCAGCAGATGCATTATTAGTGACGGGAGCCTATTTAACCTTAATCCCAAGTGCATTATCTGGGGAGTTTGGCTTGGCTTTTTGACTCCAGGTACGGGGGGTTATTGCCTCTGGAATGCAGGCGCTGCTCTCAGGGATCTCTCCCTTTGGGGAGAGGGCAGGGATGGATGGGCTTTTCCTCGCTCAGGCAATTTGGACACATTTTTGAAAGATTAAGTCAGATCAGCACTTGAAAGGCTCAGTTACCTCTTGAGTGTGACAGCACAAAGCCCATTCCCCTTCCCAAGAGCCTTGTTCAGCTCAGGAAAAAAAAAAAAACTGAAAAATTAACAGAGGGGTTAATTTTGCTTGGCAGCTCGGAGAGATTTGTGGGGTTTTTGTGCTTTTCCTCCTATTTACCCTGCAACAATGTCCAAAAATATTCCTGCCTGGAGAAAGAAACTGCCCTCTGCGGTCCGTGGGTGCTTCCATGAGGTTTATCCCCATCCATGTCAACACTTTGGATGCAGCAAAAAGCAGATTTCCAAGGGTTTGTCTGGTTTTCAGGCCTGGGGAGGTGTCACCTCTCTTAATTAGGGGAGCTGTCATTACAGGCAGAGGGTGTTTTAGGGAGGAAAGGTCGTGGTTCTGGGCTGTCAAGAGCTGGGCTCAAAAATAGGAATTGAATTTGTGATTGAATGTGGGAAACAGGCATAAAATTCCAGGTTTCAACCTGTTGGAATGATCAGCCTGCCCTGGGTTCAACAGAGCAGGGATATTGCATTTGAGGAACATGTCTTAGATAAGCTTTGATTTTCTTTAATTTCAGTTTTTGAGGCAAAATGTGAACCTGTAAAGGTTTACCTTTTGCCATGTCCCTCTGAAATCAAGCAAATGTGCTGTTTGTTTTATTTACAACCTATTTGAGCAAAGAAAGCAAAAAAATGCTGAAACAAAGATGAAATGAGAGCAATTGCCTCAGAGCAAAAATACTGGTTTTTAACAAAGCAGGGAAATGACACATGAATTAAAGAAATTTAAAAAAAAGAGAGAAACAAACAGAAATGCTTAATGAAGGGGGTGGGAGGGATAAATTTTTCACTTTTCAGGGTAGGATTAGATTGGTTATCAGGAGGAAATTCTTCCCTTTGAGGGTGGGCAGGGCTGGCACAGGGTGCCCAGGGAAGCTGTGGCTGCCCCTGGATCCCTGGCAGTGCCCAAGGCCAGGCTGGAATGAGATGAGCTTTAAGATCCCTTCCAACCCAACCCATTCCATGATTCCATGACCTCTGGCATGTGGATGTGCCCACAGCAGGAGCCTGGGCTTGGAGCTGTCAGCTGAGCCAGTCCAGCAGCTCCAAAGAGCTCCGAAGAGCTGCTGATCCTCTGCACAATTAGAGCAGAGCCTGCTGACATTCCTGTATTTTGACATTCCCTGATTTATTTCCCATTTCAGGTGCCTAAAGAGATGCATGCCTTGCTCTCCAGCCCTGTTTCAGCACCGAGGGGATCTGTTCTGAGGCCTGGCTTTAGGAATAAAGGAAGGGGATGTTCTTCCCTGTGCTGACGGCACTTCATTGTTCTCGTGCCTCCTCCAAGCCCAATTCAGATTAGATTCACTATCAGTCATGATTATGGACAAGAAGTGATAAAACGTGGCTTGGGGAAAAAAAAAAAAAGTCATGTTTGGACAAGAATTTGCTGACATATTGTGGAGTGATAACACGATAGTGAAAATAGCCAGATCCTGCCTGGCCTGGCGTCTGGAATCAGTAAAAAGAGGCAGGCAGGAATATTGCAAGCTGGCTTCTGTTCCCTTTCCAGCACAAGATCAGCACCTTTCAGGACTTTTTTAGAAAGCCACCGATAGGATTGGCATTGAAACTTGCCATTATTCCCAGATCTTGGCTCCAGCCTGGATTGCATTGCAATCATTTCTCACCAGAGTCCTGGGGGTGTTTCTGGAGGTATAAAAGGAGGGATGGCCAGTTGGGTTTGCCAATCCCACAGCTGATGCTGCAGGAATGCTGCTGTGTGTGGAGAAGGAGAGCAGGGTGACCTTAAAAAATGAGACAACTGCATGTTTTTAATTGGGATTTAATCAGAGTTAGGTCCTAGGAGTTCTGCTGATGGTGGTGGGAGGTGCTGCCTCAGCCCCTCCTGGGCTGCCACACCTTCTGACTTCCAGGGAAATGGGGTGGACAGCTTTCCCTTCTGAACCCAGCAGCACGTTCTGGCCAAGGCTGATAAACACACGAGCACTTTATCATGACAAAGTCCTACAAATCAGGTGAAAATTGGTGTCTGGGGTGAAAACTGACGCTGCTGGGAAGGCTGCAGAGCCTGGCCGTGGTCAATCTCATCAGGCTGATGGCTGGACACCCTGATTCCATAATTCTGGTCTCCTAAAACCACGTTTCCCCATGAAGAAAAACTCCTCCTTGAAGTTACTTTTTCCTTGGTTATATTTCACACACAAAGAGGGAATATCTGGAAAGACCTGGACTCTTCCATGGCAATTCCCAGGCTCTCAGCCACAACCTGGCATTGAATGAGAATTTGCATTTGGAATAAAGGAATTAAAAAAAAGGTGATGAAGGAGCACAGAAACGGAGAGATGGTTTTACTGATGGCAGTGTGGAGAGGCAGTGAATGCGCCAGGTGGGCTGGAGGTCTGTTTGTCACTGGTTTGTCATTGTGTTTGGGCTGGGTGTCCCTGGACTTATCCCTAACCACAAAAATTATTCATCAGGTCCTCTGCCCCTTCTGCCAACACCGTGATCTGTAAAATACTGGCTCTCTTCAGTAAGAGGGTTCCAAACTCTTCTTTTGAGGGGCTGGATATGTTTTGCCATCAAAGAGGGATTTTCTTTTGCTTAATTCCACCCCATCCCTCTCCATTTCTACACCTCAGCAATCACTGCAACTCCACAGGACGCTGCTCCTCCATGCCTGGGGCAACCTTTGCTTTGGAACATCTTATCTGAGTCAAAACCAGAGACACTTGACCATCCCAAAAAAGAGGAGAGGAGCGAGAACATCTCCTGGAGAGTGGGCGCAGTGTGGGCTTTCCATAAAATGCTATTTCTGTCGTTTTACGGCTGAGCGTGTCCAAGAGAGGATTCTTTCTGCAGAAGGTGAAAATGCCATGGAGCGCCTGGGATCCTCTTGCATCTGGAGGAATGTCCATGTTGCAAGAGGCCTCTGTAAATATTTATACCTGATGACTTTGCAGCTGGCTATTAAGCGCCCTGATCGTTCCTGTAATGCCGCTCGCAAATGGAGATCTGGCATTTAAGGGATGCAGCACAAATTGTTCCCTTGGCCCTCGCTTTTGGCCGGAGAATTCACCCAGGGCTGGTGACATCACTGGGGAAACATCCTCTCGCCCCTTCTTTCCGTGCGTGCGCGGCGAGCAGAGACCTCCCCGGTGGAAAACGGGAGGAGGAGCGGGGAAAAACACCCAGAAAAAGACCCGTTTTGGGGCTCCAGAGAAAACACACAGCTGGGGGACCTCTCTGGGGTCACTGCCCGTGGCGGGGTGTTGGTGGCACCTCGTTTTGGGGGTTGCAGCCCCGGCTGCTCTTCCTTTGGTTGGATGTTGGCCAGGCCACCGAGGCAGAGCGACCTGGGAGCGCCACAAGTGACTCAGATTTGCCACAAATCTGCTCCTGACCAAGCTTTTCCTGCCAGCTTGGGTCAGGGGTGGTGTTAACCCCCTGCTGCTTGGGAGTGGGGACGCTGCCAGGGGGGCTGTCACGGCTCAGGGGTGCTCAGGTGAGGACGTGCCAGCCCAAAGCTGCTCCAGTGAGGTTTAGGGCTGCTGGAAGAGGAAATACCCAACAGAGTTTTTCTTTTTGGGATCCGTCGCTCCAGGGCTGGGGCTGGGCTCAAGGGAAAACAGCAAACAGCCACATCCTCGTATCATCCCTCCTCACTACAAATTGAATTCGACCCCAGGCGTGTGAAAACACCACTTTATCATCACCATAGCCAGTGCCAGCCTCGAGGAGACCTTCGTGGCCTCCTGCTTCACGTAATTTAATAGTTCAGCTGCACCTTTGGCTGGGCTAAAATCAATCCTGAGTTTGCGTTGGGCGGCCAGGAGGATTTCAGAGAGGGGACAGAAACCATTAGGAAACCAAACAAACCACAAAGTGCCTCGTTCTGACTTTCTTCTGAAAGGAGCCGCTTTCAAACTTCTCCTTTTGAAAAGCTGTCTCATCGTTGGGGCTAATTTGGGACTAATGAAAAATAAATTGGCCCCCTCGGGGCCTGCCAGGAGAATCCCGTGTTTCATTCTGCTGGAAATGGAGCAAATAAAACCAAATCAGTCTTGAAAAGCTGAAACACTGGCGCAGAGTCTGTGTTTCTGACGGGGTTTTGGAGACTGAGGGAGCAGGTGATTCTCCCTCTGCCAGAGCTGTGCCTGCAGAAAACCCACCCAACGCTGCTCTTCATTTATTTGACCCCTCAGAAAAGCTGCAGGCACCCTTCAAAGCTGCCACCTTCCCTTTGTTTGACCAGGTTGCTCCTTCAGATTGTTTGGATTAATAATTTGGGTGATATTCTCCTCTCCCTGTGCCCAATCTCTATAAACCCCCTGTAATCAAATCCTCTGTAGCCTTATGACCAGCCAGGAAAGTCAATGGAATAATTTTTCCCCAGAATGCATTCCTCCTTTCCTCATTCCCTGCATTTAGGTTCAGTTACCACCTGCTTTCCAGGTAATTATTTTTCTTCCTAATTACTATTATCCTTTGGCTGTTGACACTGCAGGGAAGCTTTGAGGGGATCCCTTGGGTGGGCTGGGCTGCAGGATGGGCTTAGGATGTGGTTCACGACTTTGGGATCCTTGTGGGGTTTATCTTTGGGACCCTTCAACTTGGAAAGGAAGGAATTTATGTAAAAACCTCACAGCTGGGATTTTAAACAGAGAGGATGTGCCGTGCCCGGTGCAAGTAGAATATTTACAGTTCTAAGGCAGGATGATAGATGCCTCCTACAAATAATAAATAAAGGTTGAGTGTTGGGAAGAAGACTCATAAGGATAAAACTAATAGTGGAATAGTCTTTATTGAGGAAAATGAAGCTGAGACACAAACCCAAAATAAATTTGCTGTTTACTGAAATACTGTGGAGTGGTTTAGATATTGCTAGATAAAATCATTTTTATCATCCATGCTGAAGACTTGGGTCAGTGAGGCTGTTCCAGGTTTCCTAGGAAACTTAAAACTCAGCCCTAATAGTCACAGGGAGGTCCAGAGAGCTCCAGCAAGGCTGAGGGAAACCCAGGTTCCTGCAAAACACAGAGATTTTGAGAACGGGAGTGCATGAGCTGCCCTGGAATTGCTTGGTCTGAATTCCCATCTCCGGACATGCCTTAAAACGTGTCCCAGCTCAGACTGAGCCAGGCAGCACATCTGGAGCTGTAAAACCGGGGGCTGCGAGGGGCAGGGAGTGCATCTCCGGCAGGCAGAGATTCCTCAGGTTCCCCAGCCCCTTCCCAGGCTCAGGGGGTCACATCCCTAAATCCTCTTTGGCTGCAGGCTCCCCGTTAACAGCACAAAGGTTTGTATCAGCCTCAGGCAATTCCTCCTCCCTTCAGGAGGTGTGGAACTGCCATGAGAACGCAAAACAATGCTTTACCTTCAAATTCAGCGAAAGAAACCGAAAATAAAATGTATTGGCTTTGAGTGTCTTCAGAAAAAGGGGAGAGAAATTTGGAGCTGTCGCCGAAGTTTATGTAGGTTATTGATTATGGAGCCTCTGTGCCAGGAAGAAAGGTGGAAAAGCTGCTGAAAGAGCCATGTGGGACAAGAGGAAAATAAAGTGGGAATCAGACCAAGGGCTGGCATTGATCCATCCAGGAATGCAGCAGTTCTGGAGGAAAGAGTTCTTTTTGTTTCTAGAAGGGCGATATTCTGGAAGAAAAGGGAAACCTCCATGTTCCCCATGGGTTAATCCTGGTTTAAGTAACTGCCTGGCTCCACAAAAAGTGGAGTATTCCTGGCCTTGGGGCATTCCTGATGCTCTTCCCACAGAGGATACCTCTAAACCAACCAGCCTCGGTTCAGTGCTGGCTGTTGCCTGTCTTTAACAGGTGAGATTAATGTTTTTTAAAGTCCCAGGACTGGAGCAGGGGCTGTGATCCAGCCCTTACCTCAGGATCCGGGGCGCTCTCAGATGGAAATGCTGGAAGAGGAACCATGAGGAATGACCCTGAGGGGGTTGGGATGTGGATTAGGGAAGGACAATGACAGCCCCAGCCCCACTTGTGACCACTTGGGGGTTGTATTTGAACACCCTGGAACTCCACACAGCTCCAGGTCTCATCAGGGTGCAAGGGAAATTTAGATTTTTGGGGTTTTTTTTGGGGGGGAGGGTTGTATTTGTAGGTGTGGATACACTGTGGGAATTCTTCCCTGGGAGGGTGGTGAGGCACTGGAAGAGTTTATCCAGAGAAACTGTGGATGTCCCATCCCTGGAGGTGTCCAAGGCAAGGTTGGGTGGAGCTCCTGAGCACCTGGGACAACGGAGTGGAACAGGATGATCTTTAAATTCCCTTCCAACCCAAACCATTCCATGATTCTCTGCTTCTGCTCTTGGACCCCTGTCCAAGATGTCCTGTCTCCATTTCCACAGACGATTCCTTTTCCAGATCTGGACCAGGCTCAAGTGCTTCAGCAAAGTTTATTTCACTTCAGAGACACGTTTCATATTTAGGGCAAACATTTCCTTTGGGTTTGGGCTGGGCACTGCAGGGCAGGAGAATCCAGCAGCAGGGTTGAATACAACCCCACATGCTAAAGCCCACTTAAAATGTCTGTTAGGCCCCAACACCTCCTCTGGAGAGACAAAAGGGTGATTTTTAGCCCTGGCTGCACGGTGCAAATGAGCACAACGTGTTCTGATGAGAGAGGGAAAAGCAATCTCCCCTCTCTGAGGTTACATTGCACAGCCCCACCGCTAAAAGCACGGCCTGAGCCATCAGTGAGGGTGAGAAATCCCTTTTGGGAAGTGTGTTTGCTCTCCAGGGTGCCTGGAAAGGCTTAGGAACAGTGAGAGGCTCAACCTGGTGACCGCAGCTGCCTCACAGCCCAAGTTTGGAGAGAGGACGGGCTCAGGTATGGCCACGAGCCCTGCACCCCTGCCCCAGGAGCAGTGCTGCTGGCAGCCAAGAAACTGGGGCCTGGATGCATCAAAAACGCTCTGGAGTGTCAGATCCGTGCAGAATAAAGCCAGGCTTTGCAGCAGCAGGACAGATGGACACAGAGCAGGTTTCCCCTGGCTTGCAGAGGGGGTGCTGGCAGCCGGCAGTGCCGGGGCAAAACAACAGGGACATTTAGGACACAAAAAAGACCTCAAATAGCCTGCCTGGGGCATTCTTTCCCCTCCCATATTCTCCTCTTGCCCCTTGGATATTGCCCCATTGTTTTTCCAAGACTTCTGTTTGTATCTCTCCCTACAAACGCTCTCAAAAATCACCTTTGCCCAAAGAGGTGCTGGAGGCATCACCAGCTCTTGCACTTTCCTTGTTGGGATCCATCAAAAAGGCTGAGGGGGCTCGATGGGAAGGAATTTTTTGCCCAGAGGAGCTGTGGCTGCCTCTGGATCCCTGGAAGTGTCCCAGGCCAGGTTGGACAGGGCTTGGAGCTGCCTGGGACAGTGGGAGGTGTCCCTGCCCCTGGCAGAGGGTGGCACTGCATGGCCAAATCATTCTGAGATTCCATGAACTGGAGAATTTCCTGTGTCCCCCCCCTTTTTTTTTTTTTTTTTTAATCATCATGGTTTCTGCTGTAGAAGATTCCTTGAACCTCAAAGTTTTTACCAGCAGCCGAGGAACTAAAAAAGGGCTGCAAAGACTTTCCTGGGGTGACAAGAAACTGCTGGACCCAGCAGGAAATGGGGAATTAAAAGGATTGCAAAGACTGCAAATATTTTGGGGGCTGCAGAGCTGAGACTACTCTTAAAACTTCTGCTTCTGAGGTACAAAGGGTTTTGTCCCCCAAGCGATGGGGGCACAGAGCTAAACCCCAGGCCATGGGTGTTGGAGGTAATTATTATTTATTGTTCTATTTTGCAACCGAGTCAAATTAAAAAAAAAAAAAAAAAAAAACTGAAAGGCTTTACACTTGG
>VYXD01004008.1:102523-117630 GCA_013397195.1 Hylia prasina
GCTGAAAGCTTTATCACTTGTTGGAACTATTTCCTCCCTTTAAACCTTTGAGCAATAGAGATAAAAAGTGAGTGTTACTTGTGGTGCTGGGGGAAAGAATGCAATATTCTGTGTGATGCTGTCTGGGAGAGCCCCTCTGCTCGGGCCTGGCTTTCTCCCCCTCAGCCCTGGGCATGGAGACACCAACTCCATCCATCTAAAAAGCAGAGGCCGCTCATTTTTAACTTCAAATCCCGCTTCTTGCCTTTCTCTTTTTGGCTCTGACAGATTCCTGTCCAACTGCAAAAGCAACCAGCATTGGGCACGGCCAAATCTGCACGAAACGTGGGAAGCACGCCTGAGGGAACGGGATGGGCACGAAGCTGCAGCTCTTCCAGCAGCTCTGGCTCAGTGGGAATTGTTAACTCGGGCTGGACATTTCCCCTCTGCCCCTGGAGTGCTAAGACTCCTCTTCCTCTGGTGGGACAGTTAAAGTGGCGACCCTGGGGGAGGAGATGAAAGCAGCCCTGTCTTTTGGGAGGCCAGGGACGCACGGCCAGCATCGCCGCCAGGATTAGGGGGAATACGTCGGATTTCCAAATTTAGAGCTCAGGACTCGCTTCCCATAAACAAAGGCTGCTTTTTGAAACGAGATGATAGGGAGATAATGCACCGAAAAAAAAAAAAAATAAAAAAAGGGGGAAAAAAAAGAAAAACGTTTGCCTTTGTGACTAAATTCTGTTATTTTGCAGCCATCCTTCAAACGGGCTGTTGGTGCAAGTGAACAAACGCTTCCTGTCTGCGTGTCCTCATGGGTGGTCGTGTTTTAAAATGAAATATCCAGGCTGACAAATGCCTTTACAAAGGCCAGATTATAAACTGTAAACCTACTGTCAGCTGGGCAGGGAAAAAAAATCCAAATGCCTCTTATACCATTTAAAGATTTAGTTTGGCTTCAACACTAAAGCACTTCATCTTGAAGGAGAAAGGAGCTTAGAGTTTATAAATTGTTGTTTGGGCTCTAGTAAGCTCTGGATAAGGGAATCTCTCTGCTAGGAAACAAATGACCTTCCCAAAATTTAGGGAGCTCTGGGTATTGTTACGAAGACAAAATGCCTTGGAAAAATGTCCCTGGAATACAAAGGGATTTGAGACAGCTCTGTTACTCTTAACATACAGTTCATACAGCTGCAAAGGGCAAATCCTGCAGTTCCAGTCTCTAAAAAAGGGTGGAAAGAAGTTAAACACATCAGGGCAATAAAATAAAAGCTGTTTAGATTGTCCCTCTCTGTCTAAATCTGCTCTAGACTCTCTCTTGCACAGGGTTGTCGAGCTCAGGCTGAATGCCCGTATCATTTTGGCAAAAAAAGCTCCCAGAATTTCCTATGTCCTCCTCAGTGGTGATTGCAAAGGGAAGTTTTGTGGAAAATACAGTCATTTATGACAAGGTGGTTGCCACGCTCAGCAATTCCAATCCAGTGCGGAGGGACAAAGAAACTCCAGGAGGAGAAGCCGTAGGCGTTGCACACCCTTGGGTCCAGCAGGTGAAATCCTGCAGCTCCCTTGTGCATTCCTGCTCAGGGGCAGCTTTTCCAATCCGCCCTGAGCTCGGAATTGCATTGCTGGTCCTCTGCTCTCCAAGTGCCATCCACGGTCTCCCTTTCTTCCATGAGCACATTCATGGATTTTGAACTGGCCATTGGATTCACAGGCAGAAAATTTTACTTACTCTGCAGATCCTTGCTGTGTTCCTCTTGCTGTTTTGTTTTGTTTTCCTGCCAGGAATGTTGCAGGTCATGCTGCCCTTGCTGGAGGCAGGCAGGAATTTTGGTGGAGATCATCAGATCCAGGAATATTTAGGAATGTACGTGTTGAGTTGGATGGGAAACAAAAAGGAAAACACCACTTCCGTGGGTTTTAATGCTTCATTTTCCTCCCAGTCATCTCATGGCAATCAGCACCACCCAAAGCATCACTTCTCATTCCTTTCCATGGGAATTTTTATTACTGATGAGCACAACTCTTTGACACTCTTTCCTTGGGAAACCACCACCTCCATAGTTTCAGGTATCTGCCCTAAATCCTGCAAACCACATTTTTCTTGTGCCTTTCTCTTTTTAGGAGACCGAAAATCCTGCAGAGCATCAAACCAATTATTTGAGATGGCTCTTGGCAGGTTCCAAAGGGTGTGAGGTAGAAACATGTTCAATTTCCTAAGCGTGTTCAATTTTCTAAGCCCGTTCAATTTCCATGCCAGAGGCTAAAGTCTGTTGGCACCAAATTCCACGGGACCTTTGGAAAAGATGACTATTCCGGTGCCCATCAGATTGTTTTAGGGCTTGAATGTGATTCCTGCTGGGACTCAGGCCCTCAGCTGTCCCTCCTCTCCTACCCAGAGACCCGATGACAGTTGTGCAGCTGCATCCAAAGCTTTTGTCCAAGAGGAACACAAAGGAAATTGCTGGAAAATCTTCACAGCGGATCTCCCTCCGCCCACGGAGTGGTGGGAATAAACATCACCACTTCAGATCTTGGTGAATGCAGATAAATGGAGGCTGAGCTGATAAGTTAATGACACACCAAAAGCAGATTGCTGCGGGGACTGAAGGGATAAGTGGGCAAGGAGCAGAGTCCTGGAATCCTGACAAATCCCGGAATGCTTTGAGGCTGTGTCCCCCTGCCCCGTGCCAGGAGGGAGCTCCTGCAGGCCTGTGCAGTGGGAATCTGGCTCTCAGCATCCAGAGCAATCCTCTCTTTTAGGCTTCTTCACCCAGGCATGTCCAAGAGGATCCAGATCTCCTGGAATGATTTCTCCAGGATGTGCCCTGCCCCGTCCATCCACACTGGGTCCTTTCCCTTGACTCCCCTTAGCTCATTTCTTCACTCTTGCTATCCCAGGAGATCCCACATCCTTATGTTCACTCAGAAAATGGACTAAAGTGAATGAAGAAAGTGGAAAGTAGGGGAAAAACATCTTTAAGAAAATATTTTGCGAGTGATTCCTACCCTGTCTTTCTCCATGGTGCTTCAGGAGATTGTTGTGTGCTTACAGATCCTCTCTGGGCTCTCAGAGGTCTTTTCCAACCTCAACAATTCCATAATTCTATGCTTTTAGCATATTAAAGCGAGCATGATATTAAAAACAAATCATCAAAATGTCTTGAAGACCAATTTGATTCCTGCACAGACCATGGCAGAATTTGTGCTTCCCTTTGAAAGTCATAATAAAGATTTCATAGCTGAGCGACAGGACCTCTGACCCCCAGCCTGAGCTGTGAAATCCTGCTTCATCCTCCCTGTATTCCTGATGGAATTCCAGCTCTGTAGGGAAAGATCTCCTCAAAACTGTCCCTTGTGCACTGCTGCTGACAAACCAGAGCTGCCAGGCCCTTTCTAATGGAAGGAGTTAGCAAGGTTGTACTCAATTCCAGCAACACTTTCCTGGAACAATCAGTCCGTGTTTGGATTGGGTGAGGTCCCAACCAGCACTGTGGTTTTAAAGGCCACCTAATGCTTTAGGGACAACATGAGGTGACATCTCTTTACTCTCCCTTTGTCAGACCCAAGTGACCCCATTCAGGACCGGGTGCAGTCACTGAGGTTGATTATTTGCACCCTGGATTTGAGGCAGTCATGGCTGTAAATGCGAGGTTGCTGCTACTTTGAGGTCCAGCTCTGCAGCTGGTGGTGTCCCGAGCCACCCAGTCCTTCTAGGAAAAGCCAGAATCTCCCGCCAGCTTCCCAGAACTCCACAGAGCTGGAGGCAGATCCTTTGCTGGTGGAAAATAAATCCAGCAGCAACATGCACCAGCTGAGGATTCCCAGCATTTCTCCAAGCCCTTCAGAAAGAATCTGCAGGAAGAAAACCAATAAAAAAAATGAATCCTCCTCTCCAAAACATTCCTCCATCTGCCCCCACGACTTTATCTGCTTTCTTTCTGCACGAGCTGTTCTCCCCCCCCAGTTTTTTTTTTCTTTACAAGCTCTTGCTGCCACAGCAAAAGCTCTGTAAGACGAATCTGGGCTAAAACGTGGAAATATTTCACATTTCACAGCAGTTTCCTCAAAATCCTGGTGTTCTGCAGCCTGCTTGGGATTGCTGGACAACACACAGAGCTGAGGAGAGCTTGGTGGCTTCCTCCAGCCTCCTGTCACAGCCTGGAGAGGGGTGGGGGCATTAAGCCAGACTTTATTTTAGTCGTATTTTCAAAGGAGTGGAAAACTTGAGAGCACCCAGCTGACGGGCCAGCGTTTGTTTTTCTCTTTCCCGAGGCAGCCTGACACCCGTGGAAGGGAGGATGTCAGCGCTGGGAGCAGGTTGGTGGGGAGGAACAGGAGGAAGCCCTGATTTATCCGCGCCTCCGGAGAGCCGAGGCTTGATCCCGCCCACTCGGGAGAGCTTGGCAGTTCACAGGATCAGGCCGCCGAGCAAATGGGGAATTCATCCAGAGATATCTAGGAAATACAGAGAACGAGCTGCCAACTCGACTCCGAAAGCCAACAGTTCACTAATTTTAATCAACAGCTGGATATTTTTATAGGGAGTGAAGGGATGGAGGGGTATTATGACAGAACAAGGGAGGTGGGATTAGACTAATCTAGCCCAGGCCAAGTGGGCTCTTCCTGCTCAGCCATGTGGAGTGTCATGACTGTGTGATTTAGACTACTGCACACTCACCCACGCTGATAAGGAGGACAATTATGGGGAATACACAACTCTTTGTGCAGCCCTGGGCGGCGCGGCCTCGCCGCGGACGTCAGCTGGGGATCATCTCCGGCTCCGAATGGGAGAGGTCCCCACCCCGGGGACGCAGCCGTGGCGGGGAGCTGCTGCAGGAAAGGGTCCTGGAGCTTGCACGGAGGTCACCTTCGCCCTGTCCCTTGCAAAACTTCCAAGAGACCTTTCTGGTGGCGGTAAAACCCGGTGGGTGGCAGCGTCATCACTCGCTCGTCTGGAGGAGGTTCCTCTCTGCCGTGGCTCCGCCGGGTCCCTCAAGGGCCAGTTTCTCGGGAGTTAATTGTCGTGTTTCCCCCTAACTTCTGGTTCTCTCCGTGTCCTTCCTCACCTTCCGCTGACTCATTCCCAGCCCAGCCTCGTGCCAGAGCGGCGCTGCCCAAATGTGACCCAGGGAAAAAGGCAAAACCTGCAGGGCCACCTCCCGTAGCTCCCATCAATCCATCGCTCTTCCTAGTAGGAAGCATGGGAATAACTACTCCGAGCCAGATTTTTTCTTTTTTTAAATTTTATTTTTTATTTTTTTTATTTTTAATTTTTCTTTTGGAACAAGCCCCTGATTGGCGCAGAGCAGCTTTTGTTGTTGTTTATTTGTGTAGCTTTTCATCTTAACGAGGATGTACGGAAACAATTACCACATGCTTCATTCACAAGATCAACTCAAGCTTTTCCTGTCTGTGCCATGATTGGACGTAGCCGCTCAAAATTGTTCAGCTTTGCACAAATCGTGCTTTTTGCTCAGGTTTTTTTAAACATTTACTGTACAGTAAGGATGATTTTTTTCCCCCCTTGCTAAATAAAGTTTGGGCTTTGCACCAGGTGGCTGGGAATGTCGCGCAGTTTCTCCCTTTTGGCAGTGGAAAGTCCAAAGGCTTTAAGAAAATGCACATTTTTCAGGAGGGCAGAGAGAGGTCACGATGCACTGACTAATTCAAGATTTCCTCCGCTGGTTTCCATAACAAAGAATCATTTTTTTTTTTTCCTTTATTTAGCTGCGCTCACTGGTAGGTTTTCATTTGCATCAAAGCTTTGTTCTGCTCTCATTTGGGCTGCCTCCAGAGACCAAACAACATCACAGGCTACTCCTGGCATGTCCTCCATAGAAATGGGCCAAATCCCGAGCTGCAAGTTGGCTCCCATGTGTGAACCCTTGCCATAAAGATCCTGCTCAGGGTGAGAGAGGTTTGTGACAGTCAGGAGAGATTTCCATGGAGTTTTAAAGCTAAAACCTGTTGGATTTGGTGCAATCCAGGAAGATGGGGCAGCCATGCCATTTTTAAGTTGATGGCAACTCCTGCTCTAAGAGCTTCCGTCTTGTTATTCAGAAACCGTGGAAATTTTACCTCCTTGGGTGACATCCCTCCATACACACAACCCTTACCCCGGCCTGATTTCATATTCCTATTATTCTTTGTGGAATTTCAATCCTAATGACTCAGGAAATGGGTCTTCAAGCTCACGTCTGAAAACCGTGGCTGGCTTTCCTGCGTGAAATCCTGGCACGGCCGCGCTCTGGAAACGACGGGGAATTTGGCAGGCGTTGGCTTTCCAGAGGCTGTTTGCCCTTTTCCTGTCCCTGCCGAGAGCTGCCCCAGCACAACGGGGTGATAAGGAGCTGAAAAATTGTGTTTTGCCTGGGAGATCTGCTAGGATTTGACAGCTGACTTCCCCGGAGATACTGGTTTGGGCTGGGTGTGCTCCAGCTGGGGTCACGGGAGTTTGGGTGGGATTTTCCAAGGGATCCAGGACTCAGGCATGAGACCCAAGAGTGAGGAGATGTTTCTTGGTAGCTTTCAATGGTAAATGAGGTGACCTGTCTGGGGTGTGAAGGGCGTAAGAAAAAGGAGTTGCATTAGAAGAAGATAATGGGGAAAGAAAATTGGTAGACAAAAAGAGTAAAAAATGGGGATTGAAATTTGACTGCAGAGGAGATGAGATATTGAGTGAGAGAAGCCAATATTAAAAATAAAAAATGAACTGAAATGACAAATCCAGAACTGGAATGAAGTTTCTGCTCCAAGGACTCAACGTGTTTTGCTGGAGAACTTTCAGTGCAGAATTCATCAACGAATCCCACACTGGGGACAGAGCCACGTCCTTTCCCGCTCCAGTGCCATGACCACCAGGTTATTCCCTGATTTCTGTGACTCTCATGGAAGCCATTCCAAGTCTCTGCTGATCAATCCTGCCTTTTCTGGGGATCCTTTGGTGGTCATTCCTCCCCACCACCTGGGAGTCTCTTCCCAAACTGGTGCTCTTGGGTGATCCCTGAAGGTGCAATGGGAGGCGAGAAATCCCATTTCCAGCTTGGGGATCTCCATCCCGCCTTCATCTCAGCGAAACCGTGGCTGAGGAACCTCCCCCTGCCCCAAACCATGTCCTTGATTAGTGATCCCTGGCTGCCTTTGCATTTATCTGGTGCATGGGGACATCTGTTTGTCATACACTGCACGTCTGCCGAGCAACTTTTTCCTCATCCCGATTAAAGATTCCGATTAATGGAACTCGCTGGAAGGTCCCGTAAGGCAGCTCTTCAATCAATGTCATGTAAACTTTGCTGGGTTAATCCTGCACATCTGAATTCAGCTAAAGCCCAACACCACAAGGTCAGCCTGTACAAATTGACGGATTTTTATTCCTTTAACCTCAGAAGTGTTGCCGAGAGGGGAAGAGCAGCGAGAGTTGCTTCTTCCAATTGCTTCTTTTCCCTGCCCGAGGAAAGACAGATATTTTCCCTTTTCATACGTGCATACATATAATATATTCATATATATCCATAAGACATATATTTTTTAAAATGAGAGGCATTTAAATCGGCAAAACACTGCTGCTCCTTTTCGTGTTTATCTTGTTGTTCATTTTTCTTGTGCATTGATTTGATAAGGGAGTGAGGCATTCTGGCATTATAAATCAGGAAGTTAATGAGGAATATCCCTCCTGCCTTTTGAATTTATTTAGCTCTAAAAACAATTAAATCTCTAAAGACATCCCAGAGCATTTTGTGGCTCATGAATGTTGCAAGAGTAAATTAGCATGAATTTGCAGAAAAAATGCTGTGCAATTTATGGACTTTTCCTGTCTTCCAGGGGAAGACTTTTGCAGTGCCTCTGAGAGTCAGGAGTAACAATCTCCTATCAAAGCTCTTTAGTGCCTTTGCACTATCATCAATACATATAAACAAAGGATAAGGGAGCTAATTCCTTGTGGATAACTTTCTGCAGGGAAACGAAGCCTGTGGAACAGCTTGTGGCAGAGGAGCAGCTTTATCAGCTTGAAACCAAGGAGTGCATTTTACTTATGGAATTCAGCACTGCAGGCATTCCTGGTTCTCTGTAGGAGTATTTTGTATTTCCCATATCCCATTACTTGGTTTTGTTGGAGCAGAAACCTTGGATAATTGTAAAGACCTGCTGGAGGCACTTTGGTTCTTGGCTTGATGTCCTCTGGTTTTATTTTCTCTCCTTAAACCTGAGAACTTCCCTGGAATAATAATAATAATAATTACATTAATTTATACTAACTGGATCATTTCCCCTGACTTTTATCCTTTTTCTTTTAATTTTTTCTTCTCTTTTTAATGTTTCTCCTATTGTTTAACATCAAAAGTTAAAGCCGATGTTTCAGGGAATTCCTCACGCCGAAAAAAGCAACGTTGCCTTTGTGTCACTTTGCACCTCCAAAGCCAATGGAAAGCAGAAATTTGGGTTTTGTTCCTTGCTTGCTTGAGTGCCAATCCCACCAGTCAGCTGTCAGCAGGGCCTACCAGGAGTGACAACACCCTGCTGAAATCCTACCAGCCTCTACTTTGGAAAACGCAGCCCATGAGGTCACGGGTCCTGCAGACAAGGATGTGTCAACACCCTCATCTCTGCCCACATCACTTTCTGGTCCTTCCTCTGCCTGGAGCTTCATCCCACTTTTCTCTCCCCCGGATGTGGCTGTTCCGCCTTTTCCCTTTGTTCCTTGCTGAGGTCCATAAACTTCATCAGGACCAAACGAGCAGAGCCAGGAATTTTAGCTGGAGCTCCTTCTGCTGGTGGGATGATCCCTTTGCACAGAAAAATCCCCCTGCAAAGCCACACAATATCCCTCCCTCTTTTTTTCCCCCTTTCTCTTTACATGTCCTTCTTCCCAATGAAGTAATGACACCAATAAAAATAAACATTAAGTATTAAACAAGGAATCAAGATTGCCACCTGTCCATCACTTGTTATCCCAGTGAGAGGGATTTGACTTCTGTGGCTCACTCTAAAGCCAGATGATTTTTTATCAGCTTCCATGATTTTGGTATTGATCCAAACACTCCTCATGAAAATACTGGAGTTCAGAACTGTGGGAATTCATATTCCAAGTTTCTTGCCCATTATTCCATGGTCAGCTTTCTCTCTGCTTGGCTTTGGCTGGATGATCAATCCTTTTCCTACCAGATACTTTTGTCAGTGATTTCAGCTTGGGCAAGGCTTGGAAAATACAAATTCCTGGCAGCCTAATTCCTTACTCTATCTGCCCAGTTATGCTTAAGGATAGGGACATTCCTGGACATCTCAGGCACCAGAGATGTCTGTGGGAAGACAAATCCATGTCAGACACCACCCAGCTGCCAGCACAGCTATAAACTTGTGATGGGGTTGATAATATTCTGTATTAAACAGCCAAACCCCAGTCCCCCAGCTGGAGAATCCCAGCAGCAGCTCTTCCCTCCCAGTTACCTTTGGCTGTGGTTGTCCTGTGGAAATTTAATTTGTGAAGAGCAGTTGTGGCATTCCACTGTGCTGCCGGATTCCCAAAACAATATTTAAGTCACAAGAGACTGAATATGTCAAATGTCCCAGTAACTCCAACTGCGAAATGAACTTTTACTGACGCTGAGCTGGTAGAATCCTAACAGATGCATGGGAATAATGTTTATGCAAAAAAGAGAGGTGTTCTCCAATCAAAAATTTTTGCTTTAAGATCTGGGAATATTCCTAATCAAGGATTTTTTCCTCTCCCTCTCCCTTTCTCTTCCTTTCCCCTGCTGCACTAACTAAAATCCAAGAGTGATCAGAAAATTATTTTGCAACTTAAAAGTCCAAACTCCTCCAAACTTTGGGTATTTTAGAGTGAAATTAAAGAGTAACAGTCAAGCGAGGCGAAAACACGGAGTAATCTCCCAACACACCGGGAATGTTTCCAGGAGGCCACAGCTCCAGTGAGGTTGGATCTGAGTGTCCGAAAGGGATTCCTTGTTTTCCAGGAATGAAAAGAGATGCTGGTCCATGCTTGGGGAAATGGGAACGGGAATTAAAAACAGACATAAGAGGAGATTTTTTGGGGGGGATCTGAGGCCGGTGCTAGCAGGTGGACACACACCCTCCTGGGGATGCTTCCTCCTACCCACAGCAACACCTGGATCCCGTGGGGATCCCTGTTCTTGGCTTGGAGAGGCGATGCCTGGACAATGTCACCCAACCAGTCCCTGCTGTGCATCGCTCACGTTTCCCAAGCGTCTCCACCAATGCGTCAGGAACAAAAAACCCTGTCCCACTCCTCCATCCAGTGAGGAGCTGCTCCTGTTTCTCATGGAACAGCCTCCTGCTGGAGATGGCTCCGTGCCATCCTTGACCAAGGCCGCGCTTGAACCGGGCGACCCAGAAGTGAAAGGCTCAGTGTCACGCTGCCAGCTCCCCCAGCCATCTGTCCTCCCTCAGTGAGCTTCCTTCCAAATTCCCTGCGCACTTCATAAACATCCCAGCCCTCCTCACCCCTCCAGCTGCCCTCTGCCTCTAGAAGAAACAGCAGTTCCAAGGAAATACCACTCATTTCTTTTAATATATATATTTTTTTCCAGGCGTAGTTGAAGCCGACATCTGGGATTTGGCAAAGCGAAAGCCTTTTTCATCCGTCCCGCCTTTTAAACCTGGTGTTTTAAACCGGCCATCCTGAGGATGGAGAAGCCAGGGATAAACTGGTGGAGATGATGTGGTGAACGGTAGCAAAACCGTCTTTGAAGACCAACAATAAAGCAAACTTCCATTTCCTTCCCATAACATGGTCATGTCACAACCCCGAGAGCTCCACCTTCCCTTTCAAGAGGCTCGAAAGCAGGACTTCAGACAAAGAAAAATAGTCTCAGGTGGGTTCACCATGGATCATTTTGACTATAATTTAAACATTCAAATGTCAATGCTTAGTCATAGACAAGACATGATGCTTATCTATCTCCATGTGGCTTCCAGCAGAAAAAAAATTTTGAACCCGTGCCATTTCCTGTTGGAGAGAGCTTAAACACAGGGGTGACAAGGGCACATCTATTTTGGAGCCCTATTTTTAAAAGCCTCGCAGATATCACAGAAATCAACTGGCACAAACAGAGGACTCGGGGTTTCTTTCATGGCGGTGGCAAATTCCGTCTATCAATGAAACACATACTTAGCGAAGCGGAAGTGAGCGCCAGCAATACTTCAATCAGCCCTGGCAGATGTGTACATTTATTCCGTTTGATCTCCTAGGATGCTGGATTTAGATGATATAATACATTCTGGTTATCTCCCTCGGAGCTGGAGGGACGTAAGGAGATATCCACTTTCGCAAGATAAAATTAGCACCTCTTTATTTTCCGCATAAACATTCCTCCTTTTTATTTTCTTTTTAATTTTTTTTTTTTTTTGCCCTTTTCTTTTCTCAGGAAAGCGCTGATTAGAGTTACAAAGCATACCAAGGGGTATGAGTTTATTCATATTCAACCCAAATCCTATTTATAATACCAAGGAAATAACATTGGTATTACACAGGGCAACTTGGACAGCCGAGATGGAGGCACAGCGAGCTCCGCTCAAGGCAGGTCCCTTCAAAAGCTGTTGTTTTCCAAAGCCATGATGGGAAGCAAAGATTTGGCTTAAAACTGGACAATTCCACACGAAAAAAATGGTCAGCCCACACCGGTTCTGTCATTTTAGTGTATTTTTCGACATCATCACGTTGAAACCGCGAGCTTAAGGTACAAATTGTGGACTTGAATTTCAGACAACGCATTTTCTTCTGTAACCCCGTGATCTCAACTCTCACCTACCACGAATACCTACAAATATCACCCAGATTTTCATACAAAACCCTTGCTTATGGATAAATTTAAAGTTTTCGGGCAGCCCAGTGAAAAGTTATTTTCGTTAAGTCAGAGCAAGGACCTCTTGGGCACGGGAAACACGTTCCTGGGTAGATCTGTGTGAATCACGGATTGTTTGGTTCTCTTGCCGCTCCAAACAATTGGGGGAGAAAAATGGTTTCCGTTGGACTGAGCCTTTTGTACGGCATGGAAGGCCTTAATGGACCTTTGAACTTTTTTAAAATAAAGGAATCCACGCCATTATCTGCAACGCTTCCATGAATGTCAGAAAAGAAGGTGGTGACCTTCAAAAGGCTTTTGATGGGGAGAACAATTCAGAGAAATCGACACGACTTTTTCCAAACGTTTCGGTCAATTTGAGTCTCCACGTTGGAATTTGGGAGGAAAAGCGCGGCTGAGGTAATTTTGCTGTTGCGTTTATGAAAATTCATATCAAGGGCTTGCTGGGGCAGACTTCATGCTGATGGTTGACTGATTGATGTCCAGATTTATGAAAACAGCCATGGAATTATGGAATTGTTGTGGCTGGAAATGACCTCCCAAGGTCATTGAGTCCAGCACTTGGATCTTGTTTGGGAACAGGACCCTAATATTGCTTTTAAATCCATGTTATCTGAGAGCTGGTGGTTGAGGTGAGCTCTGAGGTCCCATTCCACTCCCTCCTTGGGAAGGGTCTACTCAGCAGCACTGGCTTGGAAACCTGACATCAATTATTGGCAGAAAACGTAAATAAAACGCACCAAGAAATTTCTTACAGCATCCACAACAACTTTTCCCTCAGCAAATCCCCCTCCCATTCCCACAGCAGGTATGAACTGGAGCCACAGGAGACTGGATCTGTTGAAATACGAGGTGAGGCCTTATCAGGATATGAGTTTGTGCTGCTCTCCAACGTGAAGCTTTCCAGTTTAACACGCGATGACAGAGCGAGATCCTTTTACAGGGAGAGAGCCGGGATCATTTTCAGGACCGAGTTTAGCAACTTCTCAAATGTCTGCTGTTGTCTGTGCCGTTAATTGGCCCCGTGGCTGCAGTTTGTGTGGGCTGCCCATTATAATGTCAATAAATCCAGGGACTGGGAATGAAATTCGATGCATAAATGGGCTGAGGGGTTTGTTCTGAGGGACTGGCCCTGTGCACTGGTCACGGGATTGGGGTGGACAACGTGGAATGACCTCACGCAGGGTAAAAAGTGAAGGTTTCTGGAGAAAAATCAGAGCAGCAGCTTTTCTGAATGGGATGTCACCAAAAAAATGGCCATTTAGTGGTATCAGCTTCTCCATGGAGAAAAGGCAGCTGGAGAAAGTGATTTTCCCTCACTTACCTGCAGTGTTCCTGAGCCATTGAGGGCTCCCGTGTCTCCATGTGTGGGACAGGAGCTGATTTTCCTTCTGGCATAAAATTTCAGAGGGAAGATCCCGTTCTGTGGTGGTCTCAGCACGCAGAGATGCTGGCATGGGGAGCAAAGAGGGAGACGAAATAAATCTTATGGGGAGAAAATATTGTGTCAGTGAGGGTGAGGATGCCCTGCTGAGAGCAGAAGGGTTGGGATGATCTCACTCATCAGTGACACGTCACTTCTGAATCCAGCCAGCAAAAGTACCCAAAACCCAGCAAAAACCAGCAGTAAAACCCAGCCCCAAATTTTGCATCGTCCCTGAAAAGAATCAATGCCCTGAAATGGCATTAATTTCCCTGGAAATGTCAGTTAATAGCAGAGATCCCAAGCTCTGGGAGAAGCTGGGAGGTGGCAGAGGGTGATGTCAAGCCCCTCTTCATGCCACCACTGGAGAATTATCAGGGAGAGCCCACCACGTGCTTCTCTTTCCACTCACACCCACAGCAAGTTTGTCTTCAGTTGTCCAAATTTTTGCCTTTGTGTCTAAAAATTGCACTTTCTGAAGGAGTGCACTGTGGAGGAGACCGGGGGGGATGCCTCAGTCACCTTAAAAAATAATTGTGAAATGCATGAAGAGAGAAGAAATCAAAACTGCTCTTCGGGTCAAGGCCTTGTGAAATCTGAAGATTTATTCCCCTAAAATTCCGAGCAATAATAAGAAATTTGGTGTCTGTGTGTGAGTGTTTCTGAAAGTTTTCAGCCTTTGCATCCCCCCAGAGATTTTGGATCCCCTGGGGCTCACGGAGCCCTCCCAGCCCAGAGCCACAATCAGCTGCAGAAGCCCAATTTTGGGGGGTTTCCTCATTAACCTGTCACGTCAAAGGCTGGGTGATAAGATGGTGAAAAGATGGGGGGGAGGAGTGGCGGTGGATGGGGTAAAAGTTCATTTTTGCCAGGCAAACAAACAGCGAGTCACTTGATTTTACTAATTATCCTCCCCTGTGGCTCTCGCAGCCATCATTTTTCCCCCCCATCAGCGTAAGAAGCGACAAGATAAGATAGGAGCTGGTATTTTCTAAACTATCCCGGCTGAGGGCACAGCCAGAGAATATGGGGATTCATTTGAAAGAGCCCGCAGAAGATTAATTGATTTTTCTTTAACGTTGGAGTCGTGGCTCATTAGAAAAAGAACTGCTGGGATTGTTGGGAATGGGTGTCAGGGCTCACTGGAATGCCCCTCTCCAGGCCGTGTCCCAGGAACAGCTCTCGGGGCGAAGAGGGCTGATTTATTTGCAATAAAGGGCAAATTATTTATAATAACGCGGGATTATAAATGCCTTGCTATAAATTTTGTGTCGGATTCGCAGCTCGAGGACATCAGCGGGTGGGCAAGTGTTGGCTCACACAGTTTATGGATTTTAATGATGTATTAAATTATGAGCTAACACCTGTGCACCTCTCAGGCCAGCGATTTCCCAAAATTAATAGGACTGACTGGCCAAAAAATCCTGGAATTTTTTTTCCATGTTCATTATCTAGATCACATGCAAGATGTGTTCCCTCCTTTTGAGGTCAAAGGGAATTTTCTTCCATGTAAAACCCTCAAGCCTTGTGACAGAAATCAGTGTCCCAACGACAGGGGAAAAAAAAAAGAGGCAAGTTTAATGATTCTGTGGTTTGCCAAAGACCTTACATTAAATCAGCAAATAAACATGAAAAATGCACTGCTTCAAAAAGATAACTGCTTTTATTATTATTATTATTCACGATTTAATAACTTAATGGATCTTTGAGCACGTGTTACCTTTTTTTATGAGCTTTTAGAGCTTCCAACCTCACCAGGGCACAGCAACGAGCAGCTCAAAGCCAGCGGGGCCATTAAAGACGTAAAAAATCAGAACTCCCAATATCAAATTTGAACCCAGTAAAAAAAAAAAAGAAAAAAAGAA
>VYXD01004008.1:117714-132800 GCA_013397195.1 Hylia prasina
CCCTGTCGGGTGTTTTTTAAAGATTTGGCGAAAAAAAAAAAAAAAAAAAAAGAAACCAAAACACAACAGACTGGAAAGAGTAGAAAGGATTGGAAACATCAAATTTGTCAATGTTTTTCCTCGCTGCTGAGTCGCTGCTGCTTTAGATTAGCCCTGTCCCCTGCAATTTGACAGTAGCGCCGCGAACCTGCAGCGCGCGGATCCCGGGAAGAGATAGCGGAGAAAGGAGGAGGAATCCAGGGAATGTTCTCCCCGGGAGCGAGCGGGGAAGCGCGGCCGCTGGGACCGGGGCCGCGGTGACAGCGTTAACACTTCCCAGAGCCGAGGACCCCGCCGCTGGAATGGCACTGCCCACCCTGAAAGTGAGAAGGTAAAGTTTATTTTTTCTGCTTTTTTTCCTCCCCTTTCTCTCATACACAGAAGGGATCAAGACCACCAAGAGCGGCTCTATTACTTTTTTTTTATTTTTTATTTTTTTTTGCCACGATGATGTACAATTTGCATTTGCCGATAATAAAAAGAAATAAAAAATCCCGCCTGAGGTCATCCACCTAGATTTGAATTTTTTCCCCCTTTTTTTTCCCCTCAAACAGGAAACAGGTTTCAGATGTTTGGAGGTTCAAAAGCAAGGCTGCTAATCTCCCAATTTACCACGCACTGACAACCGTCAAACCTTTTCTGGCTTTAGAGCTGAGGGGTTGCTTAATATTCCGATTTTTACACCGTGCAAATCCCTCGCTCCCGGGATTTGCTCCCTAATTCCAAGGAAAACTGCCTCGGGAGGAGCAATCCAGCCTCACCCCGTGGCTGGTTGGGATGAGCTCCCCAAGGAAGGGTTTGAAGGAAGGGTTCGCACGAGGAGTTTGGGGATGGACGGGCAGGGAAAAAAGAAACATTTCACTTCCCGGTGCCTGGGAATAAACCTGCTTTTCCAGGTTTCCTCAGACAAAATAAAACAATCAGCGTTTCCAGGTTCCCTTCCCGCTGTCAGCGCCACGCGCGTGGAATTCAAATAATCGTTGGTTTTCTTTCCTTCGTTTAACCTCCGTAGGAAAGCCTGATAATATTCCAGTAACATTCCCCAGGAATTCCTCCCTGGGCACTGCAGATGATGCCTGAGACTCTGGGAAAGGAGGAATTTGCCTTGCCCAGGATTTCTGTGCGGGTTTGGCAGCCACGATGTGGGTTTTTCCCAGCAGCGATTCCCATTTCTCGCATGGATGTTGCTCCAGTTTCTGCCGTGGCTCGTTATTCCCGTTTCTCACCTCAGATATGCTCCAGATTTTTGTGTCTTTTGAAGAGCCCAAACCCAGTTCATGACGTTCGACGAGCGTGAGGATAAAATTAAATTAGTGAAGCGCTTCATTAAAACAATAATAAAATTCACAGCTAAATTTTTGCAGTTAATTATCTTGTCTTGCAGATAAATCCTGAGGACTCCAGCGCAGATTTATCTGGGAAAAATGCTGAAGGATCATTCCAATATTTTATTGAAATTTATTATTTTGAGAATGTTGCTGGACTATGTATTTATAATTTTATTGACATTTTACTGGGATGTGGAAAACCTGTGTAGATCCGAGTGCTAAAGGAGAAGGTTTTGTTATTCCTGCCGAGGCAAACTGAGCCCCAGAAAATATTTTTCCTTCTGAATTAAAACAATAATTTTCTGAGTTACTTTGTACCCCCTAATAAATGAAAGTTTTTCTTTCTAAGCCTTCCAGCAGCAAAACCTGACTTCTGACCTGGAATGCAAAGGCAGAGTTAATCCAGCGTTAAAAATCAATGCTAAACTTACACAGAATTAAAAAGAAATGGAAAGAAATTGGTTTTATTTTTAGCATTTTGGTAACCTCAGAGTATGTTTTGTGAAAAGCTTTGGACTGAAAATACAGTTGGATGTTATAAAGATAAAATACAAAAAATATAAAATATTTTCTGGTGGCATAAACAACCTTTTTTTTTTGTGTGATAATAATTTGGGTTCTTCAAAAAAAAAAAAAGGTGGAAAATCTAGACTATAAAAGATGTTTAACCCCCTTTTAGGTTAAATATTGGCTGCTTTGAATCAAGAAAAGTGCACCACAAGCACGAGACTGACACCCAGGCAATGAGCAAAATTTCCCTCATTTAAAACTAAAACACGGGCTTGAGGAATTTTCCTAAATCTGCCAACAAATTACCCGGCTCTTTTTAAAACCCAAAAAAACCCCAAGTTTTGCCAGATAAAAAAATGACACCCCCTTACTCCGGGCACACCCCCTGTAACAAACGGGGGAGTTTTCTGATGGCCACAAACATACTGGGAAAAAAAAAAACGTGTAAAGCAAAGGCAGAGGGACGTTTTTCCAAGAGAAGCACCTGGAAGGTGTAAATCAGAGCTGCTGTAAACACGTCAGTGGGAACATACGGCAGGCGCAGGGAACGTCCAGCCCACGGAGCTCTGGGAATCCGAGTGGATAAACCGGGGGATGGAGCCCGGGCTAATAAACAGCTCCGGTATGAGAAAGGAGAGATCCTCTGCCCCGGCAGAGACGGCGGAAAGACGGATTCGGTACCTTTGGAGAAATCCGGGAGGTCGTTCACAAAAAATGGGATGAAAAAAGAATTGCTGCTCAAAGGGATTCTGAAAGCCGAGCTGGTGTGGCTTTGTGATTTGTTCAAATCAGCAGCGAAGTTAATAACTTTAATAATTTGTTTATTTTCTTAGAAATGCTTTCCAAGCATTTATTTCCCCAGTTTGAGCTTTCTAATTGTTGATGAAATGTAAAGATTTTTTACACCTACATGATATTTGACATCTACTTTGTATTTTACTTCTGCGTGATATTTTACATCTACATTATTTTTACATCTAAATTGCATTTTACAGCCACATTGTGTTTCTTATCTACATTATATTTTACATCTACATTGTATTTTCTATCTATGTTTGATTTTCTATTTACATTTCACATCTGCATTTTACACCTAAATTGTGTTTTCTATCTACATCGTCATTTATATCTACAGCCTGTTTCACATCTATGTTATATTATATTTTTACATTATATTTCACATCTCTCTTGTGTTTTACACCTAAATGTTATTTCTCATCTATCTTGTGTTTTAAATTTCCGTGAGCTCACAGCGAAGCCATAGGGACAGAGGAAGAAATTTGGGGAGCAGATTGCTGAAAAACCCCCTAAAACTGAGATCTTCCCTCACGGGCTGAAAGAAGCCCTGTTAAAACCCCATCTCCTGGAAAGCGTCAGGGAGGCAGGAGGTTGGTAAACATTATAAAAACAACCCCTCATACAATTTTTTATTGCTTTGCATTTCTGTACATTTTACGGCCGGCGCGGGGGGAAAGAAGCGACGGCGATTCCTCCGCCTCGAGAGCGGGCAGGAACAATTTTTTTTCCCCCCCTCACTTTGTGCTCATCCAAATAAATAAAAATGTTGAAGCCTGTTCATTCCTCAGGCAGTCGGGGGAATGGTTCCACACTCAGAGGGAGCCAAGGAAAAGCTGAAGGCTAAATGAACCTCGCGACGTTAATCTGGGTGTTATAAACAAATTATTGTCCTTTTTGGACGCTGCAACGTTTTTGCAACGTGTTTTGTTTCATGCCCACGTGTTTTCTGACTTCCAAAACGCAGGGAAAGCACTGTTAGAATTGTCAACCCTTGGAATAATTAACTCTTGGTAAAATTATTAACCCAAGGATTTAAAATTTCTCCCCAAAATCCAGCGTAGACGTTCGCTTCCTGAGGAAGTATTTTTAGCTTCTGAATGAAACAAGTCACGGATTAAAAAAAAAGGTAATTGTGCTTGCAAGTAAGTATTTAAATATTTACATTTGAAATATATTTGCTGCCAGCTTCTGTTAGCGAGAAGAAAAGTAATTTGGGAAATTACAACCCTTCCTATTTCCCACATTTTTTAGGATAATAAATGCGGGGCTGAATTTAGCATGCCCTGGAGCTTGGCTGGCCGAAGTCGAAGGCAAAGAGGGAGCCCGGGATCATTCACGGAACAGGAATGCTGCTGGGGAGGGAGGTCTGCAGAGGCTGGGAGGTGCTGGGGATGAAGATGAGTTTCCTTTGGGCCGGGAAGCGCCTGGATCACTTGGAGCAGCTGTTCCCAGCATGTGGAACCAGGCTGCGGCCACCGGCCGGGCTGGTTCCTCGTGTGCTGACCTCCAGATATGGGGGGTCTGCTCATCCTCAGGAGCTGGCAGGCTCAGGGCCTGAGTCACGTCCCCCAAAGCCTCCAGCGGGGCAGCACGTGGAGATGATGTTTGGGGTCATGGATGGGCCCTTTCCCCGTGTCCCTGCCCACGCTCCACGTGAAGCCAGGCTGGAAAATCCGGGATGCGCTGAGGCATCAGAGGGATGAGTAAGAAGGGGGAGTCGTGAGGCCAAGGGGAGAGGATCCCTGTAGATCCCAGCCCTGGGTCAGGACATCATCCCCAGCACCTTCTGCAGGTGTCACAGGCGACCACCCCCCTGCACATTTACATTATTGCTCATTTATTTTTATTATTTCTATGGTTTTTCTCTTGGCTTCCTTGGCGTTTATCTAGACAGAGGTTTCCAAGGAAAATTTCCGCCTCCTGAGCAGAATGAGGAAGGAGCTCGTTGTGCTCACACAAGATTTGAAACCAAAGGGGTGTTTTGGGTCCTTCCTGGTGAGGATCTTCACATTTTTCAGATGACAAGAAGCCGCCAAGGCGTCTTCCAGGAGGAGGTATCGGGTGTCCAGGTCACACCCCACCACGTGCTCAGCACAGGGACTCTCTGTGACCTGAGTCACCAGCGCTGCCACATCAGCTGGAGTGGTTTTGGTGATTCCTGATGCTTCCTGGGACTTCAGGACAGATCTGAGGGAACTCAGTCTTGCTCAGGTCATTATCCAGAGCCTTGAGCTGCTTGCAGCAGTTTCTCCTTCTCTGAGATGTGGGATGGGACCCTCCTGTGTGACCAGAGGATAAATGTTTGGGAAGCCTGATGAGAGCCTCTCATGGGAGCTTCAAGGAGAGCCCAAAGTGTTATCCACCTTATTATCCAAACCTGGGAATAGCAGGTTCTATTTTTACCCAGGGAAAATATTTTTTATTATCCCCATCCCAGTCAGCCTGCTGGGTTCCTGCTGGTGGCCAGAGGGGACATTCCCATAGGCCAACAATCCAACTTCTCTGTTTTACCCTTGGAATCCAGGATCCCTGAGGTTGGAAAANTTTGGAGCCCAGGACCAGCCAAAAATCAGGATGGAAAAAGCACCGAGAGCTTCCAGGTGTTTGGATGGGGCAGGGATCAGTGTGACAGCTGGGGACAAATGTGGCTGATGCATCACTGAAGTGATCTGGAGTGTTACCTTTTACACAGAAACCCTTTTTTCCTTTCTTATTCGGACGTTCCCTCTCCTCCTGTCCCTGTTTCCTGTTCCAGCTGGGGGGGCAGAGGCCGCCCCCGCAGCTGTCCCCTCCTGTCAGGAGCTGTGGTGACCACGAAGGTCCCNATCCCCCCAGGCTGTCCCCTCCTGGCAGGGAGTTGTGCAGAGCCACAAGGTCCCCCTGAGCCTCCTTTGTCCCTCAGCTGTCCCCCACAGGACGGACCCTGGGCTCTTCTCCTCCCCGCCGAGCCCATCCCACGGTTTGGACCCTCTTCCCTTGGGGACGCCCCGCTGGATTCCTGCAGCAGAAACCCGCAGGAACCCAACACTCCCGATGACACACTCTGTGGTCACGTCTGCTCCCTCACCTTCCTCGTGTGACGAAAGGGAAAAACCCACGAGCCCTCCGTGCTGACGCTCGGCTGCTGTTGGTTTAACCGGGTTCGGGTAAATCCCTTCTGCTGCAAAGCCGTCCCTTCCCGAGCTTGTGCAAATAAAACAGGGGTGCAAACATGACTACAAACGCTGTAAGTGTGTGGCTCACCCTGATATCAAGTTTCGTTCGGTAATTCAGTGTCAATTTTTGCTGTGTTTAATAGATGCTGTTGTGGTTTTATTTTTATTATCCCCAGGCTTTTTACGCCACCAAGGGAAGTCACCGGCTTTGCTCGCTTTTTTTAGCTCCCAAATTTATATTATTATTATTATTACTATTATTATTACTATTATTATTACTATTATTATTATTATTGTTATTTCCCAATTTATAGAGTTTTTCATAGAGGTTTTTGGGCAAAATTCGGTGCTGTTAAAATCAGTGACCACTTTCCCACTGCCTTCGGTCAGGCTGGAATTTCACTCTCCCTGCTTTGCCTTTCCCTGGTTGCTCCCAGTGTGAAAACTTTGGTTGGGAATTCACCAAAGCCAGAAAACCAGCCCGACTCTGGAAACTGTATTGTTTACTTTAAAGCACATTTTGTTTCCATTTTGCTATAAATATGGATGAAGTGAAAATCTGCTGTTGTGGAGGGCCTGTCACTCCAGCAGCAGTTCCAGCAGGATTTCCACCCCGTGCTCTCCAACCCATGGAAAATCATCCTGGGGATGGTGGACACAGCCCTGGGACACATCACCACGTCCTTTGAGTTCCTCTGCAAATCAGCGGGAGCTTAAAATTACTTTGACAGAAAAAAACCCCGTGGAATAAAATCTCACTTCTTCTTGAGAGCAAGTGGAGTACGTGTCCCACAGAGAGGAAAAACAGCAGCAAAAATTCAGAAAGAGGACAGAAAATTGTGTTTTCAGCAAACCCTTTTAATTACAGTGCAGGTTCACATGAGATGCGTTTAGATATCGGGTCTGGAGTCAAAGTTTGGAGTGGAAGGATTTATTTTAATTCATGTTTGAATGAGACAACACAGAGGATGAGCAGAGATCTCACACTGGTAAGGAAGAAACACAGAAAATAAATGTAAGCTGTTTGCACTCAGCTTCCTGGAAGGGTTTTGTAATATCTTAGGTTGCTGTTTATTCAAATTAAAATGCACCTGATCCTTGGATCAGCAGAACAAGCCGAGTGCTGCCCTCCCCAGCAGGACTGGCACGTGCAGAGCAGGGCCCTGCCCTGGGTTCCAAGGCCTGGAAGAGTCCTTGGAGAATCCTGGGAGGGGTCACGGGGACTTCAATTCACTTCCTCACCTCCCCAGCCCCTCACTGCCCCTGAGAGCACGGAGGAAAGAGGTGGATTTTCAACCCTCACCTCCAGGATGCTCCCTGACAATTCCCGGGCCATTCCTTTGGAAGTGGGGCTCACCTTTCCAGGCCAAACCCTGCCCTGCTGCTGCCCAAGAGCTGGGACTGTGTGCAGCCTGCCCTGGGCTGGGGTATTTCACTCTGGCTTTAAAGGAAAACCTCCTTTTTGTGATGTAAATTCCAAACCTGCAAAGAGCAGGGGGAGCCTGAGGAGGTTTGATCCTTTTCCATGAGTTTTCTCCCTGCTGCAGATGCAGGAACTCTGTGCTGAAAGGCACAAGCTCGAGGCTCTGCCGACATCTCTGTGAGAAGCTGCTGTTTACAGATCTGTCAGAGATTCAGCTTTGATGATGTAACGTTGGCAAATGTCACACGGACCTTCCCTGACGCTGTTTTTCTAACAAATGGCTCTTTCCCTCTGCCGTGACTTGGAAAAAAAAAGGAAGGAGTTTGAAAGGACTCTGAACCTTAAAACCATTTGAGTTTTGTTCAGCGTCTACCAGATTCAGTTTGATAAAATATCTGACCTCCCACTCAAAAGTTATCTCCTGGAATTGCTGTCCCAGTGCTCCCCCTTACAGGAAAACTTCTCTTTTGTTAAATATTGTGAAACCCTGATTAAAAGTAGAGTTAGACAAGGGCTCTCTGCTGTGTTTATAGGATGGCTGAGGGTCTCGGGGTGAGCAGGGATTTTTAGGAAGACCCCAGGCATCACAAATTGTGGTTCAGCAGGGAGGAAAATATTCTAAAGAGGGGAAAGACACCTGCAAATGGCAGAGGGAGGAATTCAGCTCTGGAGGTAGAAAAATCAGGTGAATTTAAGGAAAAGGAGCACAGAAGAAGCCAGGAGAGCAGGAAGGGGGGAAAAAACCCCTAAAATTGTGAGCATGAGGATTTCTCTTAGGGTTTGGGCACCTCTTCTTTTAGAGGAGGAGTCAGGGAAATGGGGAAGGCACTCTGGATTTCCAGGAAGCATCTCCAGCCCACAGAATACCTCCCACAGTTCCCCAAGCTGGTGCTGTGGGGAAGGGGAAATGGGGACAATAAAGGGACGACTTTTCATGAAAATGTCCCACAGAATTCCACCCCTGTGCTGGCTGCCTGCTGGGCAGGATTTCCCTTCAACTTTCTGTGTTTCCAAAGCAGAGTTTCTCCAGGTTTTAGGAGCTGCCTTGGGACGTGCCACAACCCAGATGCTTCCAGCCCTGGCTGGGAAAGGCCGAGGGGTGGGACAGGTAAATTTTCACTCCTACTTTGCCACCTCTTTGCTGCTGTCACCTCTGTCACCTCCCCCTGCCCTGGCTCATTGCTGGAAGATCATCCAAGGGCTTGGAGGGAGAAAGAGGAGAACCTGGGAATGGAACCTCATTCATTAAAGATGCGTGTCATTAATTAAGGGCACACGGGACGAGTGTCCTGCAGAATTTTATGAGGTTGCCTGACTGAGCTCAGCAAAGGGGGACCAGGTTTGTGGTGGAGGGACACTCTCCCCCACAGCAGCAGTTTCGTGGATTGCCCACAAAATGCAACCCAAGGCCAAGAGAAATTCTTTGGTTTTGACCATCTGAGGCCGTAAATGAGCTGTCAACTTCCAAAAATGCATTAATTTAGCCCACAAAAATGTGCACTGAGCAATCAAGGAAGAGGAGGAAAACACCTCAGGGGTTGGTTTGGAGCACACAAACCAGCTGGGTCTGGAAAAGTGGGATGATACTGCTCCAGCAGCGTCCAGAGTTCCTCCTTTGGGGAAGAAAGTTGAAATCTGGGGGGGTCAGGTGGAGATGCTGAGGTCTCCAATTCTCATCTGAGTTGTCAGAGGGGCTCGGGCTTGGTTCATGAAGAGCAGGGCTCAGATTTCTCTGCAGAGATCAATGCAAAAGCTTGTTCATCCTTTTCTTTTTCTTGGCTGTAGGGAAAAACATAATCCTCCCAAAAATTTCTGGGGGTTTTGCTGGATCTGGCCACCACCAGCAAACTTGGCACGAAGCAGGAGGTGCTCCCTGCATCCAGCCTCTCCCTCTTTACCTGTGTGAGGGAAAATCTCATCCAACCCTCTCTGCCATTCCTCTCCCAAGCAGGAAAGGTTCCCTGGACATTGTCCAGAGCTGAACTCACTTGGCTCTGACATAAAAAACAACCAGTCTGGGCTCCGATTTTATTTACCACTCAAGCTCACTCTCCTTAAAAAGCACATTACACTGGATTTCTGGCCAGCTATCCAATATCTCTTTTTTTTTTTTTTAATTGTCATTATTTTCTCCAGCTCATCAGTCCTGGCAAACAGGAAATCCATTATTCACAGCAAAGCAGCAGCGAGATGCAAACACGTCCCTGTGGCTGCTCCAGCTGCGTGTGGGGTGGAAAAGGACTCACTGAGGCTTGTTCATAATTAGTCCTTCGCCCTGTAATGGTCTTGATGATCAAGAACTGCCTTGAAAGAGTCCTTGTTGATGTGGATTTTGGTAATTTAAATAGGACGGTGTAAATGAAAGGAGATGGAAAACTGTAGGGTCGGGTTTATGAGTGATCTCTGAAAATACAAAGTGTCGTAAGTTCACCACTTAAAGACTGTAAAAATCCACTTTTTCCAGGCTTGAAGTGTCCAAGACCCAGGAGAGGAAAAGCATTTGCTGCTGGGAAGTGATGCACACATCTTTCCTCCCCTGTGTTGCAATAAGCTCATTCCTCTGGCATGGCAGTGGCTGCTCCAGGGGCATCACACCTTCAGTGCAGTTCAGATATCTGAAAGTGGAGTATTTTCCTTCATTTCCCTGCTGCCCCCTAAGCTAAGAGAAGAAAAAAAAGAACAAAAAAAATTCCTGGGTAAATACATCTGTGGGAAATGCAGGTTGGCTCCATTGGAAGAGCCCAGCAGAGAGTGGAGACCTGAGGAAGGAAGAGAACCCACAGGAACGGGGAATGTTCGGGTCCAGCCCGTGACCCATCCCCAGCCATCCCACAGCACTGACTGCCACATCCAGGCGTTCCCTGAACATCTCCAGGGATGGGGACTCCACCACCTCCCTGGGCAGCCCATTCCAGTGCTTAACAATCCTTTCCAAAAAGGAATTCTTCCTGAATCCATCAGAGAATTTACCTTGGGTGTTGCTGCCCATCCCAAGTTGGTGCTGGTGGGGAAGGGGAAAGGGGACAATAAAGGGACGACTTTTCATGAAAATGTCCCACAGAATTCCACCCCTGTGCTGGCTGCCTGCTGGGCAGGATTTCCCTTCAACTTTCTATGTTTCCAAAGGAGAGTTTCTCCATGTCTCCACGTTTTCCTGGTGCTCTAGGGAAGATGTTGGCATTAAAAGGAGGGAAGCAATTCGCTTCCCTCCGCAAGTGGCCTTTCCATGGTGAGCTCATGCTCTTCCCAAAAGTGCCTGCTCACTGCTGCTGGGCCATGGCCAAAGGCAGCCTCCCCTCTCCTTCTGGAGGTGGCAACAATGCACATGTGTGTCATTTCCTGATCCCAGTGGAAGTCGCAGGATTGACATTCACGGCCGAAAAAAAAAACCAAACCAACCCACCCAAACATTTGGAAAATCAACGCCCACTCCCCGCAAAAAAAAATTCCACCTTCCAGATTGCTTCACTTCTCGGTGCAGTGCCTCAGCACCTCTTGCTCTGCAGTGCCAAGGCCGTGTCCTCCTCTCTGGTGACTCAGCCCCGCGGGAGGGGACGTCTCACATCCCCCACCTCCCGCTCCCAGCACCTCGTGGGGGTCTCCAGGGAATTGTTCCTGGGGTGACAACAAGGCTGGAACCCAAAAACGATCTCTGAGTTATCAAAATACATCAAGGCAGGGCTGTACGTCCCCGCATCTGCAAGAGCTGTCCTGCATCCAAGGTTTTCCCTTTCCCCTTCAAATGTGCACTCACCTGAGAGCAAACCTGCTTCAACAGGGCACGGTGTTTGGGATATTGAAAAGGAGGGAAATCTCCATCTGGTTGTTCCAAGCAAATCTGTTTCAACAGGGCACAGCGTTTGGGATACTGAAAAGGGAAATCTCCATCTGGTTGTTCCAAGCAAATCTGCTTCAACAGGGCACAGCGTTTGGGATACTGAAAAGGAGGGAAATCTCCATCTGCTTGTCCATTTCCCTGCTGGAATTTCTTTGGGAAAGGAGTTTTGTGTGTGGTTATTCTGGGGCACGGCGCTCTCCTGGAAACGCTCCGCGCAGTAGGAGCCTGGAGAAGGAAAGCTTGAATCCCTTCCAGTGGCTCTATCTGGTGTTGCTGCATTTTGGCAAGCCCCAGGAGAAATGAGTGGCAGAGGCAGATGATAAACAAGCTTTAGGTAAACATTATCTGCATCTCTCCCCTGATTTACAACCTACGTGCATCGCTGAGAAACTGACCCGGCTTTACCGCAGCGCTTGAAGTAACGTTATTAAGAATGTAACTTCTTAGGAAAACTCAGCCTGTTTTTAGCCCAGACATGCAATTAGGGGAATTAGTAACACGATACGTCATCCCGAGGAACACACGGAGCCAGTGGGCAGGAACCTCATGCAACCCTCTGCAAGGCAGGGCTGCTCCCAGCACGTGTGAGTGCTCCTACAATCCTGATTCCCACTGAGGAATTTTGCTCTGGGCCTGCACACGGCCTGTTCTGAGCATTTGTGTTATGAGGCCATGGTGTGGCCTCCTTTTTCCATGAGAAAAAAGGGGAATAAAAGGGGTTTCAAAGTGTCCATGCAGAGCGAGGCGTGAGGAATCTGCAGTGGGAAGAAGGAGACCTCGTAATTCTGGCAATTCCCAGCTCATGTGGGTGAGATCAGGGTTTGGGCCATGCTCCTTGCGTGGATTTTTTTGGGTGTTGAGGTGTGAGGGCTGACAGGGAAGTCCAGTGTGAGTTTTGGGTGGGGCGTGGAGGCGTATGGCAGTGCTGGGTTTGGAGAGCAGCACCGTGACTTTGGGACGTTTCTGAAACATAAATTAAATCACACCCGAGCCCTCGGACCGCAGCAAACCTTGGCACATCCTCCTCTTTTTTGACCTAAATGAAGGGGTAAAAGCTTGGGAAGACAGGAAAAAGAGAGCATTGACTGTCCTGCAGCTCCTGCCACAGGAGCAGGGTCTTGGATCATCTCCCAAAACTGCTGCTCTGGAACTCCTCCACGTCGCCCCACTGCCACCAGTCTGGGACCATGGAAAATTACAGAAAAAAAAGGCCAAATCCCTCCATCCTTTCTTCCCTCCAAGAGTTCCAGAAACTCCAGCTGAATTTCACAAATTCAGGAGGCTTTTGGCTGGTTTGCCTAAGCCCGAATCCAAATTTTTGGTGGCTGAACCAATCCTTGAGACGAGACTTTGAGGTTTTGTGTCACTGGCAACAATCTTTGCTTTTGCTTTTGTTTCCTTTCAGGCCTGTGGTGCTGCTGGGTGAGGAGCTGATCCTGTGTGGACCTACGTGAGGACAGCTAAGAGGATTGGGGTCTTCCCAGTAATCACTGCAAATAATCAAAAAATCCCTCAAAAATGCTGGAAAATATGAAAAGGTCGATGAAGCAGAGGAAAAGAGTGATCCAACATTTTTTTGTTTTGTTTTGTTTTGTGTTTTTTTGCTTCCCTTAAAGGAATAATGCATTATCTGGAAATCCCACTTTATAGCTCGGAATTTGTTTTTGTGTTGGTGTCTTTCAGTCCCTGAATAAAGTGCGACCACAGAAATCGGACACCAAAGCAGCAGCAGTGGGTGGCAAATTTCTCCCTCACCACAAACATCCTCCCATCCTTGACAGTCCAGACCCAAAGCGTTTTGTTGTGCATCTCATCTTCAAGCAGGCTGGAGGAGAAATGATCAGTTTGGTGGGGTTTTGACCCCAAAATGCTGCTGAGTTCTCGTCCCCCGAATGTCCACGGGGATGTTCTGGTCCGTGGGGGTGGCTGTGCTCCCTCTGTTAGCCAGATTTGAGGGCACTGCTGGTTCCCTCCTGTGGGATTCCTGCAGGATTGGAGTTTCCTGGCCAAAAAACGGGTCCCTCATCTGCTGGACCTGCCTGAAGAAGGTGAAGTGCAGAGTCACTGCAATCTTTTTAAACTTCAAAATTTTAGCTTGAAAACATCCCAGCCAGAGAAATGCTTCTCCACAGTGAGGATCCATATCCCCCCAACCCCAAACACGGATTTGCACCTCCAGCCACGCTCAGCTGCATTATTCATTTATTTCTGCAGCTGAGCTCTTGCACCATAAAAAGTGGCAGGGAAGACTCTTGCCAGGCAAACCCCCAGCGTGCTCCGGCCCTGATTTGTGTCAGGATTCTGGGGAGGCACAAAAACATCATCCGAGCAGAGCCACTCAGAGCTCTGCTGGCTCTGCTGCTGCCACAATGCTAGGTTTTTCACTGCCAGCCTCCCCTGTGACAGAAAGCATCTCCCACCACCATTGCCTCCTGCACAGCGTCAAGGCTTGGCCTCGGAAAAGCTGCTGCAGGATAAAAAAAAAAAAAAAAATGCTACCTGGAGCTCCAGTTTGTGACAGGAGCTGTGACCCAGCCCCTCTTCCCTGAGCTGCGCGCGATTCCAGCGGATTTTGCTGCAAATGTTGGATGTTACAAACCTGACCCGAGACTAAAGCGAAGCAGCTCAGTGGGGGCCAAGTGTAGACGGCTGAAGGGGAAAAAAACTTCCCAGGGCATGAGGGTGTTGCTTAATTTGGGATTTTACTGGAGGTGGGGACATTTTAATTTGAAATTTGCCCGTTTTCTCTTGATTGGAAAAGGCTCGTTTTTCCCGGCTTCTCTTTGTGGGATTTGTGTTGAGTTCAAAACTGAATCTGGGTGGTTAAAAATGTAACGGGATATGTGCTGTCCTCAGCTCTTCCCTTGCAGGCTCTCCTGCATTCCCTGGAATTCATGGTGAGAACACTTTTCAGCTTAAGAACAACTCTCTGCAGTCGTTTCTGCACGTAATTCCAAACTGTGCTGGCCCAGCTCTGCAGCTGCTGGAATTCCTCTTCCTTAGCAAAACTTTGGGTTTTCCCAGCTCTCAGGTGGTCCCCTTGTAGTTATTTCTTCTTTTTTTTTTTTTTTTTTTTTTTTTTTTTTCCCAGCCATTANNNNTTTTTTTTTTTGGATGCCAGGCAGTTAAATCTGGCACAATCATTTATTTTTCCAGGTGAAATGACACCTTTGCTGCCCCCCAGCTGAGAGGGGAGTGTGGTCTGCCCCTCAAGCACTAAAAGCTTACCACTATAACGCCCCTGGTTGTTTTAATAATCAGATTAAATCACAATAACAATAATCGTTTTAAATATCACAACATGACGAAAAACCCCACGGGTCTGATTCATACCTCTGTGGAGCATGGAATTTTTACACCAACCAATGGAACAACTTGATTTTGTTGTCTGAAATAGCCAGAAACTCTCCTTGGTCTGCTGCGAAATGTCCTTAGGGAAGCATCTCCATCCAACAGAAAATATCTTTAAGCCAGGATTTTCCCAGAAAGTTCCATCCTCTTCCTTTTGCGTGTTTTTCCTCCCACCCGGGACGAGGGCAGGACTGAGAAGTGAGCCCTGGGGTGCTCGGGGTGTGATGTCTCCCTCTTCAAAGAGGTGTTTTGGAAAGAGCCCGGCCCCGTTGGCAAAGGGGTCTCTGCCCTTCGCCCTCCTCCCGCTCCGCTGCCAGGAAAAGCCAGGGGAGCTTTGTGGAAGGTTCCAGCATCAACAGCCCGAGGGCTGGCAGCTCCCACCAGGCAGAAAACAACCCCAGTTACCCCAAAATTACCCCAATTACCCCTGCCAGCACCACGCTGGGATGCTCTGCCTCCCTGACGTCCCAGCAGGGACATCCTGCTCCCCACTCCTCGTCCTTTGCCATCCATGGATTCCAGCATCCCATCCTGACAGAGGTGTGGAAGAGCTCTGTTAATTCCCCTGCCAGCTCAGCCCTTTTTGTTGTTGTTTTCCATGAGAACAGGATATGTTTATCCAGCTTTGATTTCTCTTCTCCTTT
>VYXD01004009.1:1011-14232 GCA_013397195.1 Hylia prasina
AGCTCTCCCCTCCGGCGCCGAGAGCGAGAGCCCGCGGCTGCCCCAGCCGCGTCCTTCCCCCTCCGAGAGAAACCTCCCAGGGACAAAGGTGCAGCCAGGTGCTGCACTCCGCTCCTCTGGCCACTTTTGGTTTTTCGCTTAAGTGCCAAAAAATACCCGGTAGTTAGTTTCCTAGCAACTTACGGGAAAAAATTCTGTAAGTAAAAAAAGAAACAGATCTAACCCCCAACAATTAGTTACTTACTTAGAATAACAAAAATACAAATCAAATGGCTCCACACATGAAGTGACAAATGAAGCAACGAAAGATATAGCATATGGTAATTATAATAAATGGCTTAACTGAAAATTTGTAAAATTAGTACCCCATCACTCATTTTGACTTGTGTGTCTTATTTAGATGGAGATGTCTCACCGCTTTGCTGTAATTTAGCTTTAATAACATCTCTGTTAAGTAGATGCCTGTTGAACAGACAAGCATTACTTAAATAATGGCACTTCAGCAGTGAATTAACTTTCTCCTCCGCAATTAAGTAGCTGTCCATCACATTCATCAACTCACTAAATCATCTTTCTGTATCTTCATTATTATGAATTAGCCACATACAGTGGTAGGCCATGCAGTAACTACTTCCCAGGACTAAGTCTGGGTCCTTTACATACTGATGGTACTGGGAAGGAAAGAGAGGATAGTAGTAACTACTAAAAAATCTGAGGATGGGTGATTTTTAGGGTTAGGAAGGACAAAGGCATGTACTTGACTGATAGAGTAATAAAATGCTAGGTTATTACAACGGTATCTTTTGTCTACAGCTGCTTTACTCACATTGCATACACATCTACAAGCTTCATATTCTGCTCCAGATTTGTCAGATTCAGGTTAATTTTATTTTGCAGTGTTCATTTTGGGATGGAGAACAGGGAGAATAGGACAAAAAGTGTATGATGCTTTCTTCAAATTCTTCCATGTTACTTACAGTACATGTTATCTAAAACCTGAAATTCACAAGATCACAGTTGTAAAGGGTCAGGTAAAATCAGGAGTTCAAAGATTTAGATTTCTCATGTACCATGGATCACAAATGGTTAATCCAGTTTTAAGCCAAACACATGGAGTTTAAACCAAACAACTGGATAAGAAAATAACCATTTAGTTTTCATTTGAATATGCTTTTTAATTTCTTTTTGTTCCATGATTAACCGCTTCAATTTTGATGAAGAAATGGCTTATTTTGTATTTTATGGTTTTAATTTCAATTCATTACTATTGCACTTACCTTGAGTAACTTCATTCTTTGTTACCTTTTATTTTGAGATAAAGGGTGATACAAGTACATCCTAACAAAGTCATCTTTCATCTTTCTTTTGGTTGCCAGTCAAACTGAACTGATAAAATTCTAAGTTTCTCTAAGGTTTGTTTCTTTAGTGTTGTTGAAAAGTTTTGTTTCATACCCTTCCTTGTTCCCTGAAACACACAGATTAGTTAAGTGGATGGGGCCACTGGTGGTCATCTAGCCCAACCCCTCTGCTCAAGCACAGTCTGCTAGACCAGTGGTACTCAGGATGCTGACAGATTTTGAATGAATACCTGTGGAGAAGGAGACTCTGGTCAATCTGTTCCAGTGCACAGTCACCTGCACTGTAAATAAGTTCTTCCTCATGTCCAGGTGGAACTTCCTGGGCATCAGTGTCTGCCCACTGCCTCTTGTCCAATTGCTCAGCACCACTGAAAAGGGCCTGGTCCATCTTCTTGGGACTTTCCCTTCATGTACTGATAGATGTTGATGAGATTCCCCTCTCAGTTCTATCTCCTTGAGCAGAACAGCCCCAGCTCCCTCTGCCTTTCCTCATACGAGAGATGCTCCCTCAACCTGCTGGCAGTACTAAGCTACTGCTAATGCTTAAATTAATTTATTTTAAAAAATCACATTTGCTTGTATTGAAAGCAGAACTGAACATTTTAGTCCTGCAGGTACTACTACTTCTTTTAACTATTTTCATGAAATGCAGCCTAGGGCTCCACAGAAATTACAAATTTCATACTAGTTGTATAACCAATTATTTGACTTCTCTGTTTTCTGTTTGCCCTTTATCCTGGGACTAGAATGCTTTTCACTATATTTGCCTGCCTTTCTTCCTTTTGTTTTCAAAGGTTCTGAAGTGTACCATGACAACATATTCCAACAAGTCTTCAGACAGATGGTCAGTTATAGCAAAGGGAATCTGCAAATATGCCTTTAAAAACAGTATCTCTCTTCAATTTTCATGTCCTTTTGGTAGTGCTAAGACCTGTTCCATAATCAATGAAACTAAAATTACAGCCCTCTCAGGAATAGCTTTCTCTTTCTCTCTCTCTCACATTTTTTTTTTTTTTTAAATATATATTTTGGGGGTTATTAATAGCTGTTTGTTTTGCTGCAAAATTGTTTCCAAAAGCATTAGCATCATCATCTGGCATACACTTCTGTGAGTAATTTCTGGATTTCAAACTAGGTAGTACATTTCTAAAAGAATATCTGTTTGTTAGTTCCTTGTGATTCAAATATAAATATGAACATTTTGTTCATATGGTCTAATAGATAATAAAGTCATGCATTTTCTTCCTGAAATATATAGTGGCTACAGTTTTTCAAGATTTACAATAGGGAGATACTAAGTTTAGGTGGTAGAAATAGTGATATTCTCCTCATTGGAGAGATATTTTTCCAAAGCTAGCTTTTGTTCATAAAGAGATTAGTTTTATGCATTTATATGAAGCAAATTACTACAATATGTCCAATAATTTTAAGATTAATAAAAACAAGAAACAATGAAACAATTTACTGGGCAATCTGCACAATAGAAATATTAACAATTAAGTAATTAGAGAAAAATATCTTCTATTTCTCCTTTTAGGCAACAGCCTAAATGGGATCCTGCCACTTATTGAATTGTGCATAGTTAATTATAAAATCTTTGAACCATAAGATTGAAATTCCATCTTTTTGCAAGTAGATCAAGGTTATGCTTAAGAATAATCCAGAAGTAGTGCACTGCAGAAAGGCAATCCTGGAAGAGAAGCAATGAGCTTCATCCTCCAAGAAACAGATCTGAAAATTTTAGATGAGTGCAAGTCAAATAATTGGATGGAAGACACAGACAAATTTAAATATGTGACACACAGGACCATTAAAGTTCTTGCAAAACAGAACCAGCTCCTTGAATTTCATGCCTCCTGACAGCAAAGAGAGCAATGTTCATTTTGGTCACATGTTTGGAGGCTGTGTATTAAAATTAATGATTTTTAGTGTGGTGATTTTTAGTGTCCCAGATAAGGCGGCTAAAATAGTTTAGCTAACTTAATCCACCCCTCTGTAATCATGTTTCTGGGATAATCTAAATTTGTGCTATTAAGTGAAAGAAGAGGTGGTGGTTTTTTCACTGCAAGTTCATTAGCTTTAACCTCAATTTAGTGTACCATTTTAATATCAAAAAGAGATGTCCAACAAACAGTAAGACTTTTTAAAAACTTAACCTCTGAACTGGATAACTATCACTATTAGAAGTTAGGCTGTAGAGAAAAATCTTAACAAACCACATTTTGACAACTGTTCTCCCTGTGCTGAATGGCCTAAATTATTCTGCTGGTAATTTTCCTGTATCCATCACCTTTTCTCAAATGAAAGCTGCAATTAAGAGTAAACATCTCCAGTTCTACACAAAAAGTTTCCCCAGCTGGATCTCATAAGCACAAACCTGGAAGTTTTCCAGGACATCAACTAAGTTCTGCTATGTTTAGCTTTTTTTTCATACATTGTTATGCTAAAACATCAATACTATGCAGCTGTAAACTGCATAGTATTAAACTTTACACACCTAATTTTAAGGTAGGAGAGGTTGAATTTGAAATAGTGATCCCAATTCATCATCCCATTATTTGCCACTGGTTCTACAAGTTCCATCCACCTTCTTGTCTGGTGCATTTTTGGTAGAAACAGGCTATCCAATTCAGCTCAAAAGTAAAAACTAACCTGGTTTTGTAATTTCATTGTGCTTCAGTTTCCTGGTCTAACATATTATATTTGATATTTATCACATAACTGTAAGGCTGTTTGCATCACAAACAATAACCACATACCATAGACACACTCATGTATTCAAAAGCTAATTTAGATAGCTGTAGTTTAGGTGTTGTTCTACATGTTATTCTATTATAGCATATGACTCTGCCTTCTATTAGGCTGCTCTTGCTTTACGTAGTAGAGAACCAGGATGACAGCTGAACTCCAAACTTTGTTACTAAAAATGTGTCAAGTGGGTCAGTCAGGATGTGAAGCCAAAACAAAAAAGAACCACTGCAAGAGTGTTCTGTGGCGTCTGATCCGTGCTCACAGAAGCAGCCTGTGACCTGAAACCCTGAAACACACATTATTGTAGCACTGCAGATCTGCTCCTTTTGGCTTCTTGCTGCCTAGGGGACAGGATAGGGTGTCTGTGGTCTCTCTGCATGAAAAAGCCTGTCACAGTCTGGCTGATAAGAAAAGTGGTTCGTTTAAAGTCATGCTCAGCTCTTGTCCTAGGCAGGACTGGTTTTCCTTAGAATGGACTCTTTACCTACCAATTCTGTAACCACTTTGTGCTGAAGGAGGTTTCTGCAAACACCCCAAGGCAAAAGGATAGCATTTTACTGTGTAAACCCATCTCATTCTGGTTTTTGCTGCTTAAATTCCTGAAGTATTAACACTGCATTAACAGAACTTATTTGGATTGTTCATATTGAGGGTTTCTTAAGAATGAAGTTAATTTGGAAATATGAATCTGCATTACCTGGAGTTTTCTTCAGTTATTGTTCCACAATTGGTTTTCTTTTATGTGGAAAATGTTGCATTTATATAAAGAAAGTTATTAAATTAGCGTAACCTAGTATTATATTGTTCATGCTCTCACTGATGTGGAAGAGTATTGCATAGATTTCTGGGAGTATTATCAAATATACTACAAATCAATTATTCTTCACTTTCAACTTCAACAACTAGACAGATGGTCAGTTATAGCAAAGGGAATCTGCAAATATGCCTTAATTTTAAAAATAGTATCTCTCTTCAATTTTCATGTCCTTTTGCTAGTGCTAAGAATGTGACTGAATGGCTGACAAGCCAATGAATGTTACAGAGACCAACAGAAGGCTATCTTCTTTGTATGACTGGTATTTTGCACTGTGTGAGACAGCAATTATAAATCATCTGCCGTAGCAGGGATTATGCACTCACAGCATCAAACCTCTGAGCAAAATTTACCTGACAGAATTCAGCACAATGACATCTGAAGAAAATGAATGCAGCGGATACAGCAATCTGCATATGGCAGTTTTCACAATGAAAATGAATTTTCACAAAATAACAGCATAAATTGATGATCCATTGGAAAGTGCCATTACATAAAAGTTAGAATTGTCACATAAATGAAACAGAACAATTTATTCATAGGATCTCAGAAAATTAATGGCAGGTAATTACTTAAAAATTTACACTCCTCTGAAGTAACTATAATTCTCCATACAGCAATTTTCTCACTGACAAAACAAATAAAATCTTCAGATAATAAGTAGAAATAGCGATTTGCAAAAACTGTAATTGATTGCATTTCCTGAAAAGACTTTACAGGCCACAACATATGATAAAGTAAGTTCCCTTTCTGAAACTCTTATTCATGCAAGCAATCCTCACTCATATAAGTAACTACAATAAAGTTAATGTGTCTTCTAATGAACATATACACAAACCAGATCCCACTATACTGGTCATCCCACATCATAAAAAAGACCTAGAGTGAAAAAGATTAGTTTTTACATTGGATTCTGTGAGTCTGTGTAACACACAGGTCTGTGAAAAAAGTATGTTTAAAGCCTACACTGATGCCTTTTTAAAAAAGCAGTATCACATTTAGGTAGCTGTAGGAAGATTAAAAGACAGATAATATTTTGAACATAATGGTTGAGTTAGGTCGATATGGAAAGCAATGCTCATATTTGAATTAACACAAAAATCTTACATAATAACATCACTCATAATCCTTCTTCTATGCAGCTGTTAACCAGGGAATGTGGTTGTTGTCCCTATAGAAATTAGGTAAAAGTAGTGTGTTGCCTTTTCTCTGTGATATTTAGGAATGGACAAGTTTTTATAATGTCAAACGTCAAACATATTAATGGACTCCAGTAATTCTTCCCTATGACTTCTTATTAAAAAAAAATTCCAAACCATATAATGTAAACTTAATATGTTAAAAATGTAACAGTTAGGGTACAGATACACTTGGCTTTTAATCAGGTTGGCTTTTCAATCTTGGCTTTTAATCTGCTCAGGCTGAAGAGAGCAAGAAATAAGTAACACAACAGTCCCAAGTCACAGAGAATATCACTAGATTCAGTGCAGGTCAGGTGAACACCACCAATATAGACTCTCATTCCCACACAAGTAAGTTTCACTGAAAAGTGCATGTAAGTGCATATAACAGTATTTTGTCAAGGGAACAAAATATTGACAAGACACTGCATTCCCTGTGAAGCTCCAATATCCCCTGGGCAAAATAAATAACCCATTATAAATAAATGCTTGGCTACTCCCGTTCTCCACATTACATCTTTACAATTAATCTCACTTTTTGTAAATGTATTGCTACATAAAACACAGAAGAGGAAATTAGCAACAGCTGACTAACCCTTATCCTGAAGCACAAAAGCTGATTAGTAATGTTAAGTATTTGATGGAAGTTTCATGTGAAAACATCTACCTCTTGTGCCCAAAGTTGGAACTGCCACAGAAAATTTTCATTAACCAGTAAAGAATAAAACTTAATTTATTGTTATTATTATTATTATTATTATTATTATTTCCCTTCCATGCTGGTTCATACTGATAATATAGTTCTTCACAGTGTAAGAATAATGTGGAACTTTGCACAGTCCTTTTCTCTCTATAGACTGAAAAATCAGGCCTCAGTGAGGGACAGGGTCTCCTACGGCCACGCCAGGAAATCGCCATGTAAAAAAAGTTTCAAAAGCACTGATTTCTAATGCAACTAAGTTAAATTAGATGAGAAAGGTAAGCTTACTTCAAAAATCTTAGAGCAACTTCAAGTGCAAAAAGTGCAAGGCTTAGAATTCTGATTTATTTAATGTGGGTAGAAATGAGTAAGTGGTATCAAAATCTTTAGAGAACCAGATTTGGTGTCTTTAACCTGGTGTTGTGAAGATGTTGGCAAGGTTTTCTATTTTGTATTCCTCCAACCCTTCTTCTAAAACTTCATTTTATAGGTAATTTATTTCTGATTTACTATGTTCTGTTCCATGAAGTTTTCATAATTTTTTTGCCCTTATTACTTTAGAAGAGATTTTCCATACTGCTTCCACGTCAGTCTCAATTAAAAGAACATGAGAAAGGCCAGATTAGGCCAGAACAAGAGGTCATCTCTTAGTCTCATGCCTTCAAACAGGAGAGATTTCCCCAAGCCTTCCTTTATGTTTGGTATCAAATTTCTAACGTATGGGAACTTGATTGCCACTCAGAGAAACTAAAAAGGGGAAAACAGTATACAGAAAGAAAGGAAGACCAGTATTGATTTAAGTCCAAAGTAGTGGAGAAGGGAGGCACTTAGGTAGCCAAACTATTGTGTTCCTATACAGCTTTAAACTTATACCTATTGTTGTTTCAGGAAGCCTGAAAGCTCATCTCCAATTAGAATTGAGTTCTGCTGGTACACTCTGTTCTGGTTGTACCTGCCTACCCCTTAAAATAAGAGTGCCAGAATTCAGATACACCTTAATGCATTTACAAGGACTTGGGTAAAAGGAGCCTGCTCCTCTAATTAGTAACTTTGCTTAAATTAATTTTTGCTGAAAAATATTCACGTCCTCAATTTTTTTGAAAAGCATGTATATAAGTATCATAGAACCATTAAGGTTGGAAAAGACCTCCATGATCATCAAATGCAATCTTTGACCAATCACCACCATACAAAATAAGTACAAAGTGCCACATCCAGTTATTTCTTGAACATCTCCAGGGATGGTAAATTCCCACTTCCCTAGGCAGTCCATTCCAATGCTTAGCTACTCTTTCAGTGAAGAAATTTCTCCTGATGTCCAACATGAACTTCCCTGGTGCAGCTTGAAGCAATGTCTTCTCATCCTGCCTCTTGCTGCCTGGGAGGAGATACCAACACCCACCAGGCTACACCCTCCTTTCAGGCAGCTGCAGAGAGAAACAAGGTCCCCCCTGAGGCTTCTCTTCTCCAGAATAAACATCCCCAGCTCCCTCAGCCGCTCCTCACAGGGTCCTTCAGACTCTTCACCAGCTCTGTTGCCCTTCTCTGGACTCANGCCCATGATCCAGCCTGTGCAGATCCCTCTGCAGAGCCTGCCTGCCCTCCAGCAGATCAGTTTGATGTCACCTGCAAACTGCCTGAGGGTGCACTCAATCCCTTGTACAAGTCATCTATGAAGACATTAAACAGGATTGGCACCAGTACTGGTGTTATATCTGGTTATATCAGCTGGATATAACTCCATTCACCACCACTCTCTGTGCCTGGCCATTCAGCCAGTTTTTTACTCAGGAAAAAGTAAAAGAGCACTAATCCAAGCCATGGGCTGCCAGCTTCTCCAGGAGAATGCTGTGGGAGAGAGTATCAAAGCTTTACTGAAGTCCAGCTAGAATACATCCACAGTTTTTCCCTCATCTATTCAGCAGGCCACCTGCTCATAGGCCCCAAAACTGCCAGAATTCAAGTAGGGTTTAGACAATGCTCTCAGCCACTTGGTGGGATTTCCCCTCTGTAGGGATAGGAGTTGGCCCCAGAATGCTACAAAATGGCTTGGTAACTGCAGAAGAGAAACTGTAATTTGGTCCCTGTCTCCCTGTTTTCAAGGAATTAGACATTGCATACTAAGCCATATTGAAGAAATGCAGAAGAAGGTGTTTGGCATCAAGGGTGAAATCTCAATGCTTTAACTTTCTTCAGTTCCCCCAATCCAAAATCTAACTGAGCATGTGCTCATGGGAGAGGTTGTGCTTTCCAATGCTCAGTGTTATCTTCTGCCCTAGAAGCAAAGCCCCACACACAAAGCTCTGCTGAGGAGAAGGAGATGCAGACCACCCTGGTCATTGTGTAGATGTATTCCCTGCTGTCCCAACTGGACTCCTCACCCCGCTCCCATGACTCCACTACTTGGACTAGTGTGCCAGGTTTGTCTATGCTACATGCTCAATTTTGCAGTCTCAAAGTAGTTCACACTTCTTTTGGATGTCCTGCTAGACATGCTCCTTTTGTACAACACTGACCATTACTTTGGCTTTGCTTATCCCATCCATTTATTTTTCTAATAGAATAATTATGACAAGCCTTGCTTGTGAAGCAACTCAGACCACTAACAAGCAATGTTTTTTCTCTGTAAAAACATTTTTCTCTACCCAGTAAAAAAGGGCAATGCAGCTGTCTTCTTTCACTCATATTTCATGACTCAGTCACTAATGATAAAAGGAAGGAAGAAATGCAGACATCCAAGACCACAGAAGCAGAACTTTCTGATGAGAATGGTGTCAAAAGGTTTGCATGACACATTGGCAAATCTTTAAATGCTTTATTAAAATTTGAAAGGAAGTATGTCTAAGACCTCTGCTAGTCTTAGATGCTAGTTGCTTGTCTGATATTTGAATAATACCCCTATCTCTTAAGATAGTATTTCATTTCCAATGAACTTTTGTAGAAAAGCTTCCCTCATTTAAGTTATGGAACAAACATAACATAAAGGTGTAGAAGGCCAAACAGGATTTTACCTCATCAGTGTCATCTTATCTCATATTTCTTTCATACGAAAATGAATTACTGAAGTAGCTTGGAATCTAGAAAAAAACCACTGGACTCTAGTTCACTGCTTCAGAGAAAAAGGAGTTTTTGTGTGATATTTGCATTTTGACTCATTGGTAAGATGGAGTGAACTGCTTTGTGGAGCACTGGATCTAATAACCATGCAGCACCAAAGCATTATAAAAGAAGGATTAGACAACCAGCAAGGTGGGACTTGGTGTCCCTGAGAGCATAGATGGGTCATAATTGCTGTATCATCTCAAGTACATAGTAAAGATAGCCATGATAGCCCTACAAACATCTTATCTTTTTTACAGTCTCATCACAATGGTTTGGCAGGAGAAAACACAAAATTTTTTTGCAGTTTCAAACGAAATATCAAACAAGACCTGGAGGGATAAATAAGACTGAAAACGGAGGATGCTTCTGTTTTTCTCAAATAAAACAGGAAGCCTGAATGAAGTGTCAGCTTTTGTGATCAGAAGGGGATGTGCAGCCTGACTTGTATCATATGTGGCATTCCCCAAATACAGATAAAGGAGGGGTCTGATGTGTCCCTTAGAAGAGAAAGCAGAAATAGAAAGGTAACATGCCTTTAGTTCCCATTCTACCAGACTACAAGTCTTTGGTAGAAGTTGAACCATTCCATTAGATAATGTATGTGCTAATTTCTTTCGTGCTCCATGCGATTTCTCATTTTTTTTTGCTTGTGAACTGTGTTATAAAAGGAATATCTACACATCTATCTAGCTGCAATAGGAATACTGAACTGAAAAAAGACAAGAACAGATGCACCACCAAAGGTTTATCTAGCCTCAAATATTTGTAAGTATTACCAGAATCAGATTCTTATGGAAGAATATCAGAATATTTCTCTGTAATAAGATTGTGGTTCAAGAACCTCATGAGCCAGCAATGTTTCAATAACCTTTGTGTTCAATAACCTTTTCTTTCATGATTTTGTCTTTTTCTTTGAACTCATGGAAACTTCTGCATCAACAGTACTTCATGGCAGATATCAAAGTACATATTCAGTTGGGCTGCAGGACAAATATCTCTTTATTTTGGACCTACAATCTACTGGTTTATATGATAACTCCTAACAGATGGGATAATGAGTCACATTCTCTGTGTAATTCATGACTTTATAGATATAGATCATAAACAGAATGATCTCTATCAAATGTCTATTTTCTAGGCCACCAAGTTCAAGTCTGTTCAAGTTTTTTTCTCTCATATCTAAGTCATTCTTTATCTTGATTTATCTGTATCATTTCAAGTTTTGTTAAATACATCCTCAGATACACTGAACAGGACTTTATTTAAATGAAGCCTATGCTCTAAGAAAGGTTTGTGAATACACATTGAAAATCTCTTCAACAGTAAGAGCTTATAAATGTGCATTATAATTCCTTTATTTGAGTCTTTAAAATAAGAAATGAAAGAAATCTACTTTTCTTACATACTTCTAAGCAAGTTCCTTTTTAAAAGTATGGAAAAATATGTACTTACATGATTCAGTGAGAGTAAAAAGAATACAGTATCAGAGACATAGTCAGATATTGTCATTTAAAAATTTCATTTAAACGGTTTATTTCTTCATCTATTTATTAATAATTTAAACTTTCTTATAATTACATGAAGATTTGTATAAATACCATTCCATTTTAATAGTAAAGGCAATTAAAAATATAATTATCAACTTAATAATGATCAGAAAGTTTATTAAAATAATACATTTTGAAAGGATTTTTTCACATAAGTAACTATAAATTCTCCTTAATTTGAATTTCCTACATTTTTTTGAGAAACAGGACATCTTGTCTAAGCAATAACTCTTAGTCATAGGAAAAACACTTAAGATTTAGTAAACTAAATACATGAGTTGGCTTTTGAATCTCAGTTGTAGGGTCCTGAATCTCATTCCAACACAAACCAGAGATATTGTTCAACAGAAGACACATTTCCATGGCCTTGGGAGTGCCAGGTTGGGAATGGCTGCTATTCAGATGTGACTGAAAGGGAGGTGTCTGGCAAAAAAATGCTGGTTTGTTTGGTTTTTTCACCTTGTCTGAAACTATCTTCTTTGTATCTAGTGTTATTTCCAAGATGTTATTTCAACTTTCTCATTCCTGGTCTGCCAGGAAAATAATTTATTGACCTTTTCACCCCTTTAATACACAAGTGCACTTGAGTGCAGCAATTGCTTACAGACCTTATTCTCAGACAGTTCATTATGTTCTTTCCAGAAACTATTTATAAATTATCATACATTTTAAAACAATCTGTTAGGATAAGTAATGCAAGTGTTTCACCCCTAGGAAAATGTGAAGAATAACCTTTTTGCATTACACCTTTAATTTCTCCCTTTGTTTCTCCTCCAATAAGAGACTACCCTGTGCTGCTCACACAAATCCTATTACATTAAGAATTAAAGTAATGTTAAGAATTGTATCTTCTGTGATTACCGCCTGAAAGAGCCACTATAGTTTTCTGAGACTTCATTCCTCCTTTTTGCTCATTCCAGTTTCTAAAACCAACTTTCTGCTTTTCTCTTATTTAATTCCATGCTCCACTTCGTATTTTGTTTTCAAATACACCAATACATTGATTAACCAGTAACAAAATGAATATTAGGGATAATGTGAGCCTGCTACTGAATGGAACAGGGACCCAGTGACAGAGGCTGCACAGAAGGCAGAATTACTGAACATCTTCTTTGCTCAGTCTTCACCCCTCAGGCATTCTAACTTGGAAGATCAGGGAGAAGGTCTGGAAAAAGAAAGACCTTCCTTTGGCTGAGGAGGATTGGGTAAGAGATCATTTAGTTAAACTTGACATCCACATGTCCACAGACCCTGATGGGATGTATCCATGAGTGCTGAAAGAGCTGGTGGACACCATTGTGAGACTATCTTTAAAAGGTCATGGAGATAGGAGAGGTGCGGAGGACTGGAAGAAAGCAAATGTCACCCTGGTCTTCAAAAGGGGCAAGAAGGAAGACCCAGGAAACTACCAGGCAGTCAGCCTCACCTCACATCCTTGGGAAAGTGACAGAGCACCTCATTCTGGAGACCACCTATATCCACATGGATGACAAGATGATGATCAGGAGTCATCAACGTGGAGAAATAACACTTGTTCAAGCCTGATTACCATGTACAATGAGATAAGTACCTGGACAGATGAGGGAAAAGTAGTGGATACTGTCTACCTCAACTTCAGGAAGTCTTCTGACACTATCTCTAATGTCAGGCAAATGCAAGGTCCTGCTCCTGGGGAAGAACAACCCCAGGCACCAGCACAGCCTTGGGCTGACCTGCTGGGGAGCAGCTCTGAGGAGAAGGACCTGGGGGTCCTGCTGGGCAACAAAAT
>VYXD01004009.1:14327-86285 GCA_013397195.1 Hylia prasina
GAGCATGGCAGGCAGGTGGAGGGGGGTGACCCTGCCTCTCTATTCAGCTGTGATGAGGATACATCACTCCAGATGTTCTGGGCTCCTCGGGACAACAGATATGGAGCTCCTGGAGTGGGTCCAGCAGAGGCCACAAAGATGATGGGGGGACTGGAGCACCTCACTGATAAGGAAAGGCAGAGGGAGCTTTGGTTAGCCTGGAGAAGCCTGAAGGGGATCTATCAATGTGTAAGTATCTGAAGGGAGGATGTCAAGAGATGGACCAAGCTCTCCTCAGAGATGCTAAACAATAGAATGAGAGGCAATGGGCAGAAACTGGAACACAGAAGTTCTACTTGCATATGAGGAAGAACTTCTTTAGAGTGAATTACTGAGACCCAGAACAGATTGCCCAGAGAGGGTATGGAGTCTNTATTCAGCTGTGATGAGGATACATCACTCCAGATGTTCTGGGCTCCTCGGGACAACAGATATGGAGCTCCTGGAGTGGGTCCAGCAGAGGCCACAAAGATGATGGGGGGACTGGAGCACCTCACTGATAAGGAAAGGCAGAGGGAGCTTTGGTTAGCCTGGAGAAGCCTGCAGGGGATCTATCAATGTGTAAGTATCTGAAGGGAGGATGTCAAGAGATGGACCAAGCTCTCCTCAGAGATGCTAAACAATAGAATGAGAGGCAATGGGCAGAAACTGGAACACAGAAGTTCTACTTGCATATGAGGAAGAACTTCTTTAGAGTGAATTACTGAGACCCAGAACAGATTGCCCAGAGAGGGTATGGAGTCTGTTTCTCCAGAAAAGAGATTACTCAGAAGTTGTCTGCACACATTCCTCAGTACTATTGGTCTAGGGAAACCTGCTTGTGTAAGGAGGTTGGACTAGATGACCTAGAGTGGCCCTTCCCAACTTCAGCCATTTGATGATTTTTTTTGATTCCATGATTCTTTTTGATTCCATGATTCCTTTTGATTCTGTGATCTTAAACAGGTGGGTTTTTTTGGTTTTTTTTTTGTTTGTTTGTTTTGTTTTGTCCTGTTGGGGTTTTTTTTTGTTTTTGTTTTTTTTTGTTGTTGTTGGGGTTTTTTTTGGTTTTTTGTGTGTTTTGTTTTGTTGTTTTTTTTTTTCTCTCCATGCTGCATGCTATAGAAATAAGGTGTTATTTTTGAAGGGCATTGTGCCACAGCTACGGAGGAAAGGAGCATGCTATATTCATTCAACATCAGTAAAACCTGTTCTGGTACCATGGTAATCTATACCAGGACTAATGCATGGTTGACTCCATGCCAAAGAAGTCACAATGTGCATACAGTGTACTTGCAGTATGCTAGCCTTCTCTCTGCTTGTGGCCAGTTGCTCAGAATTGCCTCTTTTCTCTTTTTATTATTGCACATATTGTAATTGCTTATGCAGCAGTAAACTGAATTACAATCTCAATCTCAAGAACTGAACAGAGGTTCTTTGGGACAGATGTAAGATGACTGGAAGATGCAGAAACACTCTGAGAAGATCTTATAAACCTGCTGTTCTTTTTGTGAACATTTATCTCTTTATTTCTGCCAAACATCACTTGCAGTACCTTTAGAAATCAAACATGAACACAAATATGTATTACCCGCACTAGTGTAGTTTAAAGGTAGAACATGTAAGATGTGCAGGTGCACAAGCAACACGAAGGTTGAAGTCCTTCAGTGCAGCTTGACTTGCTTTAAAAACTCAGAATCCAGGAAAACACTTGAAGTATTCCAAAGTCAAGGCATGTATTTCAAGAGCAGCCTAAGTCAGTGGAGCTTTAGATAATGGCAGCACAATGAAGAAGAGCTGTTACAATAAACACATAAACCATGTACATGTACCCCCTTCTTAAAGCCATTAATTTAAACTGGATTAAAAAGATCTTTAAATAAATGTATGTTACAAACTGTAACTATCAAACTAAAACATCAATTAAGGCAGATATGCTACAGTATAAATTGTTTATATAGGCACAAGGTTTTAAAAAATATTTCAGCTTCATTACTTAAACCAGTTAAATATTTTGTTGTAACTGCAGACTCCATGCTTCTCTAGATTAAGAAAATGAGAAGATAAATTGGCAAACCCAGGTCTATAGTTGTTTCACTAACAGATCTAGGAGGAAACCTAGAATTTATATAAAAAAGGCCAGTCAAGACTGAATCTGTAACTGGTGACTTCTTCAGAACAATAGTTATGACTAGCTGGGGTACTTGAGAGAATCCACCACACCCCGAATTTCTTCTCTTACTTAAAACAAATCTGAGAAAAAGCCAAATGTTTTCATACTTCAGGATAAGGAGTTTTTTTAAATTAGGATATAGTGCAATAAACATTTGATACCAGTTTTCAACAGTTTAAACCCATTATTTGAGGTCTGTGAGCATTCTTCTCATGGGAGCAATGGGAATTGTTGGCAGTTGATTTAGATTCCTGCTTTGATATCATATTTGACGGTGCAATATTTAAATATCTGGGAAGATTAAACAATGCAAAAAATAACAAGTAATATTTTCAATTGCAGTGGAAGTTTTGAAAACTGGTTCACCTTCCATTTTGCATAGACTTTAATTACCATCAAACACACCAGGTCTGATATCAGTATATCACAGCACTTACTCCATTTGAGATATTTGTATTTTTGTCATAGTTTTTAATATAATCCCAATCTTTTTAATTCCATGGTATTCTCTATCCAAAAGTAGTATCTAATATTATGTTTCCTGTTCTACTAATATTTGTTTTGCATGTTCATGCTTGAAGAAATTACAAAGAACTCTAGAACTGAAGAACTGCTTTATTTTTCAAATATTTCTGTTTTGTGTTCCATGTTTTTGCTTTTTGCCTTCCACTTTTCTTATTCATCACTTAGCTCAAATCATTATAACCATTTGAAGGAATATTAACTGATGAAGATTAAAGACATATATTGTGTAATTTTAGAGTTTACAGAAGACCTGTATAATAAAAGGAATAAAAGAGAATTTGGAGTCTCCTGATTTCAAGTGCTGATATGTGAGCTCCACTTCTGTGGATAACATGGTAGCCAGTCTTGCTGAGAAGGAACAGAGAATTGGAACTTTTGAAAAAACACTCATTTGCTTTCATTACAGTCACAGGTCTTGATTAACTTGGAGGGAGGCAGATTAAAGTGTTTTTCATGCTCAGGACTGCTGGAAGCTGGGTTTATGCTTGACATTGAAAACCCATTATTCCAGGCTGAGGAATGAGTTGTTGGTGCTTAATTTTAAAGTAACTTATTATGCATCAGATTTCTAAATCATTACTGAACAAAAAATCGTTTTACAAGAAGTTTGGATTGTATCATTACTTATCCTTTATCAATGACATGTGCAAGTCAAAACTCTTACACATAGAAAAATCTTACACATAGAATCTGCAATATCAGCACATGCATATATGAGAGTCTATCAGCAACATATACAGCAGGAGCAAAGCCTTCAGTAGCTTGACATTTCTCTTATATAGAGCTGGAATTCCAATAAAAAATAATTTTCTTACAAATGCATCTCCTGCCTTGTCCATGACAAATAACATACTAATAATCTGAGCCACAAGAGGGCACAAAATAAGCATTTGGCAGCCCAGTGGCCACAGAATGCATATAACTTTGTAAAAAACACTGCAAAGTATCTTGTGTAAATGTTTCAGAAAGCCTAGAAAAGATAATGTTTGTTGGAATTACAAAATTACAGCTTGTGGAGCAATGTAAATCTTTTTCTCCTCAAATGTGTATGTATACACCACTACACATGGGTTTTGAAGAAAATGCATATGTATTTATCCATAAAAATATCTCTTCCATTAAGCCTTGGAAATTATTTCTCAGTGCAATTAACTTCTAAAAGCTGTGCCCACGCCCATATGTGTACATGCTTGTATGTGTTCACACACTGTACAGTTGTTAACATTTATGAATGGAAAGTAAGAAACCATGTAATTACCAGGCACTAGATAAGTAGATTTGTGAAGGTGGTATGAATAATGGAGGTGAAATCATTTCAGAAAGGAACGTAAGTGGAAAACTGAGAAGCAAAAGCCCTTTATGTTCTCTTATATGCTGTCTGTTGATTTTCTTATGCTGCACAAAACTTTGAAATATAAAATGCTGTAACCAATGAATGTAAGTGGAGAACTTAGATTTGGAGTAGTTTGTGTTTCATGACTCTGTAATTTTGGCATAATTGCATACAGGTATTAATTTAATGTGCAAGTACTTTATCACTGCACGGTGATTTTGAAGACATAATTTAGACAGGAAAAGGCTCTTCACTGAACAGTTGTGGCGTATTTCAGTCTAAAAACTGTATCAAGAACTGATAGCAGATGCTCACAGCTAACATTCCTGATAGGAATTTTCAATTACACTTAATAAAATTTCAGATACTTCTTTTTTCATTTTCAAGACCTTTTCAAGCTCTTCATCACTGTTAATATTTCATTGTCTTCTCATATCACAGTCTCACGATCATCCACCTCAACAGCCATTTATTTTTGCCATTTGTACTCCCACAAATTACTCTGACATTCTACAAGTCTACTGTTTTCTTTTTCCATTTACTTTAAGATTACTTAAATGGTACACACAGTAAATACTACTAGTAGATATAGATGGTAAAAAAAATTCAGTTTCTTGTACTTAAAAGAGTTTCTTAGTGCAAATAGAGCCTTATTTTATAGATTTATACAAAGAAGCAAGCAGTTTCAATCTCTTGCCTCAGAGAACAAGCAGAATCTTAAAAGAAACTAAAATAGATCTCTTACAAAATGCTGACTTGGCCTCCTAAAGATTACCCTTCCCTACACTGTAAGGGCCTGGTACACAAATAAAAGACATAGCTAGCAACCTCTTAATGTAAACAAAACCATGTTTGGAGTCAAAGTTCAAGTGCTGTTTCTGTTACAGTTTGAAATAAATAGGCATGGTCTGAAAACAGAAACAATTTCTAAGGACTGCTGACAGGAATTCTCACATCTTTCCGTAGAGAGAAGTGGGCATCCATTTTTGTCTGGTTCAGACCCAATTCTCCACAAGCCTTGAATATGCCAAATTAATTAATCGCTCCTCTAGACTTGCTCTTACACTTACAGGAGTGTAATCCTCTAAAGGAATGACTTGAGAGGAAAACAGACATTGCTGTCTGTGGTCTTTTGTAGCTGACAAGCAAATTCTTGCTGAAATAAGTTTTGATCCTTTAAAAATCAGGATGCAGAATCCTCTCTGGCTCTGTATGATTGAGATGTGTCTGCCTCAAATCAAATCAGCAGATGTGTATCAATAGTTTGTGTGACAGTTTAAGGTAGTAATAATAAGATCTTTGTCTCTACAGGGAAAGAAAACTGTGATGACTGTTACCGCAAACAATGCCAAAAGCAGAACAAAACTGGACATCTAAAAAACCAATAGGCAAAATGGAGATGGTCAAGAATATTCACACTCGGAATTTTACAATCTAAATTACTTTCAGCAAACAGTGATATGCAGAAAAAAACAGCTGTGAGATCATAAAAATCTAAAACACTGGCACCCATAGAAGGCAGCTATTGAGGACAACAACCTTTACAGCAGCCCCATACTCTTAACAAATCCTTTACTGGTAAATCCTTTTGTAAAAAGTTTATTTGGTTGGTATTGTCTCAGTTTTAATCAGAAAAGTAAAAGTTGCTGAAAAGCAAGCAAATTAAAAAGCTGCTTCAGCGAAATATGAGAATTCCAACCTCCCTTTTGTTTTTCTTCTCTGCAAGATAAAAAGTATTGATTGTGTACAGGTAACCTATTGGAAATGGGTTCAGTTCTACGGACGAAGAGGTTGCACTCCACTAGCGTGTGTCAGGAGATGGATTGAGGGGTGCTCTAATGAACACAGATTATTCTTGAGAGACTAGGGGAAAGATGCACGCAGGAAAACAGGGCTGCAAAAAGGAATTAGGAGAAACTTCCCTCAGAAGACTTCTAACTATCCTTTTATATTTCTGGCATCTCATATGTAAACAGCTGCTTCTCGTCTGGGTTACCTTACTTCTATCGCCAGCGTGGAGCACCGGTATTCTTAACACAGCCACTAAACGCGACAAACGAGCCGAAGCTCTAGGCCAGGCTTTGCATTTCACGGGGCTGAGGCCCGGCGGGCGNGGAGGCGGCGCCCACCGTGACCCCCTCGGCTTCGGCGGCCTTCGGGCTCTTCAGCAGCGACACCAAGAAGTAAGGGAGGTCGGCGGGCTCTGGGGCGGGCGGTGCTGGGCTAGCCACGCGTCCCTCGGGCAGGGACAGTGCTGGGGCCCTGGCGGGGAAGCCGCGCCTCCCACTTGGCTCCCCCCTCGTGACTCCGCGGAAAAGTTTGCTTGCCTGTGTTTAAAGTGTGCACAGATAGTGGGTCACCTATAAAGTGTTTCTTTTGGTTCGTTCGAAAAGCTGCTTTTCGTTTCTCCTGTGTTTCGACAGCTGACCGCGGTGGAATTGTCCTAATTTTGCCTTCAAGTGTCTGTATATACAACGTGTTTGTAAAAAAAAAAAGTATTTGTGGGAGTTGTGGTTGGAAATGTAGTGGATCAGAGCGAGGTGGCCAGCTCGAAGTGGGTGTTAACAGTGTTAACAGTGTCTTGGTCAGAAGTCAAAATGAGGAAATGGGGAAGGTAAAAAAAAAAACAACCAGCCAAGTGCACAGGTACAGAAAGCTTTCAGCTCCTTAAAGTGAAAGTGGATTGGAGAGGAAGAATGACCAAATGAAAGGATCAAAAGGTTTGCTAAGCTGGAATTGTATTCTACAACAAATTGGAAATCTATTCCAAGAGCAACCAATAAAAAGCACCATAAACTAAGGTCTCATGTACATTAGAAAATCAATTGATGCGTCTTCAGTTTGATTGTTCTGCACAAAGAGAACATCTATGCTCTGGAAACCTCAACTGATGTGTTTATTTGTGAGCCACAGCAGAGTAAATCACGAAAACAATGAAGCTGCTGGCACTCCAATGCTTAGCACTGTAAGACAGTAGCTGATGGGCCTCCTCAGTTTGCCAGATGAGTCTCATTTCTTTTTCCCCTTCTGTGTTGCTAAATACTTCACTTTTTCATTTTGTTCCAGTTCAGATTTTTGCTGCTGTGATATAAACGTGCTTCTGTGGATCTGTGTGTTTTAGCTGATTTACGTTGTTTGCACCCTTCTTTTCTTGTCCACTTCCATAGAAACAACTTGGCGCTTTATTTCTAAACCATTATTTTGCTGCTTTCTTTTTCCCACAAAGGTGGAGGGTATCCTGTTCATTGATCATGGCCATAATTTTCTACATAGCTCATAAACTTAGGACTGTTTAGCAGATGAGGTATACCCCTCTGTTTTATTAGATCCAGAAGCTGAAGTGAGTGATTCTACCCAAGGCTCCCCAGTGATCGCAGGGAAAAACAGCTCTGGGGTCCTGAGATGATTTGTACATGTGTATGTATGTGGATGTCCTTTAGTGTGGAAGAACCAGAACAGCTGCCAATATGTGACCATGACAAATTAATTAATCGCTCCTCTAGACTTGCTCTTACACTTACAGGAGTGTAATCCTCTAAAGGAATGACTTGAGAGGAAAACAGACATTGCTGTCTGTGGTCTTTTGTAGCTGACAAGCAAATTCTTGCTGAAATAGGGCATTATCCACAATTCACTTAATGCAGTTCACTTCAGCTTAACACTTGCATGGTTAAGCTCTGAGTATGGATTGGGTAGTTGAGGAACAGACACTGTGCAGGGAAGGTGATTTGTGTAGTGTGAAAATTTGTGTAGCGTGAAAAAGCCACTGGACTGCAAGTGAGGGTTATTGTTAGAAAAGCAGACTGTGTGGCTCTCTAGCTGGAAAATGCAGTAGTCATTCATCAAGCGTATACATTGCTTTTCTACTAGTTCACTCTAATAGTAGTGCAAAACCTGCTCATCAGAAGGCAATGTAAGACAACACAGAGAAATTCAAGATATGTCTTTGCATCTTGCGCATGAAAATGTGGGTTTCATGAAGTGTTCCACTGGTGAAATGAAAATTACTGTTAGAGCTTTTTACAGGTTGTTTGCTGATCTCTCTAGATTGTCTCTCATCACTGCCGATATACTCATGTCTTGATATTGATGCCTTAGGTTTTAGCTTTCATGGTTTTTTGATTCTGTGCTGCTTAGGTGTACTTATGAGCCTCATAATAGCCCTAGTAAGCTCTCTTCACAGAGCAGGTAGACAAATCCTTTCCTGCTGAGAACCAGGGACAACTTTCAGGCCCAAAAGTATAAACAATGGTAGACTGAAGAGAGGAACAAGGATGAGACTTCACCACCTGAAGTCGTAACTGGACAATTAAACCCCAATATGCAAATGGACCAAAACTTATAAAAATGTATGCTCTCGTGACCGGTCAGCCACTTTGAGACCATCCACATGTTGTGACCCTCAGGTGCAGCCTCGGTCAGGCCCAGCCCTGCCTTGCACAAGGTGGATCCTGGAGGCCTTTCAATAAATATCTACTTTATTCTCTAGCTCTGTCCAGTCTCTGTTTCAGGTCAGCCTTCTGTGGCATCAATATCATTGTGTTGTTTCAGTGCTTGGCAAACTCTTTTTGTTGCCAGGGAAGGGGCGTTCTTCTTTAGGTCTACTGATGATACAAGAAGTACTCTTTCTCAGCAGAGGGATACATATATAATTTATGGCGTAGAACATTACTACAGTAACAGTTGGACCAGAACCCAGTGCTTGCCTGTTGCAAGCCAATCAGAAAACTATCATGTAGTTAATGTATAAGTATCAAGACACTACTGTAAATACTTTATTGAAAAAGTTCCCATGTCACCCAGAATTTTTACAGCCTTCTGAGCATTTTCAAAGCCTTCTGAGAATCTCTGGAGTTTTCTGACTTTTCTAAAACTTTTCGAATGTTTACATGTTGAAGTGGAGTCTTTAAAGGACTTTGTAGGAAAAACAGTCTTTGTTTACATTCCTCTCTCAAGGAGAGACATTTGATGGACTTTTGTCTCTGCCAGTGTGGATGGAGAGGTTGCAATTTCTCCCTCCAATCCAGAGGCAATCCCTGGAAAACTATAAAAACCCTAGCTGTAAATAAACTCTCTCTTTCCTGCCTTTGGAGCTCACTTTGTGTGCTGTGCCTTCATTGTGTGTCCTGTTGTGACAGTTCCAGTCTCTTTTCTTTGTGTTGGCTGTCTTCTGTTTGTCGTGAAGAAGTAAGCCTAAATGGTTATAAAAATACTGAAGTTGTTAGCATAAGTTGTCTTCAATCTTGTGACAGAAGGGCACACACAGAGGCACAGCTCAGTATTGGCAGACTTAAATCTGAAATCCAAAGTTGGTCTAATGTAAATTATTTGTCCTGTATTGTTTCTCACATTTCAGTAGGACTACTGTGCTGAAGTCCATCTCATTTAAAAGCTCTGAGCATACCTTGGTGTAAAAGCCTATGTGTAATTCTCCTGCTAAAGCTGCCTTTTTTTACCTTTAGCATTCAATGATCTATCCACTAACTTTCAATTACAAATATAATTTCATTTTGATTGGTGGATATATTATTTTCCATGCATTCTTGTGGTTTGGTTCAAACGTGCTATCAGTATTGAAAATATCTTCGTCTGTCAAAATTTCTGGTGACATCTTAATCCTGACTGTGTAAAGTTCCACTGTTTGAAGATTATTAAAGGTAACTGTGTATTTCATGATCTTTTATCTTAATATAAGAAAGGTACATTCTGTTGTACACACCATGTGCAAACATTGTTCCTCATTAGATACACTGTGCACATCCATTGAAGTGACAATAGAAAAGATAAGAATACCACTTTGGTTTGCTTCTGCGAACTGACTGTACGTGTTCAGGACAAAAGAGAGGAGGAGAAGAGGAGAGTTTTCTAATATCTCTGTAGTATTACATACAACATGTACATAAGAAACTGGTTTCTTACTGGGTTGGCTAAACTGAAATTGTTGTTGAATAAGAGATTTCATAACAAATGTATTATACTGCTGGTAGCCTTTTCTGTAAGTATTTAATCCTGACTAAAGAGGCAAATAGCACTTGTAGTTTTGCTACGTATTGCTTTTAAAGCCTTTGGTTAGATGAATGAAGTGTATCTGGTGTTCAGAGAATGGAATTTTTACGTTCATTCTGTAAAGCATCTCAATAGCTAAATAATTGAAAGATCTTATATACCTGAGATGAGTCAGTCTGAACCTTCTTGTGTATAAAGGGCCCTGTTGCATGACTGGAGATTCCTGTTGCTCTCCTTCCTCTCTTCCTCTTTCACACTTGTCACATGAACTGGCGTGTGTGGTGTCCTTTATACAGCTTGTCTATTTATGTTTTAAGAATGTGTTTGTGTGTCCAGGTTGGTAGTTTGACATATTATATTCTAGATATTCACATGTCCCACATGTTTCAGGACGACGAAGGAGGGTCAGATTCTGATCCCCAGAGTAATGGAAAGAGTCTGCAGAGAAGTCTTTGCCCACAACAGAAGTTTTCAGCAGAAAATTTGTAAGATAAGAACCAATGGGTTATGTGAATCTTATGGACAAGCTGAATCCAGCATGTGGGCCTCAAGCTATTTCTCCATGTTCTAGATTGATGGACTCCATGCAGTGAGCACTGCCTAGTTGGAATGTCAAAATCTCCTGTTTACTGTAGAGAAATACTGTGTGATTCACATCACCTAAGTTAATAGAATATTTTTATAGCTACATTATGCTTTATTACATTGTTATTGCGCTAAGTGGAGGAGTGAAAATTCTAACCACCTTCTAACATGTAAGAGTACCTGGAGAGCTAATTAGAAACACGGAATCCCTGTTAATTGCATATATTAGACGACAGCTATAATTGCCTACAGTTAATTGTGGGTGGACAGAGGATTTTCATCTGTATTAACTGCATTTTAAACAAAACTTGCCTGCATCTAAAATTAAAATATAATAATGTTTGGTACTTGGAAATGGTACAATTTCAGCAATAAACTAGTTATTGCTTTATCTGATAAAATGTAAAATCTTGGAGGTGAACCATAGAAGTAACATCAGTAGATGTCAATTGTTAAATACAGTATTGAAGCAGATGGCAAAATTTATAACACACATTTTCAACTTTACTGATTTGCATCTTTAAACTGTATTTCTGCCAAGCAAAATACGTTTGTAATTTATTAGATTTTTTTTTATTGTAGTTCTGGCTTACATGTTTTGTTGAGCCATTCGTCAGAAAACTCGGCAGTGCTGCAAACTCATTTTTCTTTGCAGAGATTTGCAAGCCTGTTTTGCAGAGAGCTGAAGGTGGTGATTTCATTAAGATATTCATTCCCCAATTCTCTGTGCAGAAGACTTTTCCAAACCCATCAGACCTAAAAACTTGCTTTCAACAGCTGCCAGAGGTGTTCTTGGAGTCTTAAATTGATCTAGTTTTGTCTTGGCATATTCTGTTCAACCAGTCACGGAGAGATTGTACATAGATTGCCATTTGTGAAATTCTTGGAGGAGACTCCAGCTCTAATATTCAAACTTGATGCATCCGCTAGGTCATTGGCACAACTTCCTTCTTTCTCCATCTGTTAAAATGGCCCTATGCCCACCAATATGGTGATATGCCAGTTTCAGTAGGATGTACAACCCAGCAAAGATGAATGGTTTGGATGAACTGATGAGTCTACAAGTAAAATCTAAACCCTCTGGTCAGTACAAGGATAGGAACTAAGTGCAGTGTACAAATGTGGGCATGCAATTGCAGAACACTTCTCCAGCTGAAATCTGTCAGATCTGATGGGAAGTGACACACAGTGAATATGTTCTTATTGCCATGCACTTGGCACATACGAGGATGCAAGCAATGAACTGTTGATTTGCTGTAATGTAGTCACTATTTTTTTTTGACTCTGTAATGTCACTACATTTTTGGAGCCTTTTTTTGTTTGCTCAGAAAGGCAAGTGTTGCAGTTTAAGGTCTTCACTGTGGTTTCTGCATATTTACTATGTTTTTATGTATTTGCCTTAGACATTTGCTTTGATCTGAACCCTGAATTGTGTTAAACAGTCATATCTGCGTCTGTTACAAAGCTGAAATTCCACATGTTTTGAGTTCTGCTTTTTTTGGAAGGCTTTCCCTGTCTGTGCCACCCCTTGATAGTTTTGATACTTGGAGGAAACCAGAATGGCTTTGTCATTCTGCCAGAAAATTGAACAGCATTGTAATGCCGTTAAACAGTGCTTCTGAAACCTGGACATAAATGTAAATATATTAGCACTGGGTAGGTTCTGGCAACACCACCTCTGTGGTGACACCTTTCAAAGAAACCTTTTCTCACAATTTTTGGGAAAGCTGGAAACATGCAGTAATCCTTGTGGGTCCCTTCCAGATGAGAATATTCTGTGATGCTCCATCTCACTTTCTTATAATCCCTTCACAACTATCAAATGCTGCAAAGTGATCTATAAATGCGAATTCTGAGCACTAGCTTCAAGACAGGCTCTAAGTTGACATAACCATTTAAGTGGCAGCACCACTTCCTATGACACTCTTTTATAAGCCTTCAGAAAGCTATGTTCCACTGAGGAAGATTTGTCTCTGGCAGAAGTTTCCCTGCAGTATTGGTGGGGTGGGTACTATCAGAAAAGGTTATATGCAGTGCAATTGCAAGACTGAGTATTTTCATCCTTTCAGACAACATTTCTTGTTGCTGGGTGAAATAGTGTCTGTAACTACTCTACTGACAACAGATCGTCTTAGCTCAAATCACAGTCCAGTCCAGAACTGCTTTGTCATACTAGCTGCCATCTGGTTAGAGCTTTTGAAATGTAGATAGTTTACATATCTACATTGATGGTGGTGATAGCAGCAACTTACAGGTGGTGATGCACTGAGTTACTCAAGTATTGCTCAGGTACTACCTATTCACAACAGAGATGCTTTATTTAATATTTAACTTTACACTTTGCTGTTTCCTTGATGAGAAGGAAAGACTGTAACTAACCATCCAGAGTGCAAGTGCTTTGAGAAATTAGTGGCGAAATAACAATTAAATGAGTTAAATTATGCTTCTGGTTGGACTATAACTGGTTTTGTTCTCTGTGGCTCTCACAGGATACTACGGTTATCCTGGTTTCCCTCACATCTCTAGTCTATCCTTTAAAACTATTGAGTTTGCTTTTTGCGTAATGTGCTTCTTTTTTTTAGACTGAAAAATTAGGGGTGACTGAAAAAGAAATAAATTCTTATTTCAATTTCTCTTTAAACAGTGGAACACCTACACTCATAGCCATATGATTCAAAGCTTCCTTGAAGTAGTAGTTGAGTTTTATGTTGTGAATTAGATGTGACTATAGTCTTACAATGGGAGAGGATGGTAGTACTGAACAGCACCACAAGATGTCATTCAAACAGTTTGTGGCATAGACCAAAACACAGTGAAACTCACATTTCTTAATTTCCTGCTAGAAGAAAACCCTAAATCAACAAACTTAACTCGAATTGCAGCATGTATTTGCTGCCAGTTAAGCTTCCATGTTTTATGGGTCTGAAATCAATTTGCAGTTCCTCTTTAAATGTTAAGTTCAAACTTGTTTAGAGTTTACATGATAGCATGACCTAGAATAAACCAATTTATTTTAAGGATTTTGCAGTGCCAGTAAAATGTTGAGGGGAAAAAAAAAAATTAAGGAAACATGGGATGTTCCCTAGGACTTTATTGCTGCTCAGGTGCCAAGAGCAAAGGTTACACTGCTCTGTCAATGTGTATTTTCTGCTTCAAACTTGGTAACATCAACAGTATTTTGAATTTTATGTTGAAGACAAAAAGATTATTTTAGTATGCTGTGATTAAAAGTATGTCTTGCCAACCGAAGCCTCTTGAATGCAAGAACAGTGCAATTGAAATTGTGTAGCTGAAATTATGCAGTGGATGGAAAACTTAAAACAAGAAATGCATTGTTAAAACTCAACTGAGTGAGACTTTTGTAACTTCTGTTCTGTAAGAGCTTTGTTCCATAATACCAAAACTGGTGAAGCTTGCTTCCTCCCAGTGGTGGATTTATTTACCATTTCCTGTATCTTACCTTGCAGTGCTATAGTGCTGTTCTTATATATGAAGACCTTCTGTCTCACCAGGGTTTATTTGTTTAGAATTCACTCCCCTTTCCTTGAGGGGATTACAACTGTTCCCAAGATTATGGTTGCGTTGCTAGTTGGGCTTTAGTTACAGTTTTGAAACTCATGAACTTTCTGCTTTATTACAAAGAAGGCTTGTGACTAGTGTGTGACTTCTTTCAGTAACTGGCATGTCAGAACTGTAGCAAAACTTGAAAATCTGTGGGTTTAATCTTATGGTGTTGCTAAAACCAATAGAAAATAAACATGTATTTTACCCAAGTGGAGCAAGTGTTTTCTTCATAATAGTTGTTTGGAACATGTTGATGCAGTGCCAAATGACATGCCACAAATTCTGGATTAATATTTTAGTATAACTAGAAGTTTGTCATAGTTCCTATAGACGAAGACAAAAGTAACTGAGAGAGAGGCCCAGACTTATCACTGGGATAGCTATTTAAACCTCAGTGATGTGTAGTTACACTTACCTTTTTTTTTTTTCTGTAGAAGTGGGTAACATTGCTCAGTGAAATCTGTAATCCTGGTCTTAACCTCAGCAAGATGCCAGTTCTAGTGACCAAGTGTGTGCTGACAGTAGTATGGCACATTCAGAATTTTTCTTTGGCTGCTCTTTGCCATAATCAACATGCACAGTCGGGTGATCTGGTATAGGACTCCAGGCTGTTAAAGCATAATCTTGTGACTGTCAAGATCTGAGGTTGTTTTTTGTCTTCTCTTTTGTTCCCTACACTCAACACACTTACCACACCCCTGCCCCCACCATCCCTTTTTATCTTTGGACAGTTGTAAGGATTGTGGTTTGTTCCTTTTTTAATGGCAGGGGAATAGAGGGCACAAGAAAGAGCACAAGAAGTAGAAAAAATTAACTGGTGGTTTTTTGTTTACTTTTTGATAGTAACATGTGTAAGTAACATTTTAATCCAATCTGTCACTGGTCCTATAATATCTGTACCCTTATCATGTCTACAAATGGTACAAAGGTATGAAGAAAGCAGTGTTTTCATGTAGAAAGAAAAAAGCAATGTATATCTTAAATGCTACAACTGTAAAATATAAAAACATAGAAGAAAGTTAGAAACTGACTACTTCCACTTAACATTCAACCAGTGTTTCAAGAACGTATTATTTGGGATGTACTTTGTGATGTCCATCATGTTGTGCCATTGCAGATCTGTCCTGTGTGATACTTGCCATGAAAGTTAGGTGATGAGTTTGCATTTCTAATTTACACTCCTTTAGCTTTCAAACTCTAATACTGAGGAATACAAGCCTGTGATAGTAAAGATTACAAAGGCAGCTGGGAACTGATTTCTTACTATATTAATAATTGACTTGTTGCCTTTTATGGTAGATGCTATACAAATACTAAAGATCATATTTCATAGTACATACTTAATATTTCATATGAGTATAATATTTCTAATTATAGTCTATACCAGTGCTTTCAACCTGCAACTTTTGAGGACAGTGGGCCTATATTGAAGTAGATGTTAAGACACTAGATTATGGCTTGACAACTCAAGGGAAATATTGTTGAGTTCTTAGAATACATCATTGGGCAGACAGGTGGGAATGCTCCTGTGTTTCTGAGGTCTTTTTGGTCTTGTAAAGTCATTTCACCTCTTCTTACTGTTAGGAAAAATGGCTGAGACTATATACTGTGGCAAAAGTTTGGTGGTTTTTGTATCTGCTGTTGTTGGGATCATTACTTTCCTGCTTTGTATAGCTCCACATCATTTGTCAGCTATCAGATTAGGCATCTTTAAACCTGGTATTGCTCCTGAAGTAATAAAGTTTGTCTTCCAATCATCTATAATATGTACCTAACTCTGTAAGGGTAGAATCTCTCTCAAAGTTTTAGCAGGGAGAGGCAAAGGTATTGATGCAGCTGAGGGTTGCTTGCATTTTCCTGAGCCCCTGGCAAGTGGAGATAAGTGATAAAGAAAGTATTTGTCTAGGATTGTGTATTGAGGAGCTGTCATCTCAGCATAACTAATGAGTATAGAAACATGAACCCTAGTGTGTCTGCAAAGTTTACATTTATGCTTTCTATTTTGAGGGATTTTATTTAAGGCTTGAAATTTCCTTAAAGCTTCTTAATGATCAAAAGATGAAAATATTTTTACTGTAAAATAGACTGTATTACAAAAGACTGAAATACATTTACTTTTCCCATTGTTCATTGAGGCTGCTGATAAAAGTTGTTTTTGGAGGGAAATGACCTTTGAAATTTGCATATGGTATTTGTTTCTGGAAGTTAAAACAGCAAGGGAGTGGGTATCCTGTTACTTTGTAAGATTTTCTTTTTTTTAGAGTAGACCTCACTCTTGGTAGGCAAGCTTAGTTGAGTGCAGTAATTTTTTTTTATTGGTTTTTTACATACTTCACTTAAAAGAATGGAACAAAACTCCACAATGCTGGGCAAAATAATTGAGGTGTCTTGTACTATTAAATCAGCTCTTAAAGGGAAAAACTTTGACGTTACACTGAAACCATATCTAACTGTAGAAGAAAAAAAGCTTACTGCTGCTGGTGATCCATGTGGATGTATGGAGCAATATTTTACTCTGTAAGTATCTAATATTTGCTAATCCTGGATTGTAATTTGTTGGAATAGATTTTTAAAAACCCAAACAAACCATCAACTCAAGTAACAATTTCCCAATGCGTTCATCAAGAACTTGTTCTTTAATTCCTATTTTTCTTTCTTTATTTTTTACCCTATTGCTTTTCTCTAATGGAAACAAGGCTGGCTGAAAAAATGTCTTCATGTATAAATCTTCCCAGCTAACAGTTCAAAATATTTTAATTAAAAGTATATGATAGAATATTTTCTGTAAGCCTTTAGAAGTACAGTTCGTCATTAAGGCTCCTTCTGTCTTCACATCTTAAATTCACCTTTTTATTTCTTGTTATTTGTTACATTCTGGGAGACTGTCTTCAGTATGTACTTGGATCTTGTTCTATGTAACTTCCTCTGTTTTTTCTACTTGATCCTCAAGTTCAAATTATTATTTCTACTTTTTCCACTTCATTGACATGTTCTTTTTTGTGTTTGTTTGTTCATTAGTATTCTACCTTCTATTGGTTAATGAATCTCTCACTTCTGAGGATAACTAGGCAACATGCTCAGCCTTTCTCTTATTCTGGGTCAGTGGTTTTTTAGGTCAATGGATCATGGTCACAGTCTCCCCCTGCCAGAATTGCCTTTTATCCAGTTGGAGCTGATTCCACACTGTTGCTGAGTTGTCTTCATTAGTTTCCTCCTTCTCCTGGGGTCCTGCAAAACATCCTTGTGGCTCATAAATTTTGCATTCTTTGTCCACCCTCAGGGGTGCGTGTTTCTTCCCAAGCTTTGCTAACCTCACCTGGGGTCGGAGATCTTTGAAACATGTCAAGCCCTAAATCTTAACAAGGCAGTTCTACAGACAAGTAATTTCTCTTTCTGGCACACAGGCCTCACTTGGAACTTGCTTGTTAGCTGATATCCATTTCATAGATTCAGTCTCGTTTGTTGTTGATTAGGCTTGAAAATATACAAATATGAAACATTAAGGAACATCCTTTCTTAAGAAAATTTTTACATATTTCGTGTTTTGCAGCAACAGTAGGAAACTGGAAGCAGGAGCATAGGACTAAAAGCAACTTTCTAAATCAAGTCCTGTCTTTTGCAGTATAACTTCTACTGTATCATACAGATTCTTGCTCAGATAAGAATTATGACTTAAGCAGAAGGAGGTTTCTGAATTTCTGTATCCAGTTAGAGCAAAGTCTGAGGCAAGGTACTTCAAGCTGATCAAAAAGAACCGAGCTTACTTGGTATCCTATGAGGAATAGGTGGGTAGGAATGGTCAGTAAAATAAACTGTTCCTGTGGCCAAGAGTGATGTGAATAAAGAGAGCTGCCAAAAACTAAATCAAAGGTACGCCTACTAAAAAGTTAATTGCAAATGCAACTGTACAGAGGGATTGAAAGGTAAAAAGCACAAATTATTAACAATATTTTATCTACAGCCCCAAACCAACAAATACTTTATTTCTGATACAAAAAAATTAGGATATACATCTGAGGGTAAAATACAGAGTGACTAAAAAAAGTGTGATGGTGTAGAGGTGAATACAGGCATCTTTGAGTAAGATCAGAAAAAGGTAGAGTTTAATGTAGAGAAAGGTGTGCCTTTATCCTGGAACAGGAACGCAGACAATAGAAAAGCATATGAAACATCACAGCCTTAGGTATTTTTAACAGATTTGTCAGCCTTGAGTGTTGTTGCAAGAAGAAGGTACATTGGATGTTACCACTTGCCATGAAGATGGTGTCCAGCTATAGATTTACTAAGCTGATCTTAGCAGTATGCAAAACTGCAGGACAAAATTGAATGGGACATATAATTTAAATGACTGAAGTACACAACCAAACAAATGTAGCAATAGAAAACTGACCTTATAGGTCTTTGAACATGTCCAGGAGTAACTAAAGACAGTAAAACGCTTTGATTGTGGTGCAGACAAAACAGGGAATTACCAGTGATATTTGGGAAGTGGTACTAAAGCAGGCAAGGAAATTGAATACTTCCTTTTTTTATTTTTTTTTTAAGATATAATTGAATATTAAGCTGTCAAATGAAGTATTTACAATATAGGGAGTTTGTAATAAGTTGCTCCAATTATTTCATGAAACACTTAGTTTTGAAAAAGGAGTTAGACTTAAATGGTAAGTTGCATGTAGGTATCCTGAATTTTACATGCTTGAGCTTAAGTAGGAAATGCGTTGATTGTTTTGTTGGGGTTTTTTTCCATCTGTTTGCAGTTCCTATGTGGATGTATACTGAAATGTGGGCAATTTGGATTTCTTGTGGAGAGGCACAAAGCAGATGCAGTACTGGTACTGAAAATATGAGGAAATCTCTATTAGAGTGACTCTGTCGCTTGCAAGTAGGAAGAATATTTTTAAAGGTTTATGACTGAACGGATGACAGTGTTGTAACTAATGCCAGCATTGGCTTACACCCTTTTCTCCTTCCCATATGAAGTTCTGAGGGCAGTGCTAAATCAGAATATATCCAGGTTCTGCGTTCACTTTTGAAATCCTGCCTGGATATGTTTTGTCTGGCTGAGATGGCATTATTTTCCCTCGCAGCAGTCTTCATCGTGCTGTGCTTTGTATTGGTAGTGAGAAAGGTGTTGATAGGCAGCAGTGCTGTGGCTATTGCTGAGCAGTGCTCACAGGAGTCAGACTGGCTCTCCAGTATCCCCCTTCACTAGTAGCCTGGGGGTGGGCAAGACCTTGAAGGATGTGTAGCCAGGACTCCTGGCCCAGGCAGACCAAGGAGAAATTCCATACCATAGGATGACTGGTCATCAGTAAAAGCAAAGAATGAGGAGAAGGGGTGGGCATTCTTTCTTCTGGTGTTGGTCTTCCAGAGCAACTGCTATGGATACTAAAGCCCTTCTTCCTGGGGAAGTGGCTGGACCTGGCTTGCTGACGTGAAGTAGAGAATAAATATTCTGTTTTCCTTTGCTTCTGCATGCAGCCTTTGCTTTTGCCTTATTACACTGTGTTTATCTTGACACATGAGATTTTTTGTATCCTATGTTCTCAACCCCATCTTGGTTCAGGAAGGGAGTGAAAGAATGGCTTGGTGGGCATCTGCTGTCCAGCCATGGTCTAGCTAGCATGTTGTCTTTCACTTGTGTGAAAGCTCATAGGGTTTGTACACTTGGAAAGTCTTTGGAGTTCTTTGGAGTATTGCAGGTGTCTCAGGTTTCTGTTTGCTTGTATCTTTCAGTAAATCAGGCAATCCAGGTGTTACAGAAAGCTGTTTTTTCAAAGAATCTTTTTTGTAAACTTTCCTAGTCTGTAAGTGCAGCTAGAGTGTGATCTGTTTACATCTAAAAAGCCAAGCAAGATGAGGTTTCTTATTGGTGACAGCTAATGAAAAGCTGTATCTACAAGAGCACATTCTTATTTACTTGATATTTTTGTGGGAGAATTTTATTTCAGCTGTAAAAAGTGCTTGGACATTGTATGTGTTTAATCATCAGGCTGTCTTACAGCTTGTAGAAAATACTACAGATCTGAAGCTTTTAATCCTGAGGACAGGGATTAAAAAAAAAGTTGCAGTTTAGAAAGGTAGGTAGGAGCACAAAGTTATATCCCTGATTCTTAGTGAAATTCAGAGCATACTGAAGTCTGGGCTTTTTAGTGACTTAGGTAAGCTGATACTGTATTTTAGCACAGACATGTTAACTTCAGGTTATTGCACCTGGTCCTCCCTGGGGGACAAGGGAGAAGTGGATGGGTTGTTGGTTTAAACTAAAGTCTTCTTGTGCTTTAAGATTTCAGCCTTCAAGACGGGTTCAGCTAACAGCAGAGTGAAGTTGCATGGTCTTACATTATTATTAGAATCTGATACATTGTTTTGCTGAACACTGCATTATACAAAGTGTTAGTAAACGCAAGATAAAAGTGGGCAAGAGGGAGTAATGCTTCACCATAAATTGCTGAACTGATGCAAGAATATAAACAGTATTCTGGTTTGATTTTTTTGGTTTTTCTAATTGACGCTTTACTGTATTTCTACTGTAGAAATGAAGACCTAAAACAAATGTTGGAAAGCAGTAAAGATTCTGCAAAGCTGGATGCTATGAAGAGGATTGTTGGGGTATGTGATTTTTTGGTTATTATTTTTATTTGTTAGGGGATATGGGAGTTTATTATTATTTTTATTTCTTGGATGGGAATAATGCTTTCCTTTTACAGATCCTGTACCAGATTAGCACTTAAGTCTCTAAATGATCTTTAAAAGTTGTGATGATGAAATGGTAAAATCCTTAACTTGGAATTTTGAGGAGAAATCAGTATATCTTGGTATATGCGGTCATATGCTTTAAAAATATTTATGTAACAGTGACAGTATGCCTGTAAACAATTATTTTCAGTGAGACCTTGACTAGGAAATGGCTCCTGAAGAGAAGCTTCAAATTTGTCAGACTGGAAACAACAGAAATTTGCAGGAGTAAAAAGACAAGTTGTATTTATATTTTTATTTTATTAAGTTGTGTGAGGTTTTTCTTTTGCTGATTGAGCGTGATGCCTGAATATTTAATTATATATTTCAGGTGAATGTATACTAGTAGAGGTGATTAAATAACGTTTAACACCATTGTATGTTTAAACCCTATTAATAAAACATTGTGAAGTTGATAGTATCCCTTTATTTCTTCTTAAAATATGGCAAGAATGTGCTATGGAAGATTGTTCAGTGTCCACTTGGCTTGTTTGCTTTGGGGCTTTTGAATTTGTTTTCTGTCATTGTTTCTTCAGTCTACTCTGGATATGCTTTTTTGTTTTGCTTGGTTTTTGCATACTTAATCCTGCCCAAGTGTGTACCAAAGTGAGTAGGTACAGGTGTTATCATGTGATTGTGTTCTTTCCTCTGACTCCAGAGCTGACTTCTTCTCCCTTCATGATGGTCCAGCGATGAGAATTTTACTCAGGATGGTTGTCTTTTTGCCTGTAGTCCCTTAGTCCTGCCAGAGACACCAGTTGTCTGTGAGATATGCATAACCTGTCAACTGTTACTTCATACCAGTTTGACCAATCAGATGTGTTGTTCCAAAAATCATGACCTTTATAAGTGCCATGCTTACATTCTTCTGTAAGCATGTAAGTGTAAACTTACATTCTTCTGCTTCCCTCAGAAAATACCTTTTTTTTCCTGGTTATTACTGTGGCCAGGAGAGTTGTGGCAAGTGGCCTCTTGCTTCCTTGATTTTCTTTTTAGAAAAGCTGGCCAGATCTTTGTCTTTATTTGGAAACAGCTGAAACTGAATGTAGGTGTGTACATATGTATATGGGGGGAATTAGAAAACATTAAATTGAATCAGCTTTAAATTTTAAACCAAGGCTTTACTGGGTTGTTTTTTTAAAAAATTTTCCTTTCTTCCTACAAAAAATGCAGTCATTATAAATGATTGCAATGAGCAAACTCACTAATTTTAAATACCTGCTGCTGCTGAACATTCGTAAGAGTTCTTAATGGCTTCTTTAATTTTCTGGAAGTGTGTGATACCATGAAGCTGGAGATGTGTAGTTAGCAGTGATAGCTGTGATCCTTGATGGACTTAGGTTAAGTGGACTTAGGCTGAAGGCTGAAGAGGTCTTCAGGAAGGTAAGGCAGAAGTCATTGGACACATTCTTTCTTCTGCTCCCCCATTTTCCAATTCTGACAATTCTCTCCAGTTTCCAGTACCAGATTTCTGTCCTGTTTTAAGTTCATGGTCCTTGGTCCTTGGTTTCTGTTCCTGTTCTGAGCACTGTGCACTGCAGGAAGAGCACTACTTCCCCAAATGGCAGCGGGCGCCTTCTGTTTTTTGGATATTCTTTCCTTGCTCAGCTGCTGCTGCTTAAAGTAGAAACATCCTTTCAGTTTGTAAGGCTGACCATTACTTAACCACAAGTGAGTTGTTTGATTTACTGGATCCTCTGTTTTCAGTTTCTTTCATATCTTCAAGGTATTTGCTGTTTCCTGTGCTATGTTTAAAGTGTGTTTCACACCAGATACCTGGCACCAACCTCTGGTTGACTTAAAAAACTCAAACAATGAGTTTTACAGGTTAGGACTGGGACATTGCACAATATGAACTTGAGGCCTTACAACAGTGGTGATAATGTTCTTGTGGAGCACAAAAGTGCTTCTGTGCTTATATACAGAGTAGCTTACGTCTCTCAGGGGTGAGATGTGTTTTTCAGAGACGAAAGACTTTCTCTAGCCTTATTATTAGAGGAAAAAGGAGCTCTAATAAGGAAATCTAAAGGAACTCTGTTGTGGGAGTGTTGTTTTACATGTCTCATTGGAATGCTTATTGTTGAAATTTTAGCTAGCTGAAGAAACTGTGCGTACAGAATCCACAACTTCTCTGTCCAACCTGTTCTACTGCCTCACCACCTTCACAATGATTTTTTCCTAACATCTTGTGTAAACCTACCCACTGTCAGCTTAAAGCTGTTATCCCTTACAGAAGTCCCTCTCCAGCTCTCTTTCAGCCCCCTTTACATACTGGAAGGTGCTATAAGGTCTTCCCAGAGCCTTCTCTTCTCTGGGCTGAACAATCCCAATTCTCTCAGCCTGTCCTTACAGGGGACATGCTCAGTAAGGTGTCCCAAACCACACAAGAGGGTTAAAGACTACTGTCTTTAAGGTCCCTGCCAACCTAAACTGTTCTGTATGACTACAATTCTATGATACCAACAGTTATCTTAGTATTTTAGTAGACTTTAAGAGTGTAAACTTTCATTTGTTCATATAGGCATGATAGAGAAGTAGCAAGAGAATGCTGATTATGGCACTTTTTTGGCCACTTCCTCCTTTAAGGTAGTTTGTGAATTTTCTCCTAGGGAGAAGAAGGTTCATTACAGTAAAACCAAATCTGTCTTCCAGAGAGTAACTTAAAACAATATAATTTCAAGCATAGGAGTAGTCTAGTTTTGATCTTTTCACTTCTCCCTTATGCATGAAGGTACCTAATCCTATTTTCAACTAAAATAGGACATTCATGATCAATGTCCTGTTTTTTAAAAAATCAGTATGTTATTTGATATGTTTCTTCCTTATATGAATGCAATAAAATAATTGCAACCTGTGAAAGAGTATAAACAACACTGCTGGTTTAGAAATAAGTTTTTGTGTACACATATTCTACTATATGCATGAAAACTTAAAGCTGATATTCCTTTTAAAACATCCACTGATATTATAACAACCAGTACCTGATCTTGAAACCCGTTTGAATTTCTGTACAAAAATCAGTGGAATTTCACTCTTGAAGATTTCAGAGTGTAAGTTTAGGAAGCAGTCAGATGCCTAATTTCCCTCAGAGAGTATCATCTGTGTCTGTGTGTCTCTCGTGAAAAAAAAAAAGTTAGTACATCTTGACATTACACAGCACTTAAGCTAGAATGGAAGTTTTTGTGCAGAAACTCCAGGTATATAAGACAACACAAATGGAGAATGTCTAGGCACAGCAACAACAATTACTTAATAGACATTAGTCTTGGAAAGAACCATTACGTTCTTTCAGGTTAATGATCCATGAGCTAGGGAAGATCTACACGAATTGTTATGCAATAATGAATCAAAATACACTCTTTTAAAAGACCCTAAATACCTATTTACATGGTACACTGGAACTGTTATGGTAGATCAGTTAAATAATCCCAGTAATGCATAGAGTGATACCATTATAGTCTATTGGGGGGGAGTGAGGATCATCCCTGTTTTTGAGTATTGTAACTTCTGTTGCACCAAGATAAGATGATAATTTTTAATTTTATCTTAGTTCTCTACGATACATCTTGTTGCTAAGTTCTACCTTGTCATTCTGAATTTGGCATTTATTGTGGAGACCCCCCCCAGCCCTGAAAGTAGTAAATTGATTTTAGATTCTTAGTTAAAAACCCCTTACAACTCATTTAATGCGCTTACTTTTTCACAGTGCTTGCATCACTTCCTGTGTTTTAATACAAGTACAATAAACAGTTTAAGATGTGAAATGGATGAGATCAAAATGCCATGCTGGGCAGCTGCTCTTACATCCTATTGAGACACTGAGTAAATAGCTTGAACTACAGGTGCCTTCTTTCTTCTTTCCAGCATCCTTCTTCTAAGCTTCTCAGAATATGCAGCTTACCAAGTATTGCCTGGCTTCATGTGTTCTTGCTTTTGTTGCTTGAGATCCTGATTCTTCATGCTTTTAATGTGTTTTATCAATGAAATAAACAGATCTGTGAGTTGAGAATATGAAATTTTATCAGCTGTATAATGTTGAGTAATCGTTGGAATATACTGGTTATGGACAGGAGTAACTGTAGCTACAGAACTCTTACTTCTTTTTTGGATCCCTGAATATTTGTTATTGCTCATGTATGTTGGACCCAATGGATGTTGGTGACAAGAGGTGTCCCTCAGGGGTCTGTACTGGGACAAGTACTATTTGATATCTTCATTAATGACATAGATGGTGGGATTGAGTGCACCCTCACCAGATCTGCAGGAGACACAAAACTGAGTGGTGCAGTTGACGTGTGAGGGATGGGATGCCATCCAGAGGGATCTGGACACAGTTGTGATGTTGACTCATGGCAATATCATGGGTTCAACAAGGTCAAGTGCAAGGTCCAGCCCTTAGGTCAGGGCAGCCCCCAGTATCAGCACAGGCTGGTGGATGAAGGGATTGAGAATAGCTCTGACAAGGAGAACTTGGGCACGCTGGTGGATGAACTGGCGGTTTTGGGCTGACAGTGTTTACTAACAGCCCAGAAAATGTGGCCAGCAGGTTGAGGAAGATGATTATGCTCCTACACTGCACTCTTGTACCAGAGTCCCAACCTGAAGAACTGCCTACAGTTCTGCAGTCCTCAGGACAGGAGAAACAGACACCTTAGAGTGAGTCCAGAGCAGGCCACAAAAAGGATCTGAGGGCTGGAGCACCTCTTCTTTGAGGGCAGGCTGAGAGTGTTGGGGTTATTCAGCCTGGAGAAGAGAAGATTCTGGGGAGACATTATGGCACCTTCCAGTATGTAAAGGAGTCTGTGTGAAAGCTGGAGAAGGACTTTCCAGTAGGGTCAGTGATGACTGGATGAGGGAAGTGGTTTTAAACTGAAAGACAGTTGATTTGGATTAGATATAAGGAAAATTTTACAATGATGGTGGTGAAACACTGGGACAGGTTGCCCAGGGAGATGGTGAATACCCCATCATTGGAAACATTCGGTGAGGGGGCTTTGAGTAACCTGATCTGTGAACATCTTGGAGATGTTCCTGCTTGCTGGGGACTTGATGACTTTTAAAAATCTATTTAAAGGTAAAATTCTATGATTTCTTAGTGAGGTTTTGTGTTTTCTGATTAAGTTGATGTTTGGCAGGCTGAATCTTGACCTTGAGCAAGACTTGCAGATTTTTAGAGCTGGGAATGGTTTGGGTCTGTATTCAACAGCACTGAACTTGATGTAATTTGATGTAACATGATCCTGGAATTCCGGGGTTTGCAGTTTGGACATAAAGTACTGCCAGACATTCTATATCTAAGCAGAACATTGTGTAGATACAGTGTATATGAAAGTATTCCTTCTTATGTGCCCAGTTTCCTACAAATAACTTCCTTCTTAAATTGTTTGTACAAGAACTGAAGCTAAGCCAGGGTTTTGATGTTTATGATCTTCATTGTGACAGTTTTATTGTTTGTGACGTGCCTTGTTCATGATCAAACATAAAAACTTCCTTTAAAAAAAATCTGGTGGGTTGATTGATCTTGCTTTTACTGTGTGGCTTTTGTATACTCTTTTCTGTTCTGTATAAACACTTAATGGCCTTCTGTGTTTAACTTGCTATGGAAAATAACTTTGTTTTGTCTTTAATGTACGATGTTTATTTTTATTTTTCGCCTTGGTTCTGTTGCAAACCACAGTTGTTCCAGGGAAAAGGAGCAGGATTTAAACTTATATAACTTCTTGGTTTTGTTGGGTCGTTGAGTGCCTTCTTTTCCCTTCCAGCTCCCAAAAGGTAATTCTGCAGGGCTTTTTGGATTAGCAACATCTTTGTTTTTTGTAATTTTGAAAGCCTTAAAAAGTATTTACTGTCTTATATGTTAAAGTCCAATTCATGAATTCCACTCCAGCAAACTCATAACCAGCCAGTACCCAAGAGTTTTTATTGTATGGGTTGTGTCCTGTAAGGTCTAATAATCAAGAAAAACCTGCATCTTTATCCTCGATTTCATAGAAATGAGATTTAAAGTACAGATCTGTAATAAAGCAACAAAACCCAAACCACATTTTAATAAATTATATTGTTACGTTACTAAGATTTGTCTCTTCTCTTTTTTTTTTCAGATGATTGCAAAGGGAAAAAATGCTTCTGAGCTGTTTCCTGCTGTTGTGAAGAATGTTGCCAGTAAAAATATTGAGGTATTCCTCTAACTTGTTGAACAGACTATTATGGAAAATCTGTTTATGAAAATTTTATCTAATTGTGTTAGACTTCTACATAAAGCATAAAATCTGTGGTGTCATTAATGGAACTTCTTAGGAGTTTATTTCAATAACAGCATTGTGATAATAATTTTATGCATAAACTAAGGAAACCTGCTGAGTGATTTGGAGGAAGGAATGGTAGCTCTTTACATTAAAAAAAACCACCTTAATTTTAGAAAGTTTCTAAAGTATGGTGGTAATTGAGAAAAGTTATTGTTGTTTATTTGAAGTGTGGTGCTTTTTTGCAAAGCTTGCATTTGTGCTACATTGTATTTTTATGTCTGTTGCAGATCACAGCTAAAAGGTAACAGCTGGGTAAAAAAAAAGTGTGTTCTTGCATCTATACCGGGTGTTATTAGACACACAAAATAGCTTGGCTTCATATTTTTTTTTGTTCTTGTTGTTCCTCATAAGAAAGCAAGGGGGAAAAATGCGTCTTGGACTAGTGAAAATTAGAGAAAATATATTTCCAGAATGCTAAAAAATTGAAGTTATGTTAAAGGATGATGTGTTTAAATCCACAGGGTTACTGTGGATTATCCTATAGGGTTACTATATAACCATAGGGTGTATGTAGAAAATGTAACTCTGATGCTCACTAGCATTACTGTGCATGCGCTGGCAGCTTCCCTGCAGAAGTGTCAGATAGAGTTGACTTGACAAATGAGATTTCGATAAAAATAGCATCTGCAGGTTTATAGTTTGAGACCTTATGGAGTCTTAACAAGCATCAGTTTGATGAAAGTAGAGTGAACATGCTATGACTTTGGTTACTTCCTACTGCTCAGGATTGTAATTTTTGAAATATGTGGGCAACAGTTGTTTGAAGTATTGGATTTTAAGCAGAGAAGTCATTTGAATGCATGCTTCAGTTCTTCTGTTCTCTTCTGAAAATGCCTTTATTATTTATATGTGTCCTCTTCAACCTTTATTATTAATGGGAACAAAAAATTATTTTTTCCCCTGGCTTATGGCACTGAAGAGTATATTTCCTATAATAATGGCTTCAGCAAACTCCTTTCTCACTCTAACATGCTATGATATAATGGATAAAACATCAGTTTTCTTCCATATTTACATGGATGGATAGTAATAGTCAAGTTTGAGTTTAATTTTAGCTTTAAAGAAATTATTCTTTTTTTATTTATTACTTTGAAAACTTGTGGTTTTTTGTTCTTTGAGAGAGTGTCTATATTTGGCCAAGGCCAAATATTGAGCTCTGGTAAGTCAAGGAGGTGTAAGTGTGCAAAGATGCTAATTCAGAGTCTTTCAGGAACTTACTGTATTAAAATAATTTTAGAAGTTGTAATTGTACTTTTAGTAATAGGCAATAAAAAAATATGGTATGGGTAAGCAAACTAGTTAAATATTCTGTTCCACTGTAATTTGTGTTTGCAAGTTATGAGTAGTCCTAAGTCCAATTTTAAACATGGAGACCTTACAAAAGGAGGAATACCTTACACATTATTACTCATCTGGAGTGCTTTTATAACTGTTAGGGCTGGAACCTCTAGTCTGATAGAGGCAAGACTGTCCCAGTTCCAGGCTTTTAGCCCAACCAGTAGTGAAGCTGAGACTGTATCCCTGGTAGGTATGCGTATACACATAAATATTGTATTTATATAGATACAGAACAAATATATATGTACAGAGGCAGGCACATCAATTGTCCCAGGGTACTCAGGTGAACAGAACAGCACCAGCAGCTTCAAGGCAAGTTCAAGGTGGTCTGCTGGTGGGAATGTGTGTATATATACAGTGTTCATCTCGGTCACCCCTGCTGATGGCACCTGGATATACCAGCCCCTAAGGCTGTAGCCCTATTTTTGTTTGCTGGTACATCTTTACACATAAGAATGCCTCTAAACCAGGAGTCTCCTGCTCCCTCATGGGCTCATCCTTGGATACACAGGTGTGTGCACCTGTGTGCCCATGCAACTGGACTGGACAGAACTTCCATGCTCCTCTACTGTCTAAACCCCCGTGGCTATGCCCTTGAAGAGATGCACAAAAAAACATGGTTCTTGCCCCTAGAGACCCACAGGCCATGGGCTTTCCTTGCAGCTGGATGGGACTTCACTGGTCTGTGCCACAGCCAGCTCCTCCTGTGGTCTTGCCCTTAGATGTTGACACCCACAGCTGCTTCCTTCCCAGGCCACTTCACCTGCCTGTAAGCTGGTGCAGCTTGATGCACTCGTACACCTGCACCCATTCCAGCCACTGGCACCACAGACATCCTGGCTTCTGCTTGGTTTCACATATTCTGGTCTCTCCAGTTACACACATGCTCATGGAAGGTCTAGGCTGTGGTCCCAGCCTAGGTGTTGGCAGCCAGACCCTCACCTGTTCCTGCTGCTGGCCGCTGTGAACTTAGAGATCCCTGTGGCTTGATGTCACATTGCAATTGCTGGAGTCATATTCAAGTCCCCTACTCTGGTCTCTCCAGTTGCTGGTGCCCATGGAGGCAGCAGCCCTCCAGCCTGTGGACTGACTGTAGTTGCAGGCATGTAAATTCATCTTCACACTGAGTAAAGAGGTCAAGGACCAAAGAAAACAATTCAAAATGAAATTTAATGAGTCAGTGCAACAGATGGTGCCATTCACATGCAGGGAACAGAAGGATAGATGTACCAACTATCAAACTGTTCAGCTATCTTATCACTCTGTTTTTCCTTGGCTTGACTTAATCCTTTCATGTAGATTTCCCTTGCTTCTCCTTCACTTCAGTTCTTCCCCAGAACATCCCATGTCTTGTCTAAAATACTTTTCATCTGTGTCCCATTTCTGGACACGTAAAACGCCTTCAGTCTGAAAGATGCCCTGGCCTTTGTTGGCTCTTGGTGGTTTTAACACCTGGGCGTAGGAGCTGATGCTCTCCTGAGGTTGTTTTGGGAGAGGTGTGACAGGGTATCCTTTCTCCGAGTCCTAAATTTGGTTTCTCTGCTCTTACTGTGTTTCTCTGTGCATCTCTGAGCTGATGGTTCCTGTCATGGGCTTGGGAGAAGCTTGAGCAGAGTGTTGTGTGCACACATTCCTCCATCCCCCTTGTTGGGGGGATGCTTTGTGGGTGTGAAGATGAAGTCTTATCATAGAACATTACTGGCAGAAGCCTTTCTCTGCTTATATTTTGTGGACCTTTTCTCCCGTTTTAAAATAAAAAGACAGTTATGTGAGTTCACATGTCATCTTCTATGCTGTAGTTAAACTTCCCTACTTACTCATTTTTCCACCAGTTAATGCTAAGATATCTGTGCAGGAAGAGACTGTTAAACTGAAAAGAGATCAGGATATTCAGCCATGTGATGAATTTCTTCATCAATTTGAGTTACATGGCAAGCTTAGGTCATAGTGTAGGTGTACTTACAGCCATCTAGTTAGACCTTTTCTGTCTCAGGAATATTTATCATGGTCCATTTTTTAGGATGCTTCTGAAATTATGAGAAATTACTAGGTTAAGTCAGATTCTTAGTGCATTGATCCTGTTTCCTGAAAATGTTTTGCCAAATTTTTCCCTATTCCTAAGAATTTGCACCCAAATCTGCCTGTAAAATTTGCTGCAGCTGGTAGCATAAATACATTGATTTATCTGAGTAAGCCTGAGAGTAGCTCAGTTGTTTAGAGCATGCTGCTAATAACACCAATGTTGTGAATTCCATCCCTGTCTGGGCCATTTATTGAGGAGCTGGTCTGGATGATCCTTGTGGGCCCATCCAACTCAGAACACTGCAATTCTGTGACCTTGTATCCATGTGAATTTCCTGCCCAGAAATGGCTCCTATGTTTTTTTAAAATCAGGGCTCAGTGCTCTGAAGCAGGAAAATGGAGATGAAAAAGTGGCATAACATGTTAGTTTATTTGAAGAGAAGCAAAGGGCATCTTATTGTTTACAGAAGTGCCCTACAATTTTTTTGTTGTAAGTGCATACTGACCTCAGCTTGGTCATGTGCATCAAGTCATGGATGGTAAGGATACAAAAAGTGACCTAATAAACCATTGGTGGTATAGAACAAAAATAAGTCTTCATCAATAATTCATGGATTTTGATATGCTTATATTGATAAATTAATTAAACAAATCTGCCTTTGTTCCTCAAGCGTAATGTGCCCCTGTTATTATTAGCTTTATAGAACAGAGCATTTTAACATTGAGTGAAGGTAAATGGCAAAAGAGTAGTATAGTCATGAAGCTCTGAGTGCTTCCATTTCTAGTCACAGAGTGGTTTCAAGGAAAGAAGGCTTTCTTTGCACACCTGCAGTCATTCAGTGCACAGGCCTCTTGTGGTCAATGTTGATTGCTACTTCTCTATAGCTGAACAAAACATAATTTAGTATAGTGTAACCTTCTGTGATTTAATATTATGGGGGTTTTTTTGCCAGAATTGGCACAAAGATAGATCTTCTCATAGTGACAGTAATTATTAGCACAGCTGTAGTTGACGGTCTTTCAGAATTTTCCATTATAAACCTCAACAGTATATAAACCCCAGTCAGTTTACTACTCAAATGTAAAAAAATGTTTTCATGCTTCTTGAGTATGAGGAGTAAAATGAACTAAATTGAATACCCTCCTCTCCAAAATCATACTGAGGTTTTCTTAATCTTTGGACATTGCATCCTTTGTAGTATGCTTATATTGCATCTTTTGTATGCTTGTAGTCATGCAAAGGTGAATCTAACATCCTTTGTTTTCATCCAAGATAAGTGCTCCTTTAATGAGATTTGAGATAGGTGAGTTACCACACTTTGTTGTAAGTTCCCTTTCAAATGTGTTAATTTATTTTGCGTTTCAGGGTAAAATAAAATGGACTAGCTGAAATTCTTAGCTATTATACTTTAACCTATTTTCTATAAGGAAAAAAAAGTGTGCTCAAATGATCACTTTTCCCATGTCAACATATTAGATTATTATAGTCTTAATTTGCTAGTTAGTAATATAAATCAGAACTTTGTGTTACTAGCCTTCATCTGTTTCATTAATTAGGTAGCATTGCAGCACCTCAGGTGTTTTGTAAGACATGAGTCCTACAATGAGAAGCACATGAGTGGTCCAGGGATCTATTAGATTTTTCCTCAAAGAAGAAAATGTTGATAAAAATGTGAAATCTAGAAGCCATTATAGAATTCTAAACCTTCTTCATAGTGATGTTCAGTGTTTTTTTTTCTTTCCAGATAAAAAAGCTTGTGTATGTTTATCTGATGCGCTACGCAGAGGAGCAGCAAGATCTAGCATTGCTGTCCATCAGTACTTTCCAGCGTGCTTTAAAAGTGAGTGACTGCTAAATGACAATTTATATGGAATTCTGAGCTGGTGGCACAAAAATAAAAATATTTGTGTAAGCGCAGTATGGTAAACTAAAGCATGTAAATTTCTACAGCTGATAAAGTAGTTTTAAGTTACGTGATTGATCAAGTTTTTCTCTGCTACCTCAAACCTTGTCACGCAACTAAGTAAGCCTGAAAGAAGTAAAATTACTTCACTTAAAAAAAACAGCAGAATGCTGCTTTCAAATCCACGTGCCAAACATTTGATTTCTGGAATGACTTTTCTCATTCCAATGTAACTTGTGTATATGGAAAACAACCCTGTTATTACCATGAACCATATATGTTCCTTTTAGTTCATGTAAAAGAAAGAGCTTTTGTGTAAAACAGAGAATTGAGGCATAAGGAAGACAGTAGTACCTAAATTAAAATATTCAGTGTCTTTCACATAGTACCTTTTCATTAAAAGCACTGAAAAAAGCACTTTTTGTACTCTTTTGTCTCAAATAAGATAACAATGAGAAATGGGATTAGACAGCAAAGTTTAGGATTGCCTTTTGAAGTGTCACTGTGGAGAGAAGAAAGATTTATTAAGTCTCTGTTCTGAAATTTGGCCAGTTTTTATAGTAAGAGAAGGCTGGGCTCTTTGTGTACCCTCCTTGTACTCTAGGCTCATTTCTGTTACGTGATTTAACCCACACCTTGCATCTTGTTGGAAAATGTTGCAATCAGAGCACAAGGTGTGCAGCTGTAGGAAGATCCCACGTGGACTGGAGAGTTTTCTGCCCCCTTCCCTTGGACTTTCATCCCAGTGTCGTATGTCTCTGACTGCCATGAAAAGCTAGGATTCAAATGACTTTGTTTCCGGTGGTTTTTGTGATATATGTGTACAGTGAACACTCCTCATGGCATAACTCTTAAAAGCTGTGGGTAATGAGGGCAGAGGGAGAAGTGATAATGTTGTGGCTGAGTAGTAAATAAAGTACTGGTGGTGTGGCAAGGGGGTGGACACCAAACTAGTGGAGATTGTCAGCAACAAAAGAAATTACTAAGCCTGCTATGAAAGATAGGTCTCTGTTCATTCTTCATAATGTTTTGTTTCTGTTTTGCAATGATTATAATTTGGCTTTATGTGTGGACTTTTTTTACCTCCCTCTATTGAAGGAGCTTTTTCTTTTAAACTTAAGTGGCTGCAGAAGAGCTTTGCAAAGATATTTTTCCAAAAAACAGTCAAATAAAGGGCTTTCACCATGTTACTTACTACTTAGAAGCTTCTAAGATGTAGGAATTTGGAGATCTTAGATGGACTGGTAATTATGTAATACCAGTCTGAAAATACATGTTGCCAGTTCTTAGTCCTTGGGAGAAATGTTCTTTGGGAGGTTACCTTCTGGCAAGACACTGTACAATATAATGAATTAATGATGCTGCAATTTCACCCTTCTAGATTTTGGGGGATTTAGTACTTGATTAAGCAACATTTTTCCCTTGTGTTCCAAGCCCATGATTAATGGATAAAGTTTGCATAACAGTTCATCCAAATACAGATTTGTTGGATCTTCTAGCTAACCCCTAGTATTGTAAAATTCACCAAGAACTGGGGCAAAGGAAGAGAGGGTAAAAATAGAAAAAATTTTCAAAAACATTTAGCCTAATCTTTTGAAACATTCTTTAAAACTGTTTTTGTTACTGGCTTCAGTTTATATCCGCATTAAAGTATAAAATGGATATTTTGTCGAGCACTTGAATGGGAATGTCACAACTGAGAATATTTTTATTTGACATTTCATAAATATAAGTAATAAAATTGAGCTAGTGTGTCTCTCAGAATATCTGAATTCCACTTTGCAGCAAATGTATCAGATTATTAAATAAAATATTAGTCTTTTTCATCCATAATTAACATATTTTGCTTGGAAAATTGCATTATGTTAATATTTTCCTTTGTAAAATTTTCATATTTTCATAATGTTTAATGCTCTCTTTCTTAATTTGTTTTACTTTTTTTTGGTGTTGGGAATTTCTTTTGTGTGAAGTGTGGCACATTTTCTTATTAGTGTGGCCTTCACTTGCAGGTCTGACTTAGATTTACATGTTTTAATGTGTCCTCACTAATTAGTCTAAACATGGCAGCAAATTTAATTATTTGCTTCTGCACTGTCTTATTTTATTTCTCCCCTTCACTCCTGTTCTTTAGGATCCTAATCAGTTAATCCGTGCAAGTGCTTTAAGAGTTTTATCCAGCATACGTGTCCCAATTATTGTTCCTATTATGATGCTTGCTATTAAGGAGGCCTCTTCTGATTTATCTCCTTATGTGAGAAAGAATGCAGCCCATGCAATCCAAAAACTGTACAGGTAAGTGATTCTCGCAATTGGTGAAAAACAGTGTTATGATAGTTGTGGGCTACGTTAATAAAGACTGCTGTGAATTTGGCATGTTTCAGATCCATTTCTTTAAAAGTATGGGGTGGGTGTAGACGTTCTGTCACTCAGCTGGTTTGTTGTAATTCAAACAATTCTCTTACTTGCTAGACTTAACAGGGTAACTTTTAAAGAGATACAAAAGGAAACCGATACAGGATCTTTTTTTTTTTAATATGCTAGTTATTTTCATCTATGTACCAACTGTTTTGATGGGTACTCTCAGAATCTGTGAATTCACTTTTTCAAGTCTGTATCTTACATGCTGCATCAGGCATTTGCTGAAGATAGTTTGTGGCACATGTGACAAAAGAATTCTAGAGATCTGTGCAAGTCCAAATCTTTCAGATCTTCCTCTTCCTACTTCAGAATTCTTGCTGTGTAGGAGCTCTTACAACGATGTGGGTACTGGTTTGCAGAGGTGGAGTCAACAGAACCTGTACCTTTGCAAAACATCTCCAGGCATTTATTCTACTACTTCACTTTTATTTCATCTATACCAAAAAGTGGAGGTTGAGAGATGTTAGGAGTTCTGAATCAGGTAACCTGAGGCTGCTGCAATTCCAACCACCCAGTCACAGCTCTGAACATGCATTCAGTAATGGGTAGGTACACACAGATGCATATACAGCACACACACAGAGCCATCTATACAGACCACCAGAGTCAGACGTGAGCAGTCATGCACACAATACCAGCACCAGCAGCCTGAATCTGTTGCACTCTGGCTGATCAGTATACAGATGCATTAGCGTGCCTGGACGTGTACACTGTGGATCTCTAGTAGTAATCCCAGATGCTCAGTGTTTCCAGTAACAGGCTTTTGATCCCCAGCCTCCCAGTGAAGGGCACACACAAATGCACCATGCTTGCAAACTCTGTACTTCCTACTACAGATTCCCTCAGTCAGATACACACATGCCCAACTCTTTCACTTGAACACTAATGAATCCCACAGTTACCTGGATTTAGACACTTAAGATTAAGGGGCCATATGCCTTCTTATCTCCACTTGTCTTTAGTTAGGTGGAGAAGAAGTGGGGGCAGAAACAGAGATTGAGACACTCAAATGAGTATCACAATAGGCTTCCAGACCTTCCAGTTTCTCCAGTAGTTCACCTGAATACCCTGGGCCATCTGGTGGACAAAATCTCCATTTACTGCACTCAGACACACACACGGATGTCCAGCCTAGATATATGGCCCCACTTCAATACTTGGCCTCCCAAGCCACCTAGTCTGGTTTGGTATTCCCAGGCAGTCGCACAGTGACACACATACTTGCTCTGGTTGCTGATGCTGCAGTTGTACAGGCCTGTATATCCCATGGTTTAACTCTGTATCACACATGCACACTCAATAGAGATTGTCTCTGTAGTCATTGGGTTCACAGCATGGATAGGTAAGTGTACTTAGCAACAAAGCATGTACCTACCGCTGGCTCTTTTTATGCACCTCTCCCTCTGTTTTCCTGTTCCTGTTCCTCCCAAGATCATTTACTTCCCTCCATTTCCCTGCCTTTCATTTCTCCCATGAACATCCCACAGTAAGTCTTGTCCTACTGGCATTCATAGTAACTTAGCCCTGTGACTAGTAATATCCCTAAGTCTTATTGGTACTCTGGAGATGCTGCCTATGGTGTGTTCATTTCAGGACCATGAGGCTGATGGCTTTTCCATGGCAGCTCTCTGACAAACCTGGGTAGGGACTCCTTCCTTCTGGTAATCTTCATCGGTTTTTTTAGTGAGCTGAGTGCATGCCCTGTTGTCAGGTAACCTAACAAAAGAGAATGGATTTAAGGTCTCTTCCTGCTATTTAATAAGTTTATTTTTTCTTAGCAACTGGTTCCAGTGCACAAAACCTTTTGGCCTGAATTTATTCTCCCTGTATATAATGTCCTTTTTTGCTGTTTTTTTTCCCTGATAGGAGTAAAATTCTTTGGAAGAGTTCGGCAGGAGAAAATGGTCTGTTAGTGGCAGCAAGGCACAGTATATCTGGACAGCAGGCTATTTCATGGAATTTTAACAGAAATTCATGCCTCTATTTCTTCCCTTCATGACAGTGAAGTTTATTTTACTAGGAGATTAAAGAGTTTGTTGGTAATTGGTGCAAAACTGGAAAATACTGAAATCAAATGATTAGAATGACCTTTCATCTGTCATCTGATCGCCAGATATGATTGTATCTCCAAATATAACATTTATGTTTTCTTATCTCCGGTTCATATGTTATTCTATGTTTATATGATGTCAGTGGCATCATATGGAAATTATCCCTGCAAATACAATAAAAAGACACTTTTTATGGTAAAAGGTAGAGCACATGGTAAAAAACACAGTAGCAGAATCTGGAGAACCTGGCCTCACCTCCTCCTACTTTCCATTAATTCCTAGTGATAGGAAAATGGACATGGAGCTTACATAAGGAAAACTAGTGAAACTGATGTTCTGTAAAGTTTTCTTTAATGGTTCAGAGGGCCTTTGAGGGTGCATCCTTCAGAAGCTCACTTCATGCAAGCATCCTAGGTATCATAATGCAAGATTTTGAACTGTTGCAGCTGGAAATTCCTCCTTACCTGGCCTAGAGTAAGCTTCATGATTACTTCTGAGTGGAGCTGGAGCTAAAAATTGTGTCTTCGTAGTAGGATTTGGGAGCTGTTTGCAAAAAACATGTGAACTTTTATTTTCACATTTTCAAAACTTACTTGGACAAATGCTGTATTTGTGTTAACTAGTGCTAGTTAACCATGGAACCAAGGGAGAAAGTATAATTTTCTTGGTCACTGGAAGAAGCAGTAGTATTGGTAACTCGTTAAGAGGCTATCAAATTAACCTGCCCACAGGCAGACCCAGTTGGCTTGCAGCAAGTAAGAGTAGATAGTAGTTAACAGGCCGTCTTTGTAGATGTTTGAAAAAGTTCATGACTGGTAGCTAGACAATTCTGCAATACTGATCATACATTGGTGGCAAGGCTGACTATCGGCCTACTGCAACAAATAAGTAATTTCAAAATACTTACTTTTAAGTTGGTCAGAATCAGAATCCTGAAGGGGATGGATTTTTGAGGTAAAAACCACTCAACAGTTAATACATTCTTCTACATCTAGCTAATCCATCTTCTACAATCATTTGAGTAAGAAGTAGTAACAGTTTATTCTCATATGTCTGTATGCCCCATTGGCTTTTTGGTTTTCCCACCTTCTCTGCCTGTTTGATAGTTCTGTATTTCAGTTAGTCCTCTAGTCAGGGTTCTGGATGCAAGTTTGATACTCCAGTCTTCCCTCTATTTAGTGTCATGGTGTTTGGATGGATGTCTGCCCTAGAAGAGCTCATTTATTAGCTCGTTCAATCAATCCTAACAGCAGGAAGCTTACATATCAAACAGGAAAGATTTCACAGTCTGGACAGCAACATTTGTGTCCAATGACAATCAGCATTGTCAGGTATGTTGAAGTAATTTAATCGCTGAAGACGTCAGACCTTTTGCTTATTTCACTTAAAGAGAGCATTTTACAGATATTAGTAGCTTCTATCAGTTGCAAACTGTACTGTGTTTGCAGTGAGGTTGGAGAAGAACTGCTTCCATCACTACTATTAGTAGGGTCTATACAAGTATTAGATGCTGTAATGGGAGCAAATCACAGACCTCTTTAGCCTCTTCTTTTAGTTTCTCTCTGAAATGGTCCCTTCCTTGTCTTAAATATCAGCACAGTGGAGGGGAGGAATGTGAATTCAGTTATTGGACCTCTTACTGAAGACTTGATAGCATTAAAAAAAAAAGGTTTTGCATAAGTTTTTTAGCTTTCAGTATTCCTTTGTCTCTAAATTTCCTGCTGATTTTAAAAATTTGAAATAAGACCTCTTTGAAAGACTTTTGGCTTTTCCCTTGAAGGTTTTGGTCCTTGGCAGAAGATCCAGTAAAACTCCTTTTACAAAAAGAGTAGCTGGAATGGAAGGTGATCATGAAAGTGTTTACAGAACAGTGTAGTGTTGTATTCCTTATGATGATGGTGGCTTCTAACAAAGTTTTGTTACACATTTTGTATGTTCTAATATTGCTAGGTCTTAGAGCCTTAGTGAAGTAATACTCAGCTAGATAATGACTTTGTGAATCTGTACCTGGAAGGATATGCTGTGCATTAGGGCAGTCCATCACTCAGCATTAAAACTGAAGTATGCAATAATGACCAAATACTCTCTCACTTATCTGTAATTGTATCTATGTTGAAATGACTTTTCAAAGGCATAGAACTACACATCTCTATGGGTGTTTGTACTCCCTTTCTCTTTCTATTTTCTTGTGACTTGGGTTTAAATTCTTCCATGCTGTACAGATCCACGAAGAGGAAGCAGCTGGAGTGAAAAGTTTGTCCCTACTTGCCTAAGAGGCAAGTTTGACAGCAGTGGATATCTCTGGCAAATTTTTCTCTGCTCTTATAATATGAAAAGATGCTACAAAGGTTGTTGCTTGCAACTTTTGTTTTTCCTCTGCTTTTACTATTGATTAAGGACTTCAAGCAGTCTATTTTTCATTAGCTTGCACACCGGCTTTGTATAGGTACACTTGAATACAATGTCCACATTTTTGAGTTCCAATACTTCTGACTAAAATTAGTGGTTAACTTAAAAATGGTTGAAGTGTCGTACTCAAACCTTTATGTTGACAATTAGATAAAAAAAGTATGAATCTTCTTTGTCCTGATGTTTGTTCACCTCTGAATTATATTCATGCTGAAATTCATTTCTGCAAAAGCAGTGAGAACTTGTCACTTAACATCTGAAGTTCAGTCAAGTTCTCTGTGATGTTGGTTGTCCTGTCTTAATGTTTCTTAGATGCTAGGTTTTTTCTGAGTTTAAGTTTCGTATAGAGCACACATAAAGGATATAAAATAAAATAATATTTATAATTTAATTTTATACTCGTAACTTAGTTTCAGTCAAGTTCTTTTGCAGTGAGTTCTTGATTTTTCTGGCAGGGGTTGCTTCAAAGTTCTTTGTTCCTAGTTTGTGTGAAGGTCAAAAAGCCAAACCTGCTTTAATTTTGGATACGTCTGACCAAATTAGTTGAAATAATCTTATTTTTCCTTCTAGTCTTGACCCAGAGCAAAAGGAAATGTTGATTGAAGTGATAGAAAAGCTTTTGAAGGATAGAAGTACGGTAAGAAACAGTTTTTGTGACACATACATATATTTTTAAAGAGTTTACTCCCAAGACTGTCATTCAGCAGTAAGTAATACACTTTTCTAACTCTTGCCAATGTGAGTTTGTATGTTTTTAGACAGAAGTATAATTTTCTATTTATACATTTATAGTATGACTATAATAGTGACTATCCTTTAATAAGATGTAATTTTACTTGCATCATGAGTCTGTTAATTAATGTTTTTGTTAGCGTGTTTTATGTATGCTTCTTTAAACTTTATTTTGAAAATTAAAGTTATATAATAATATGAATCAATGTGCAAGTGTTTATCTATAAATTTTCCTATGCACTTTTTCATTGGGAAATTAGTTTGATATTTTCAATTAATTTGTAATACTGTATGATGCACAGCATGCCTATTGACATCCATCTATCTTGCAGTGTGTATAGTTGTTAAAAAGTTATATTTGCTGTGCAGTTATTTGTTCTTACCGGTGTGTCCACTTCCAGTCTGGTAAATAAGAGATGTTCTGGCATACTTTCTGTAAATTTAACACTCCTGTTATATTTTACCTGCCCTGTATAGCTACAGGTTTTCCATATGAACTCCTGGATATCTCACAATGGTCACACACTTTATTTTGTTTTATTTTGTAAAGAATTGTCTCACTTGTAAACTAAGAAGGTAATTGACCAAAGGATCAAAGTTAGCTTTAAAGAGAAACCAGATTTGTAAATTAAAACATTCTCATGTTCTTCTTTTTCAGGCCACTAATTTAATGAATGTAATCATTTTTGACTAAATTGAAAGTATTATTGAGTACCAGATAGTGTGTTGTTTCATCTGCTATTTGACAAGTGGTTTCATAACACTTAGAACTGTATCCTCCATTGTTCTAATACAGTCCAGGTGTTCAGAATATAAAAGGTGTTGTTCTCTAAAAGACATCCTGCAACTGCCCCTGATGGGTTATTGAAAGAGAGGTGTTAGACCTTAGTGGCTCAGTAGACAGTAAATCACTTAGGTCTCCTGGCTGCAGCTGTGCTGGGCTTGACAGAGGCCTTTGAACTCCTGTGAAGTTACACCTGCAGTGGTTCTTCATGTATTTTATTTCATGGTTCATGCTCATGGTATACTAGCAGTCTGTGAATGTGGGATTAGGTTGCTAGTACCTGTGGAGGAATAAAGGACTAAAAACTACTATTACTACTACAGAAATCCCTGAGCTTGTACTCTGTTTCCTAGGCCTTATATCATATGGTAAATGGTTAACCCATGCCTAGTCATTTACACATTTACTTTAACAAGGAAGTATAGAGTAGGTTTGGATCTTTTGTCTCCTTGGAATTTGGAATTACTTATAATGACATAATGGGCTCATTATAAGTCTGTGCTACAGACTGTGCTATGATTATGGTGCCTCTGTGACACTGAGTATTGGACACCATATTTATAAAGATACCAGCTGATGCAATAGTTAAAAATGATAGACTAGACTTGGATCTTCTGCATTTGTTTGGAGATGTACGTGAGTAACTGTTACAACTTTTTGCTCTCTCTGATCCCTCTTTGTCTATTTCCTAGCAAGACCTGATTCCAGTCTGGGCTGACATCTTAGCTTCAGAAGTCTTACTATTTTGGGGCATATTATGAAGAATAATTATTTCAGAAAGAAAACATACAGATCTCTCTTTAAGACTCCTTGCATATAACAAAGTGTGCTCTTTCACCCCAGACTCCACAGCTTGTGGTGGTCTAAAATGGATCACTCTCTAATCTCTCATAGCTTTGGAAGGACTAGTCTAGCATGGCAAATCTTTATCTTAAGTAGTTATCTTTTGTCACGTACCACTGAATGTACCCAGAAAGCCTCCACATTTACTTACAGAATGTGCACAGTGCACAAGTGTTTCATTGGCAGGTAACTCCAATCTGAAAAGGCTTGTTCTTTGCCCCTAATGGGAAAACAGCAATTTGCTCACAGTGGGGAAATCAAGAGTGCCATTTTTAGCTAGTTTCAGCCTTTAAAATTGGAGGAGATGGCAGCTGCTTATAGGTGCTGGTCCTTAAGTGCAGATGTGTACATATGTGGGCTTAAGATGGTGACTTTACAGGTTTAATAAGGCTGTGTCCTAGGGAAATTTGTGTTAATTCGAGTCATCTTTTTGAATGCTTAAAGGGAAGCTGCCCTTCATACACTTAGCATAAAACAGCAAGCTCCTTCCACATTTATAAAAAGACAAACACTTTTAGAAAGTATTTTGCAGTCTTGCTGAAGAAAATTAGGTCCATTTGCTGGCATAGGAATTCTTCAAATGGGACCAAACTGTAAAACAACAGCTTTTGGACATAGACTTATGAAGTGCCTGTATTTGATATGTCTCAGCTTTTTGCAGCTCCCTGTTGCCTGTTTGACAGTCAGGATGCCTGAAAAGTCGGGTGATAATGTGGAACTAGAAACACAAATGTTTATTTGACACTGATTTTTGGATTCCTTCTACTTAAATGCAGAGCTGTTACCTTACATTAACATTAGTTGTCATCTCCTGCTAGTCTAATCTAATGTCAGCAAATCAGTTTGTTCATTAAATAGTTTGTTTTTACCAGAGTGAGGCAATCCTAGTGACTTAGTTGAATATCAGTGGTTTTTCACTTGATGGAAATGTCAAGTTACTTTTGGCACTTCTATGTACTTAAGGACTGATAATTCTCAGAAAAGCCATAATATGTTGTACATTAACCACTGGATCTGAGATATTCCACTGTTGATTGATTATCGATTATTTTTTATTATAATGTAATTTTTTTTTGCTATTTTTTCTTTTCAATCCCTTTGATTTTTTAAAAAAAATCCATTTGGTTTGGACGTGTTTGGAGGGAGAATGTAATTATTAACATTAACTATATATAAAAGAGTCTGATGTTATTCAGATGATATTAGAGACTGCACTTTAATGAGAAGTAAACTTTTAGTCAAAATCTGTTTGTTTTCTGTGGCTATTTGACCTTGAACAGGATTTTTGAACCTTACTAGTGTTATCTCTGTGTTAGAGATAAAATAGCTAATAAGTATAGATGCCTCTAAATTTCTGTAAACTAGGGAGTTTTTTCAGTGAGAATATGCTGTTGTGTGTCATTAATGAAGTTTTTGTTGCACAGAAAAGACACAATGTATTCCAATTGCCCAGAATCATTTTGCATTTGAAATAGCAAGACATAATCTGGAGGGGAATTTTACTATAGTAAATTAAGCCCTTTTTTAGACAGTATGGGATGTGTTTATTCTTTTAGGTCTCAATCAGTAGTAAATTTTAATATAAGCTGAGGTAAGCAAAACTTAAAATGAGATGAGATCTAACCTTAACCCAGCACTTCATTAAAATTTCTGGCAAGATAAATGAGAAGTCACTCTACTCCTTGATGTCTTAACACAAAGATTCAATTAAAACACAAGTTCTCAGTTCATCTAAAATGCAAAATTATCAAGTGCGAGCCATTGTTAACATACCCTAGTCAGGGTAGCTGACTAGGAAATAGAGTCTATCAACAAATCTGTGATTTTGTGCCAGTGTATTTAAATTTGAAACTGATAAGACATTTACAAGTATTTTTATTATTGAGGCTTATATTTTTTACCCTTGCTTTACAAGTGCCTCACATTTTGATAAGCATGTATACCTCCTCCTTTTATTTTTCTAGTAATTCTGGGTAGTTGAGCAGCTGATACAATTTTATGTAGAAGGGAAGATAAGAGCATGCTTGTATTCTATGCTAAAATGATTTTCTCTGAAAGTAATATGGCTAGTCTTGTGTGAAAGTATAATTGAGTGATTTAGAGCAAACTAGTTACCTTTTCTTTTTAGTTGATTCTGCATTGCTTCACTCTAATTCTGTTTTTTCTATTCAGTGATAACCTAGCTTTGATGCATAGGGTTTAAGGCAAGATTTGTTGCATAAGTTTCTTTTGGAAGAAAAAGATACTGTGAAGGACTGTAGTTAGCAGCCTGTGTATTTTACAATGCTGTGTAAACAATGCAAATCAAGTTCATTAATGATACCTGAATTACAGCAGATAAAAAACAAAAAAAAATCTATGTTGGCATTGAAAAGGAATCATCCCTGTTATCTAAACCTGTGAAACAAAAAGAACTTATGACTTGCATTCCACAGTCTAAATTAAAGTATCCCAAGTATATTAAAAACATCAGTAAAGGAAAGGCAGATTGTAGTTAGGATGTGGTTGTATGGAAGGTGGGTATATTAAAAATGCCCAAATTTATTGCTGATTTACATCTGTAGCTTTAATCAGATTTTATTTTGTTTGGGTACATGCCTCTGTTATAATGAATTTATTATTCTGTTCTGGTGTGATAATTTGCCATTATTAATAACATGTAACTTTGTATTAACTCCATTTTGGTGGTGAAGAGACCTTATGCAAATATCTGAGTATAGAAGCAAATATGTGAGTGTAGAGATTTCTTTTGCAGACTGCATGGGTACTAGATGAAGTGCAGATTCTTTCTCAGTGACATTCCTTTGATTAAAAAAATCATGCTTGGAATTGGTGATGGCTTTGTGATGAAGATCTTACTCTTACACTAAAGCAGTATATTTGGGCATAATGGGAAAAGAAAACTGGGCACTCTTGTTTTTAACAGTAGTCTGCAGTTAATAATGTAATGTTTTAGTTTAGAACCCAAATGTGTGGCTAAGACAATGTTTTCTTAACTTATTGATTTCATGATGGTAAATGCTTCAATTTTGTGGAAAAAAATTACTGGTTTGTGCAGATGTTTTGTTGTGATAGATCTATTATCCAGCTATTAGAAGATAAATGACTGATCTTTTCCACTTTCCTTGCCTCCAGAAAATTGAAATAAGAAGGGGAATATCATTTGGGCTGTATGATTAGGGCAGGTGGGGTGGCCATTAATTTAAGAGAGAAGAATCTTGGCAGCATGGGCCAACTTGCACTGTATTATCAATCAAACCTCGATGCACTTCTTGTGATGACCCAGCACTCTCAGGTTTTCGCAGCGTTAATTAGAATTCATGACAAAATAGATGCAAGGAAACGTTTTGTACCCTTCATAATTTTATAGAAAATTTATTGTTATTAGAGGAACCATTTGCTTAGTGTGATTTTTTTCATTACCAGCTTGTCAACTAGCATAGATAATCTGGAGAAAATATGAACTCCATAGATTGGGTGTCACTTTTGTTGATGGTTCATATAGTTTACCTTGGAGCACAGCTAATGGCTGAAGTTCATAGCAACAGCACAGAAAAATGTGGCACCTAGTGGAAGACAAATGAACCATGTTTATTGCTTTAATATAAAAAATACATAAATGGAAAGCAGCATTTGAATTTGATGAGCTCATTGCTAGTTTTGTTGGAGTGATTTATATTTTCTCCTTATACTAAAAGCTACTATTGACACAGTGAGATGGAAATTAACTGACTGTTTTTTAGAAACTGATATTTTTTGGTTTTATATTCTGATTGAATCATTTTGTTTTAATTTTAAATACTTTTATGGAATGTTGAGCATTTAATAAACAAAGATTATTAGCTGTTCCACTGATGTTTAGATATATAGTAGGATCATACTGTAGGGGAACAGTGTAGACTAGAAAATAATCTCTTATTAAGAAAGCATTAGGAAATTTTCTCAGAGAAATCTGCTTGTTACCAGTGCATTTTCAGTCTGTCACATTCCTACTTTTTTTCCACTTTCAAATGAAAAGCCTAATTTTAGAAAATACAATAATGGGGAGAGAGATATGATCTTAATAATGTCATGATGGGTGACAATTCCTATATTTACTGGTAAATCTAGGGACTTGCCACAGGAATAAAATGTTCGTTTACCCAGTGCACCTCTGGCATTTCATAGCATATGTTCATTTTTTTACTAGTGTCTTTTAAGTGTTCACAAGTTACAGCATGGTCCTTGTAAACTTTAGTAGGAGACAGATGTAATTTGAAATAAGTAATTATTTAGAATTCCTGTATACGGCTTTGACTCTTTCTTTGTATTAAGTTGTTGTGTTTTATTGATAGTAACTGAGCTTTTAAAAAGCCAGCAGTGTTTATAGGATATATTCTCAGTTTTAAATGATCTGAGTTAGTGTGTTATGTATTTTGTGTCAGCTTTCAAACTAAATCATGTGCAGATGAAAGACAAAAACACCAAAATATGTATACTGAGCTACTAGTAGTAAAAGATAAAGGTACTTTCTCTAGAATTACTCTTGGAAATCTCTGTTGACCTTCACCTATGAACCTAAAAGGGTATTTTTAACCATTAGACTGTGACTATTCTGATAGTCATAAACTGATGAGTGTCAATCTGCCTGGTCTCTGATATGAAACAGTGACCTACAAAAAGTCTCTCTGTGTGGTCTTAAAGTATTATTTCTTTCCTCAAACTTCAACTCTATCGTATTGTCCTCTGCAAGCTGACCTTATAGTTCAGAGTTCTGCATCCTGATAAAGGGATGTCACAGTCTTCCAGTGAGAAAGCTTCTCAGCTTCTGTAGCCTAAATGAATACGTGCTCAGGAAGGATAGTGATTTTTCTGGGATTAACCACTGCCTTCTACTGAGCTTTGAACACCCACCTTAGCATCAACTTGCCACAGTTTTTAATTACAGATAGATTACTGCTGCAACACATTATTAAGAAGAAAGTTTAGTACAACAACAGATAAAAAAAGAGCTTTTGTTTTTATGATACAGCAAATTATTTTAGATGTAAAGTGTATTTAGCTCTATCAGATAATCAGATTTTGCTCCCTGGAATGAATTGCATTCTTGTTGGGACCAGCAGGTACCAGTATATGGATGAGGCTGGAGACAATAAATGCAACTTCACGTTTATTCTTATTGGTAATTCATAAAATCCCCACAGAGCCTCAGACTTGTTTAGCATAATAGCAAGACTATCTTCTGAGCTGTTTTCTTTCAATTGTAATGTTGAGCGCATACTAATAAACCACATGTCAGCCAAATACAGGGAGAAAAATGTAACATATGAATATCATTGTATTTAATATTTCTGAAAAAGTACCATTTCAATAAACTGCACTTCTATTTAATTGCTTACTTTAAGTCATTGGGGAAATTATAGAGGTTGAAATGCAGATCCCTAGTGCTCAGATAGAATATGACATTAATTTGCTGCCAGAAGGCTATACTGCATGCATGCTAACTGCATACATATCAGCTGCTTCATATAAAGTATCATCATTTTAGTTATTTGACTTAACATGTACTCTGACACAAAACAAATCTTAATTAAAGCAATTAGAAGAGAAAGAACACTGATCCCAGGCACACAATTATATGTCCTTATAAGGCATGGTCATCTTTTGATCTTTTCTCGTAGTTAAAGTAACCTGCTGACAGAATTTTAACTGAAACCCCAATATATATTTCCTCCCATTATTTTAAAAAAGTATACCTAGGCAGAAGGTTTCAGTAATCTTAAGGTGTTAGAATGTTGATAATCTCTTTAATTCTCTCATAAAAACAAAGCTATTTTGCAGTCATAGCATGGCAATTTTTGTGCGTGAATAAAGAGATGATTCTTATGAAGGCAAAAAATTGTATGAGAACATGGCAGGATATAAATGATGCATTTCTGCAATTATGTAACTGTTAAGGAAATGCTGAATAACATGCATGATATTATTTTTGCATTCTTTGGGGAAAAGTTCTATTGCTGATTTTTATACCTTTTTGGGGGGGAGGGGGGTGTATTAACGAAATTCTAAGTATAAAATTTTCTGTGATAATTAATTTTGTGATATTGAGAGAGAAGTTTGAATTCCAGTAATGCCTAGGAAACTTGGCCCAGCTCTTCTTTGCTTTGATCAGGCCAGTGTTGATAGAATCCCAAAAGATCTTTCTGGGCATATGTTTTACTTCTTGTTGTTTCCTGTTACTTCTGAGTTAATTGCAAGTTTTCTGTTAATTTATTTGGAAGCTAAATCTGTAAGAAAAAAGAATTATGCTTACATTGCACTGTGTCTTCAGGGCTGGGAGCTAAGATTTATGTGTGCAATAGAAACAGCAAATGTTTTCTCTTCTAATAACCTTACCCCAATTCTATTTAAAATAAGATACCATTTCTGTGGGCTTATTTTTGTTGTTGTTTTGTTTGTTTTTGCTGAATAGAAATAATTTGAAATTGCTGAGAATTGCTGGTATTAATTCTGGTTCTCACTTGTGGTCTAACTGTAGACCTGATACTGACCTTCTGGTTTATATTTTGTTTTCTAGCTGGTAGCTGGGAGTGTGGTGATGGCGTTTGAGGAAGTGTGTCCAGATAGAATAGATCTGATTCACAAGAACTACCGAAAGCTCTGTAACTTGCTGGTTGACGTGGAAGAGTGGGGTCAAGTTGTCATAATCCACATGTTAACTCGGTATGCACGTACTCAGTTTGTAAGTCCATGGAAGGTAAGTTTGTGACTTCTTAAATTACTGTTGTGAGCCTGCATTCTGAATTATTTCCATTGTTGGATTTACTTAGTCTTTTAAGATGCATTTCTGTGGAGGCTTTAGTAAAAATAGAGATCAAATACATAAGGTTTCACTAACACAAGGCATCTGCCTTTCTTTAGAGCCTGAGAATCCTCCTTGCAGGCCGTAACCGTTTCTTATTTACCCATGGCACATCCTGTGGGCAGCAGAGAGACTCCTTTTCTCTGTGTTCTTTGAGCCATGTTGCTTTTTGCTTTAGACAATTTTACGTGAGTCAAAACTAGAAATGTTTGTCATTCTGTCCTGAAACTGGGCAGACCCTGCTTGTATTGTTGATACCCAGTGTCGCTGCATGACATACACTACTTGTTTAGGCTTTGTTAATGTGCTGAGGCACCATGTAAAGACTTGAACATACGTATTTGAAATGTGAAATGTAAAAAGTGATTGTGGTTATTTTCATTTATATTGTGTAAATATGAGTATACTTTTAAAAATTTATAAGAAGAGGTTTTGTTAAAAAAATTATAAAAAGACACAAATTCTGTCACAGTTAGAAAGGGCGCAGCTCAAGAAATTGATGCTGTTAACATTGTTTCGATGGAGATCTTACTCTGAACACCAACTTAAATTAGAAGACAGAATACTTCTAGAAAGAACGGTTTAAAATTGCTCCCCAGCTCTGGTTGTTTGTGTTTATTAAAGGCTTGGGGATGTTACTAGTGTTAAGCTTTACCGTTTAATTTGAAACCCATTCATGTTTAAAAATGTACATTTTAGTGCAGATTATTGTCATTTATAAGTAGCACATTAACAGTTTTTAAAAATTTATTTTTTCGGTATTGGAATAGGGAATGACACCAACTATCACTCTGTCACTGAGTTCTTTTTAACTGTTTTAATATCCATTGCATGGGAAAAAAAGATGGAAATGCAGTGCCATTCTGTGTTAATGTATGTGTAATTTATTGTGTGAAAATAATTATAAGGAGATATATTTGGACAAACAGTTCAGTCTGGTTTCAGTTTACAATTATATTCACTTCTTCCTTAAAAAGCAGTGATTATAATGAATATAGCAAAAATGTCTGAAGTAGAATCATATTTCTGTGCTACTAGTCAGATTCTGAAACACCTTTTTTCATTTTTGATGAAAACTAAATTTTTTGTAAGAACACATCTTCCCAGAAAATTGCTCAAAATAAGGAAGGTATTTTTAGATAATGAGACATTTAAGTTATATGTTTTCCTAATGTCCTTGAGGCAGTGTTTATTACATGTTGATTATTGGAAGAAGGCAATTTGCATTCTTCTTTCTGACATTTAGAGAAAATCACAATTGATAATGTGCTTTACCTAAAGCTACAGTCGCACAACATGTTTCAGCCAGTTCTAGTCTGTAATTAGACAAAAGGAAAGTTGAAGAGGAGGATGACCTCCTGTCTCAGACTGAGAGGTTGGAGATCATGATGGGATTTGGTTTCTTTAGGAGTTTTAATTCTGTTTTCACTGAAACTGGATGGATGACAGTTGCTGCTGTGGCTTCTACTCCAGGAATGTAAAAGATTGTGTGACAATACTGCCTGTGTCAACCTAAAATTAGTCATCAGTAGTGTAGTATTTGTAACACTTTGTTTTCACTTTCAAGATCTGCAGTGTAAAATTTAGTTTGTCTACCTACTCAGCAATTTAATTAGCAGATTTTTTTTTGTGGTGCTAGTTGAAATGCATGCCTTTGTCAATACGTTCTTAAATGAACTCATCATACAACAGGCCATCTTGTGCAGTAGAAGAGATTTTTAATTTAGTTTATTTGCATCATTATGGATCAGTATTTAGGCTGTTTATATGTAAATGTATGATTTGAGGAACAATTAAGTGTTGACAAAGTAGATTGCAGTCATATCAATTGCAGTGCGTTTTCCATAATTTTTCTAACTGACATCTTTGATGATAAATAGTGGATGCCAAGTCAAAGCCGATTATACAGTGCACTAGGAATTCATGGCGCTGTCAGGGAGAAGACCGATTGACTTTAAATTTACATATTAATGAGAAGATTTGTTAAGAGGGTGCTTGACTATAGAAAATAACAGCATATTTATAGGGCACGACACTTTATAAATAAAGCTGATGCAGGAAAATGGAAATTAAGCCTATCAGATTAATAAATTCAAGGCTGCTAAAATGCATATTTGCATTTTTATTCAGTAAAATTTTCCCTTACTTTTTGAGGAACATATGTTGCTTTTGTTTAAGTTGAGCTAATTCCTAGCAAGTCATGGTGTACTGTTTGGAACTGATTTCTTAAGCATTTAGAAGTGTAAAAAAAATTTTGAATGCTTACCAGTAATGGAGAAAGATCTTTTTTTTAAGCAATATGCTTAAAATCATTGCAATTACCCATTAACCAAGAATACTTATTTTTTTATTCCTATTTCTAGCTGCTTTGAAGAGTATAATTTTCAATTCTAATTGTGAATGGAGTAAGGAAGAATGTCCTTGGTTTATCCTGTTAAAATACTTGGAGGTGCTTTTTGAGTAGTTACATGCAAATAGCAGTTTCAGAATAACCTTTTTTCTATATGAGCTGTATGCATTCAGCTTTAGCATGTGTTAGCTGAAATGAGACAAGACGCTCGTATTCTGGAGTAAAAATACCTGCTTGGGACTAAAACCAGCCAAGAACAATTCCAGGTTTTCTGGGAAGTAAAATACTTGGTAGCAGATAAAACTGTGATGCATTTCAGCTTAAATGTTTTGTCCTGCTCTTGCTGCGAAAGTTGCTGGGGCTGCCGAGCTGTTTGTAAATACCTCCTGAACCATAACAGCTTGCAGCCTAGTACATAAAGATGGGTAAAACAAAGCTGTTGGTAGTTTTCATGAATACACTGAGTTGCAGTCTAGCAGTTCAGGAATTGATTTTCAAGCTGTTCAGGCATCCCTGTTTCTGCAAGGAGATGAGGATCATGGGAGGTAGGAACTACTGCTGTCCTGGCACGCAGGGCAGATTTACCACCAAACTTGTGTGACATTTGGGAGGGCATCTTCTGAAAACAGATGAATTGTATAGAGCAAGATGCAGATAAGAGCTGTAGTTTAGCAAAAAAACAGTGACTCTCAAGGCCATTCAGCTTCATTCCAGACAGCTGAAGATTACATAAACAAACTGTCTTGGTGTTCAGTAAGGATTGGAAAAGAGTGGTGAATTCAGATTGATCATGGGCTTCAGTCATTACAAAACTCCTGATAAGTACTTATGAGAAGCTTTTCTCAGGCTTACATTTTCGGATTAATTGTTGAAGTATTACTCAGTTTAAAGTGCTGAAAATTTGGCATAATTGTTGGGCTGGGAGGGATGGAAGGGGAAATAAAGCATGAAGAAAACAATCTGAAAGAATAAGAACTTTCATGAGAAAAACATTGAGTATTTGAATGTCTATCTATCTAAAAGTATGAATCGTGGAAAGTAGCCCAGCTCTCAGTAATTACAGGAAGAAACAGATTGAAAATATTCATTTTGCTTGATTGCTCTGACAAAATATTGAGGTCCCTTCTGACCTCAGCTATTCTGTGATCTCTTTCTCTTTCATTAAATGCTTTATGTTTCTTGTTCTTACAGGACCTGCTCAGAGGTACTGCTCTTCCAGTACCTTTTAGTTATGAGTTCTTAGTGTATGCCATAAAGGTCATGGGTATGTCTGATGGAATTCAGTGTCTAATGGCTGATTAAGACAGCTCAGCAGTATCTAAAACTGCTTTAGATGTTTTATTTTTTTGTCATTCTCTGTGTTGGGGTGTGCATTGAGGGAACTGTTAACTGTAAATGGTAAAGCTTCAAGCACAGCACACAGAAAATAATATCCATCCTTTACTTTTGTAGAATTTGTTAACAGTGATGAGCATCCTGAATCAGTTCTGTTGGTTTGCTGCAAAGCTTAATAAAACTTCTGAATCCTTTGCTTAGAAGCTGAGAACGGAAGAGAAGGGCATTCAGGGCAATAGCCTCCAATTAACTAGGTTACCTAGATAAAGCAGTGAAAATTAAACACATTAAAATGCTTAAAAATTATTTCATCTGTATATCATAATTTAATAATTATTCAGCGTGAATACCCTTTTCCCTTCTTTTGTTTTCCAACTCAGTAGAGGATCTACAAGTTTTATTATGCTCTTCTGCAGTAAAGAGGCATATATGTGTATTTAAGAAATACTCAGAATAGCATTCAGTCTTTAAGGATAAAATTAACCATGGTATGGTATTGTATTACTTATTTAACATATCATCTCAGTGAAGCTTCTTTGTAGATATACACAAGGTGATGTTCTTGCTTATTTTTAAATTCTGTTTTTTTCCCCTGCCCTAAAAAATTGAGAGACAAGAGAATTCTTTTGGCCCTGAATTGGCTGCTAGAAGCAAAAAATTAAATTAGGAAAACTAGTTTACAGTGAAGTTGTCTTATGCTGCTTATTTCTTCCTTTTTTAGAGTATCTGTCAGAATCTTCAGTGTGAAATGGGGCAGTCTGGATTCAGTTATGGTTTCCCTTTTTATCAGAGCACAGTCAGAGCTCATTTTTATCAATCTCTGGCCAGGTTCTTTTAGATATGCACGAGGTGGGGTTAATGTTTAATATAAGATTCACTTATTTGAAGATACTAAGTGAAGTGTTTGGGCCATAAAATGGACTGGCTAGCTGTTTTACTGTTACCTCAGTTCTATTTTTTCCTTTTGTGTGTACTACTTAGTAAGATGAGAATAACTTAGTGCATAGATTTATAACAAAAAAACTACCTGAAGCTGATTGTGGAAAGTGTGGATAAAAAAATTAATCCAGCAGAAGAAAAACTAAAAAGAGGGTTAAATTTTGGCCACATTAATTCCATGATCTGTTTTGCTTTGTGGCTGCTCGGCACTTACTGTTGGAATAGGAGAAGTACAGTCTGCAAATAAAAATGCCATTTATTTTTGCATCAGAATGTATTGCTGTGGTTTCCCTTAGTCCCGTTACAGAGTTGCAATGGAACAGCAGCAGTAAGTAGAATCTCTCTAGACAAGTTCTCTAGGACATGTGTATCAACTCAAATCAAGAAGGGAATGCTTTCTTTTCCTGCAAATTTGACCAGCAAAGTTCCCATATTTCCATGCCGTACTGTAGTCTCATCTTCTTGACTCAGGCTGAGTTTCTTTTTATTATCTATATATATGATAAGAGGCTTTCTAGTCATCTTCTGGAAGTAAGTTGTTAAAATTGTTTTATCTCTGACTAGATCATTTTCTCTGACTTACGGAGACAAAATTTAGTTGGAAGGAAACAAGTATTTTTATAGAAATCTAAGTAAGAACTGTGTAGCTGCTAATTACTTTTCATTTAAATGTTAGATGTGGCAGATCCCCATCATCTCATGAGCCACTAAAGTTACAAGCTTTAATTTTGGCCATTTGAATGCTATTTGGTCATAGAAAATTATGTAAACTGTATGAAATGAATGCTGTGTTAGATTACTTTGTGGCCTTCCTGGATGCCAGAGTACTCATGAACTTCATTCTGGGCATCCATCTGTAGAATATTACTCTGTGTAGTAGCTTTTGTGGCCTTTTCTTTATTGTACCAGTATTTTCTCTGGATAATTAGAGGGGTTGTATAATAAACTTGTTTAGCTACTTTGTGAAAATAAGCGTTTATTTAATTTTTTCTGCTGTGTGAGGAACATGTGTGTGAGGTCAGACCTCTGCTCTGGGAAAGCTTTAGGCTCCTGAGTCTGAGCCTATATACTTCTTCTGTTTGTAATATCAGGTAGAATTCTGTTTGTAATATCGGGTAGAATTCTTGATTGGTTGTGGCAGCTCACTAAAGGACCATGGGGAATAGTAAATATGAAAAAATTTCAGATTATTTGGATCATTCATCTTTTTGATAGTTTGTTGCAGTTTATGGTTGGAAAGGTACCAGTACCAAGTACCAAGAAGAGTGGGGGTAACTGAGGCTTGTATTATAACAACATATCCATTTATCAATAGAATAAATACACCACCAGCTGTTAGTGTGAGAATACCACTAATGTGAATCAACAGATGTTTTAAGATGCTTTCAGCTTCTTTGGCTACTTAGGCATTACAATGGAGGAGAGAAAAGGTTCTCTAATAGTGGATTTAATGGCTACTGATGATGTTTAGATGAGTATGTCAGACTCTCTGGTAAGGGTAGCAAACTGCCACCTTTCAGACTGCCAATCTATGTATAGCTATCATTCTTCAACAATTTAAGATTATTTTGTGTTTTAAAAATTTGAGTCTCCTAATTAACATATCGAGCTATGGCTGTAGTCCAAATATTGTTTAAATATTGGATAAGCATTTTACTAGCTGTAAACTATCCTAAAGCTACATGAAAATGAAAATAAATATATGAGTTCCAAATATGGGAGATGTTCTCATTGAATTTACCTTTTAAAATGATGTATTTTTTTCTGAGAGAAAAGGAATTTGGTTGCTTTAAGGTGTATATATGATTGATGTAACTGGAGGGTGCACTGGGAACGCTAGAAAAGAAGGGGCACTGGTAACTGTTGCAGTTCTTTACAGGAACTGCACCATGAGTGACGTGCATTTCTGAAGATCTGGGATATCCCTGTCCCTGCATACCCTGTCTATAAGTTATGAGAGGTGGTGACTAATTCTAGAGCATGTTGTACCCTTCCCTCGGTTGCATTCCCAAATCAACTAATAATTAACTGTTTTCTTGTGGTTCACTTACTGTGCAACCCTGTGGAAGAATATTTTTGCTTGGCAGTTGGTTCATATTTGCTTGCTATATTGATGTCTTATACTGCCTCGTCAGATACTTAAATTGATATTAAATTTTAACCTGAAAAAGTCAAACATTTAACCAAACACCTGAATACAAATTCCAAATTGCGCTTTAATTTTTGAATTTGAGAGTAAAAAAAGGTGAACTTTTAGCTAGAAGCAAATGGTTTCTTTTTTCTTCCCTTCACCTTTACTCCTTCTTAATTTTATTTTACAATGTTTAGTTTGTCCCTTCCTGTTCTTTCTTGCACTTTCTTCCTCTTTTCTTATGCTGTAAATGGTTTCTTCTGTTCTTTGCTTTGCCTCTGTTAATCTTTGCAATGTCATTATGCCTTTTCCCCACACTGTTGAAAGGAAGGGTTTTTTCTTGGTAAGAGTAAGCTATTTTATGTCTCACTTCTGTTTTGAGGGGTATGAAGCTGTTTTAAGTAAATGAAAATTATCTAAAAATCATAATGGATTGTTTTAGTTCTATCTGCAAGTGTCACAGGACTTTATTACAACAGTGATTGCACATTTGAGGTTGCTGAAGGAAGATGTTAATTACTGCAGCATGCTTAAGTCTTAGCACCTATTTTTAGACACCAGTCCTAGGCTTGATTGCTGCTTCTTAGAGAAATGAGAAGGAACACTCCTTCAGTTTTCAAATTAGTTTGCTATGAAGTTACTTAGCAGAGATATTACTGTAGTTGTCATATACTGGCAAAAAATTAATATTCAGTGATCCTCAGACCCCTACTTCCACACATGTGATGCTCTTGTCTCAGAGGTGTACTAGAAAATTTTCATGAATATGGGTTTTCTTAGGAATGTTTAGGGTTGGGTGGGGTTTTTTTGGTTTTTTTTTTAGTTTTCAGTAAGCTTTTATTTAATTACCTTTTCAAGTTTATATTTAGAAATTATGTTATTGGCTAAGTGAATTTTTAAAAGCCTCTGTAATGCTGAATTGAAGGATTTGAATACTTTTTCAGGTAATAAATGAGTTGACATACTCATATTATTTTGGAAAACTGAGGGGCTTTTTTTAGAATGAAATAAACATGTTCATCTGAACTGGGATTATACAGGGTATTGCATAGATGATAATATTATTAGTAAACTACAAAAAAAACTTGATTTATGTATTGTTGATCATATAACTTTTATATATGCTGAAGGAAGGTAAGAATAATGTAAATGAAAATGCCTTAATGTTAAATTTTACCTGCCTTAGTTGTATTCTCAAGACTGAGAAGCTGTCTTAGTTTCTTTGTGTAGCTTAAGTATCAAAGCTCACTGTTTTTAAAAAATGGAGATTTTTATAGACAAAGCTTTTTTGAGTTGCAAATAAAATCTTCTCAATCTAGTAGAATTTTATTGTGTGCCCCTTAGCTGCATTAAAATTTAGATTTTCTTAAGAAATGTAAAAATGTTTTGCTGGATATGAAACATGCAGCTCCAGAGGTTAATATCACAAGGTAGGCTGACTTTAAATACAAGTCTTTTTACTAAAAAATGACTTGAAGTTGCCCTGGGAATTTCCATTAATACTTCAATTTTTATTAACTGAAAGTATGTTTGTCTTTGTACAGCTAAACTCTTAAAATCCACTAATGTAATTGTGCGAAAGTTTCTTACCAAAACCTCAAAACTAAAGTAACAGTTTTCATTGTAATTTTCTGTAATCTTCTATGTCATTATGTTAATATACTCCATTTTCAGTACAATTCCATTACAGTCATTTGAATAGAGTTGTAATGTGAAAAGAGGTCCTTGAAAGAGGGTACTGTTTGAGTTCAAGTCTGTTTCAGTGGCTTCAGATATGCATAATTCTGCAGTCCAACCAAACCTTCTAGGTTTTCTTTCTGACCTTTATCCAAATGGTAATGAATAGACTATGGTTATAATTGAAGTAAAAATCATAATACATAAGGAAATCAGAGTAATATAATTGTGATCTGGCAATCTATATTGATTCTTCACGTCGTTGTTCACTTAACTGAAAACTGGTATGTTCTTTTAGATTTGCATAGGAGCAACAGGTCTAGTCTTTGGAAGACTGACAGAATGCAATGTTAGGTAATGTGATAATTTTGTATCCGTATTTTATATAAATAATATAGACTATGGATTATTATTTATATTGTGCACTACTTAATCATTGCATTCTGGAGGTCCTATGCCTGTTTGTTCAGGAAGCATTCTTACAAATTCTTACTTGATAAAAGACGTGTCATGTCCCAGACCACTACTTCAATTACGTGAATATTTTTATATTCTGTGAGGTAGAAGGGATAAATTAAGTTTCTAAAATTCTCATAAGTAACTTTGTTACTGAAAGCTTAAATGCATTGTGTCCAAGACCACACAGAACACACTATTCTGGTTTAGTAAAAGCAAAAACACCAGCTCTCTGGCCATTCAGGAATGGCTACAGTTTGTAATAATTTCTGTAACATGCATCGTAGTTCTATGACCCAGTGTGTTTCTCATTTGTCTTGTAATCCCCAGCCTGTACCTTTCCAATGGAAAGGATTCTTAACACATGAGCATCAGGAGTTCATTAGGTGTTGAAAATTGTTTTCTTTCAATGTAACAAGAAAATGTTTCAATAACTATTTTTAAACAAGAAAATATTTTGATTATTTACTGGATAATTTTGTCCTATGGAAGAGTAAGTATCTGAAAATTTTAACCTTTAGACAGATTACAGTGTGGTAATTCTGTGATCTATCTGGGTGTCCAGTGTTGTTCAAAATGCTACAAGATGCCCTTCCTAGTCTTCAGTTTTTATGGATCTCCTGTAGGCTCTATAACTTCAGAGTCTGCCAGAACCATGCAGATTTTTTTCATGCGCAAGGGAACATGAAATGGCACTAGAGGATTACACTTAGGCATTTGAAATACTCTGCTGCTTCTGGAGGGCCATCAGAGTCATTACCAGGTTATATCAGTCCATTCACCCTGGCACAAGTTTTTATCACACAACTGACTATAAATTGCAGCTTACCTTAGAAGGAGTCAATATACTTTGCTGCCTGTTTAGTACTTGAAAGGAAGATATTACTTATGGACTGGAGGATCTGGTCCCTTTATCTCTTCTACTCCTTTTGGCTTAATAAGACAAACTTGTCAAACTTTGCTTGTGCCTTTTAAGCCTCTCTCCATCCAGGCTGCGAATTATGTTGGTTACACTTTATCTCAAGTGTTTTTATCACATGAGATTGTGCCTCTTTTTAAGACCACTAACAATTCTCCTTGTCAAGCTTTACCTATACTGACACACCTGAATCATATTCAAGGATTTCCTGTTGTGGAGAAGATGAATGCTTCTACTAGCATGTTACTGTTTAACAGGTGTGATTGGTTGAGGTCTGCTCTCTGCCAGAAATTTCTCACAGCTAATCTGCTGAATTACAATTGGTCTGTTCTGATCTTCTGAAACTCATCTATAAAGCATGTGGAAGGAGCATTTATGTACGCATGTTCACACAGGGCATCAAAATTTCACATACAACTCACTAGTACTTCAAGTAGCAAACCATTCTATAGATTATCCATCATTTTCCCTTTTCAAGGAAGCTGCTCTTCATACAGCAGGTGAATGCTGATCTTGGTGGGCTAGAGTAGTTTTTGGTATTGCAGTTAGGTTCACAAAATAGTGTCTAGCACCAAAATTATTCTTACATTCAAAATCTAGCTTGTCCAAAACTTACTTGAGAACAGTTATTGGAAATATTAGAAGGGTCTCTGGAAGACAATGAAAATCTTGTTTGCCAAAGATTTTGCTGCAGGCATCAAAAGCAAGCTGCAAGTGTATTTCCATATGAAACTGAGGAGAGAAACTGAAATTTGTAACTTCAAAACATTTATACCTAACCAAGGAATACAAATATTTGAATCCTTTTTTCAATACAAGATGGAATTAAAGCTGGCAAAGTGGGAAAATACTGTGTATTCATGCTTTTTTATGATTGAAGCTTTAACTCAATACATGAGTGTGTGAAGCTCTGTTTGGAGGTAATTGTAGTATTCACATGATGTATTTTACCCTAAATGAAAGTCACATTCTGAACTTTTATGCCATATTAAATGTAACTTCTAGTAAAATCTCAGTTAAGTGTTAGCTCATTTACTTAGTGACTTTAAAAACAAGCTAATGGAATTTGCTATCTATCAGTTTCTTCATTAAAGCTGTTAATACTTTATGAAGATGTCCTTGAATTGTATGTCTAGAATAACATAAAAGAGAATTATGTGTGTTCTTCCACACTAAAATACTCACTTCTCTGTTGTAAATAAATTGTAGTAGATGGGGAATGCACAGCGGCTATTTGCAAATTGTAGTCTGGAATGCTATGGTCCCAGTTTTTAATCATTTTATTCTCCCAGGGTTCTGAACTTTTTAGTCATTTTGCAATTTAGAAAAGCTATTAACTGCACAATTAAATCATGCGCTGCTACAAACTGTTGAGTGCATTTAATGCAGTTTAACTAACAACTGCCCCTCTTCTGTTCTGTTCTCCCTTTCCCACCTACTGCTTTTAAAAATCCAGTAGTTCCAGTGATCCTATGACCACAGAGTGAGACAGATCATTTTACTAATCTTGGTGAAAATAAAACATCCTTTTAAAAGAGCAAACAAAACAAGAAACTTCTATTGGACTGATTAGTCTTTAATCAACTGTGAAACGACATCTAAAGGGATTGAAATGACAACAGAAAGCATTGGAACCTGTGAATCTACTCCCAGAACTCTAATGCTATTTCTCCGTGTCAAAAAGGATCACAGGATCAGTTTTGTTTCTGATAAATTTGCTAATGTGTACTAGTTATCATCAGCTTGAGTTTTAATTAGACATCTCTGAAAGTAAAATTTGAGTGTCACCTATATTTAGCCTTTCTTCACGGATGTGTGAAGAAGCATATTCCACAGTCTAGTGTAGTGCATTGTAGACAGTGAAGACTGGAGAAGAAGTGCGTAGGAAATCATCTGTCAGTTGTTGATTCAATAGCTAATTAATTTGTTAAATAGTTAAATAAATAGTTAAAACAGAAAGTCTTCCATCTCCCAGTGTAAGAGTCTTACTTTCAGTCCACTGCTGGCAGGAAAAATATTAATAGTCTTCATTATACCCTACTCATGCCTTCTTTTTCTGTTTGAAGTTCAAGATGTAGACCTAGTATCAGTGTAATGCTGCTCTGGTTGCTTTTCCTCTCCAGAACACCATAGCACTATTGTTGAGCATGGAGGCACTTTCTGAGGTCTCTGCACAAGGCTTTCCCATTTTGTTAGAACCAAGAGGCTTTGCTTGTGCTTATCCCCCTGAAGCTAGTTCTGTGCCACTTCAGAAGAGAATTACTGCTTGTCCCAGTCTCTTTCTTTAGTACAGGCTTCAGTACTTGTACTGCAGGGTTTATCTGGGGACAGAGCAACAATTCAGCTAGATGTCTTAAGATGAGGTTTTGCCTTGGAGGTCTGAATTTTTGGCAGTAATTTATTGTGTCTCAGTTGAGTTTCAGGTTCTCTCCCTAGGCTTGAAATGAGTGAAGAGAATCCTAGAACTGTGTTCTATCTGGGAATAAGCTAGGCAGTGATAGCAGAAATTACAAGAATAACCTAATGAATGCCAAAACACGGCAAATAAAAATGCTTTTCATTGTGGAAGAAGTAAGAAGATGCACCAGCAAAACTGCAGGGGGAAATAAGGTATTAAGGATGAGGAAAAGACTGATGTGCCTTTTCTGAAACAAAGAAGGCAATAATTGTAAAACTATTCTTGAGGTACCCAGCCCCTGATCTATAAGACAGAGGAGGAGGAGAATGAAGCCCCTATGATCCAAGGGGAAATAGTGTGCTGTACCACTTAGACACGCACAAGTCTGTGGGGACTGAAGGAGGCAGAGCCTGAGCCACTTTCCATCGTTTAGCAACAGTCCTGGTTAACCATGAAGACCCCAGTTCATTGGAGGTTGGCAAACATGACACTCATGTACACAAGGAGTTCAAGGGAGGATCTGGGGAACTGTCAGGCTTATCAGCTTGACCTCAGTGCTGAGCAGGGATACAGAGCAGGTCATCCTGAGTGCTCTTACATGGCACATGCAGGACAACCTGAGAGTCATCCAGTGTGGGTTTGTGAAAGGCAGGTCCTGCTTGACGAACTTAACTTCCTGGTGTCATAGAGTAACCCACTTTGTAGATGGGGGAAGGACTGTGAATGTTGTCTGACTGGGCTTTAGTAAAGCCTTTGAAAATATTTTCCACTGCATTGTCCTGGAGAACTTGGCAGCCCGTGGACTGGATACATGTATTATTGGCTGGTTAAGAGTTGATGGATGGCCAGGCCCAGAGGGGAGTGGTGGTGTATGGAATTACATCCAGCTGTTGGCCAGTCACAGGTGCTGTTCCCCAGGGCTCACTGCTGGTGCCAGTCCTGTTTCATGCCTTCATTAATGACCTGGACAGGGGATTGAGCACAGCCTCAGGCAGTTTGCAGGTGACACCAGTCTGGGTGGGAGTGCTGATCTGCTGGAGGGCAGGCAGGCTCTGCAGAGGGATCTGCACAGGCTGGATCATGGGCTGAGGCCGATGGTGTGAGGTTCAACAAGGCCCAGGGCCAGGTCCTGCCCTTGGCTCACACCAGCCCCAGGCAGTGCCACAGGCTGGGGCAGAGTGGCTGGAAAGGACCTGGGGGTGCTGGTGACAGGGACTGAACATGAGCCAGGCTGTGCCCAGGTGGCCAAGAAGGCCAAGGGCACCTGGCCTGGATCAGCAATGGTGTGGCCAGCAGGAGCAGGGCAGGGATTGTCCCTGTGAGGGCACACCTCAAATCCTGTGTCCAGCTCTGAGCATGTCATGGCAGAAAAGGCATTGAAGTCTTGGAACAAGTCCAGAGAAGGGCAGCAGAGTGGGTGAAGGGTCTGGAGCATGAGTCCTGTGAGGAGTGGCTGCAAGTAAAGGAGGTTTATCACTCTTTGCAGTAACCTGAAAGGAAGTTGTAGCCAGGTCAGGGTCAAGTAACATGACGAGGATATGGCCTCAAGTTGCACTAAGAGAGATTTAGATTGGATATTAGAAAGAATTTCTTCAATGAGGGTTGTCAAGCACTGGAGTGGGCTGTCTGGTGAAGGGGTAGAGTCAGCACCCCTAGAGGTGTGTAAAGGGCTTGTAGACATGGCACTTCAGGACATGGTTTAGTGGTGAACTTGGCAGTGCTGGATTAACAATGGGACTATATGAGCTGAAGGTTATTATTTATAACCTAAATAATACTATGTTTAGTATTATTTACTATTAGTAACCTAATATTAGGTTATTATTTATAAGCTAAATAATACTATTATTCTAAATTTACACTTGTATCTCTCTGGCATTTAATGTAGTCAGTAGGTCAGCTTGAGGCTTAAGGCCTTTTGAGTGATTTGAGTGTTTTCACATTGTCTGGTAACTGTTCTCCATGTGTGGGATGATGAATAGGATTTGAAATAACATTTGTTCACCAAGGAGCTGCAGGTTTTTAACTTAGTCTTCTGACTCTTACATAATGCTTTGCTTTCCTATCCATAGCAATGTGCAAATCTTGCAGTATTACATGTCCTCATTGTCATAGTGGGTCCTTTTGACTACAAATTCTAAATAATTAGGAGTTCATCAAGGTGATTTTGATGAATTTCAGTTCATTAAAATAATTTCCCTGGGTATGGTCATCATCCTTTGTCTGGAAAATAATTATTTCCTACCAGATCTTAGCAGTTCTGAGAAAAGAGGAATATTCTAAAATTGCAACAAAATGCATGATTATGAGAAGACCACATTAATATTTCTGCTGTTGAGTATGAAGAGGGACCTTAATCAGATTTAAAATAAAAGTGTTTTCATAAGAGGAATATGCTGCTTTTTATTGGAACTCTGCTGCTCCAAGGATGTTCCAAACAAACAATTCCTTAAAAAAAAGGGAGTCAGAAATCTGAGAGCTCAGGCTATTTATTTGTAACAGTAATTAATGAGTTAAATACTGTTTCAAACTCAATATTCCTGTTGAATTCAATAGTACTGATCTGCATGTCTGTTAGCAGTCAAGGCAAGGATATTGAAGACTGAATCAATGAAGATTGAATTATCCTCCTCCTGTTAGAAGAAGCTTCTTCAGTGCAGGTTGTGATGCACTGGGGTCAGGAAATTTCCTTTCACGTTGCCTGTCCTGTAGGCAAGGGAGGAATTCATTTACCAGTGGACTTAATATAGCATACCGAGTTTTTAGTTTAGAATGTGACTGCCGCAAAGAATTGTGGGAAGAGAAGTAAGGAAATGAAAGAACTTCAGTTGCTGTTGCATAAAATACCTATGAGTTTGCTAGGCATCCTGTGAAACACTGAGAGCAAAATTGTCATCAAGTAATGAAACTTCCCTTCATATTTCTTCTTTTTGAAAGAATTTCAGTGACCTTCCAAATTGTAATAAAAACCGGAGCAAAAGGACAACTTTAATTCATTGTCACTTCTTTCCTCCCTCCCCCATCCTCCTACCTCTACTGAAGACATTTTTATGGATTCTTTCACTACACCTGAGTTTCAACCAAGGCATTCAGCCTAGCCAAGTTTTCTGAAGATCTCAGTCTTATTTTCATTTCTAGTTATTTTCCAGAAACGTCAAGTTTGGATCATAGGCTTTAAGTCCAGAATAGGCCCATGTACATACCTAAAATAGTTTGTTGGGTTATAGTAAAGGTATTTCATTTGTCAGTACAAATTATTTGTGAGGAAATTTTGTATATATTGTTAATCTGTTTTGTCTGCTGTTTTGAGCAAATGGGTAGAAAAGCCAAAAGCTATTTTTAAAAAACATATATAAATCTTGCATGAAACTCTGGTGTTTTATGTTACTTCCTTAATGAATAAAACCTGTTCATTCAAATATTCTATGTATGTCCTTTTCATTTTGTCTTTCGGTAGGTTGATGAAGTGGTGGATGAATATAGTGAAAATAATTTCTATGAATCTGATGAAGAACAGAAAGATAAGGATCAGAAATTGAAGACCACCTATACTATGGACCCGGATCACAGGCTGCTGTTACGAAATACAAAGCCTCTGCTTCAAAGCCGAAATGCTGCTGTATGAAAAATACCTTTTTTATTAAAATGTTAAACTACAAGTATCTGTTTTTAGAAAATGTAAAAGATTGAAGTGTAAAATCTACACCTCTTTAAAACTGGCAAAATACCCTTTCGTAACTCTAGGAGGAGTGTGATGGATCTGTTCTGAATTTAACTTAGCTTGAAAGTGAAACCCCTAAACTGATTGTGATATGTGCTCCAAATAATACAGAAAAACAAAATACTAGAAAAAAGTATGAGAGCATTTGAATCCAACTTACATGTGATGACTCTACTATAGGTAGCTCTTTATGCTAAAACTCTCAGCAATTAGGATGGCACAAACTGGTACAGTTTATTGGCACGGTTTCATGGACCAGATCTACCAAAACAATCATAGTTGTTACTGTTCTTTCTTTTGAGTCCCACATTTTAAAAATAGACAATTATACACCACATTTCTAGAGCTGTTGCCCTGGCAGGGTTCCAGGATAGATATGGCATTGTAAGTATGGTACTCTAGATTATTTCCATGAGATTTTAAAATACAGGTAGCTTTTTAGAACTGGGAAAAGCCATGCTCATGGTGAATTGTTGTGATGTTAATCAGGTCGCAGAATGTTACTTCTAACCTCAGCTTGTCTTGTTAACCAGGACTAGATGTCCTGTGAGAAAAGTCTTCCAGTGATAGTGAATATTCATATCACTGCAAAAAGTTACTGCACCATGATTAAGTCACCTTGCCACCTATTCTTAATAAGCTAAACAGATCAGGTTATAGTTCTCCATTGGAACATATTTTGAGATTCTAACTCATGTCTTACTCTTATCAAAATCATTTATGATCTGCCAGCCCAGCAGGTTTGGAAACAAATTGATTAAATTTTTACAACTTTTTGCTAAAAATCACTGTTCAGTGTCTGTGGTATTTCTTAATTTCAGGCAAAGAACAAGTATGTTTGATGTATTTGCCCTCCCACTTCATGAAGAGGTTCAGTTAGTTATTGTCCTCATTCCATAAATAATTTTCTTTATTAAATATGGTATTGATTCTCACATTTATGATCCTTAACTTTCTGATATTAAAGTTAACTGAGATGTTAAAGTGCACTTCGAAAAGTGTTATCGAAATTATGGTACTTTGAATTGCTATTGTGGGGATATTCGTACTATTCACAGAATTTACCTGCAATTAATTTAATTATTGGCTTTCCATATACCTCATGTTTTTTGACAGCAGTAAAAAATACTTGTGGTATATTGCTAAAAATCTTAAAGTTATTTCCTGGCTTTAGATATTTTTAATTGCTTTTTATTGTTGGATCATAATTTTTGTTTCATTGATACCAAGACTTAAGATGCCAAGTGAAGTGTTATCATGAGGGTTTTAATTGGAGTCTCTATGATTTGTTTTGTTTGAAACAGGGTTGATCATGACACTGTTGTAAGAAAGGTTGTGACACAACACTCACTAGCATAAAGATCATATTTTGTCTTCTATTTATGAGAAAATTTGAGAAGAAAAAGTATGGGGTTTAAGTTGCTTATGTCTCAGTCTTCTGAATTTGCTTAGCCAGGATATTGGTATACAACCCTGTAGCTTTTACTTTCTCTTGAGTTTGATACTTTAAAATCTTCCAGCAAAGGCTGCTATTGTTTTATAAATTGAATAATAGAATAATGGAATGAAAGATTTTGATAAAAGATGATATTGAACCTGTAGTATTTAAAGAAAAGCACATTAGAAAAATTTGTAAAGAGTATTTCTTCATTACTTTGTACAGCTGATGTTAGCAATACTGATTTATCAAGGATAGTATCACTGTGTTTGTAATTTCAATTACCTACTGCTTTTTCTCTTTGTCTCTATTACTATGACCTTCTATTTATTATAGCATATAGTAAACACTGGATGAAAGTAAAGGTACTTAATTAGTAAAAATATATTTATTCCGATGTTCTTCCTTGGTCTGCTTTGCTGATTTGCTCTTTAATATTCACTTGCATTCTGAAGAAGAGTGAGCTGATATCGTGCAGGTCTGAAGCAGATGTGGTAGGTATGAATGATGATTTTATGTTAACATGCTGCTCTGAATGTTCTTCCTTTAGGTGGTAATGGCAGTTGCACAGCTTTACTGGCATTTGGCACCCAGATCTGAAGCTGGTATTGTTTCTAAGTCGTTGGTGCGTTTACTCCGTAGTAATAGGTAGGTCAAGTCTGTACTTTACATTTTTGTGCATATTTGTTTAGCCATAGTTATGAGAATGTTATTAATTGTGTAATTGATTTTGAAATTGTCCTGTAATACTCACTTTCACTCAACAAATGAGGATCACTAAAACTAGTTCCATCATTTTTGGAATCCCATCCAGGGATCATTGGTTGTTGTGTTTCATTCCTATGATTTTTGTTCTGACAAGAATCATGGCTGCTTAGTTAGTATTTAGAGTCAGTACTAACTGGTTTGCTTAATATCTTGATTTTTTTTAATTATTGGAAATATAATTCTGTTGAGTTCCTTACTGTCCTGCTAAGCACTAAAGAAGTCTTCTGATGTATATTTTATTTTCCTGCACTGTAACACAAATCCCAGAATGGGTTAGTTTACAAGGCATCATTGGATATTGTCTAGTCCAACTTCCCTGCTCAGGGAAGGTCTCCTGGAACACAGTACTGTGTCCAGTCAACTTCTGAGTATCTCAGGGTAAGGAGACAACATATGTGTTTAAATTGATAATACCACTTGATACTGCTGCATCTTCTGTGTTTTCTTAGTCTTTGGACGGTTTTTAAAGAAAAAGTTTATATTTAATTCAAAAGTTCTGTTTTGACTTTGTCCTCTTCAGTACTATTTTGTCTGCTTTTATGTGAAAGGTCTTGCCAGGTCTACATTTCATAAGATTGTTAATGCTACTTTTTCATTTGTATTTCATAGTTTTTGCATAGTGTGCCAATATTTGCTGCAAAGAAGTGTTTTTCTTCTCTATTCAGATTTTAGATTTTGAACGTCCATGTATTTGTATGAAAAGCCGTGAAGGGTTTACATGAGACAATATAAATTGTTTTTAGAATAGCTTTTTAACTAAAAATGGTATTTTTGGCTAGAACTTCACTGTGAAAATAACTTTCTTTTAAAATCAGTTGTGTCAAACAGACACAAAGGGTCTGAAAACATCACCTTTGTTCTATCTGGCAAGATTACTCACCCCAGATATACCTTAACTATTGTAAGCCCTGCCATCAAAGAGTTGTTTCTCTGTAAAAGTTCTGCAGCTCAGTATCTATATTGTTTAACAGTTGGTAAAGAAGTAAAATGTGACTAGGTAGAGTATTCATTCTTTTATTTCAGATAAGAATGAATCACTATTATTTTTGTGTTTGGCTTTATAGTACAGTATGCTTCCCATTCTCTTTATGCAAAGATGAATAAAGTGACTGAAGCAATTGGCAGATAATGTATAGAGTTAAACTCGTACTCACCGGTTGAAAGGATTATTTGTATGTGATTTATTTCTTGTTTATAATCAGGTTTCATTAAAAGAAAAGTCACTTCTTTCCTGTATCTCAACTAGTACCTTAAATGGCACTAGTCTTCTGATTTTTGTGTCTTGAATGGCTTTTCTGTTCTTTTTCACCATTCTGCTTTTAGAGCCACTTTGAAATAAGCTTTTGCAGCTTGCCCTTGAAGTTATTTGCCTGTGGCCTTTAAATTAATGTCAACTAAGCTATAATCTAGTTAAGGTGAGAGTGCCAAAAAGAGCATCTCATAGCAATTTTCAGTCTTGTTTCATCATGTGTAGCTGACTGTTGCCATGCACCTATGTAAGAATGCATAAAATAGGTTTAAAAGATCTTAAGTACTTCTCTATTATCACTTTTCTTTGGAAGCAGCAGCTGTAATTACCTTAGGGCTATTAGACAGTTTTGAGTAGGAGGAGATAATGGGTATGATGATTTCACTATTAGTATGAGATTTGCAGCATGTAAGGATGTGAGCATTCATGCTTCAGAAAAATTGTTTGTAAATTATTACTTAGTTTTTACGCAATTGGTACACTTTAAAAGCTTCAGACTAGTACCCAGATTTCTTTTTCCTCAATCATGTGGAGGCTTTTAAACTCATGCATTAGTGATGAGACTGCCCTCTCTACCCATGTTTAATATTTTTTGTAGAATATTATATAAGTCTATTGTCTATCTCTTGCAAAGTCTATTATGTAAAGGTGTTAGTTTTTTATAGATACATATGTCTGCCAGTGTATATCCTTGAGTCACAGGAGAACAGGAGATCCTGGTCCTTTTTGAAAATTTAGAAAAATTCTTAAGAGAAAAAAAGTCACAGTGTTTCTTGCTGATTGTGCAAGTATTAACAGTTCTTGTAATTAACGCAGTTATTTCAACACTGCAGATAAAGCCTGTGTGTTTTTGTTCTCAGCTGTGTCATCCTGAAATATTTATTTCAAGAAGGTGGATGAAATGTAAGGCTATTTTTGTAAGCTATTTCCATTATATTAAAATGATTAATGTAATTCTGGTTTGAATAAATACCCAAGGCCTAAAAAAGGCACCATCGCGCTGGTGTCAGTGAGTATTTTTGCATATTGGAGTTTTAAAAAGTGACTGAAAATTTTAAAAAATGAGAGCCTGGTTTCATCATGCGTCTCTCTTCCTGTGAATCAAATGATGAAGTTAGCAGTTGACAATAACCTTTGCCTTCTATGTTGTGCCAAAACAAATGGGTAACTAACTTGTTCAAATAGAATTGGACTTTCTTTGCCATGCTAAATTATCCTATGTATCAGTAATTTTGTGGAATGACTTTTGTTTTTCTTTTCACCTTCTAGGGAGGTGCAGTATATTGTCCTGCAAAATATCGCCACTATGTCAATTCAGAGAAAGGTATACACTATTTAGAATTTTTTAAATCTAACTGTATATGAGACACAGTAGAGTTACTTAAATATGTTCTGATTTTCAGGGCATGTTTGAACCTTATCTGAAGAGTTTCTATGTTAGATCAACTGATCCAACTATGATCAAAACACTCAAGGTGAGTTTATTAAAGCCAATTTTTTGTATATATTGCTGGTTTGCAGCAGAAAGGTAAAAAGTTTTTCACTGACACAACACAGGTCATTCTGTGCTGTTTTTTCATCTCACTATGAAGTATCAAGGCCTTCAGATAAGTCCACAAGGGGCCTTCAGGCTTGTCAGGCTGTCTGAAAGTTCCCATTATTGTGTTGCAGGTGTAAGAGTGGCTATATTTTCCACTACAGCTTTTAGGACCTTTCAGTGATAAGATAGCATTATAATTTTTTTTCAACCGGGCATTCTAACATGGAGAGTTTGACTATTGGGAGGAAAAGAGTTTTTAATACTGTTGTCTTAAAAAGAGTTTAAATCTGTTCCCCTGTACAAAATGGGGCAGTCTTTGAGTCCCAAATTTTCTTTGAAGTTAGCATTTGACAGGAGAAGTACTTTAGGCTTTCATCAAGGCCACATCTCAATGCATGTTTTCAGCTGTTGTCTTGTTGTTTCCTCTGTACTTATTCTTTAACAAATGTGAAATCCTTGACAAAACAATGGATAAAAAAGTGTCTACTATTATGTGCCTTTTCCCTTGTTTTGCTTTAGATTGACATAGGCACTTGTGTTTAGGAGTGGAAGGTAGTTTTCTGAAAGAAACATTATTTTTTCCTTATCTTCGTTTTGCACACATTGCTTTTACATTATAAGTGCTAGAATGGTGTAATCCAAGATGGCTGTGCCAAAACTATGTTTCTATACAAACTAAATATATTTTTGTATTTTATACCAACAATAAGACTTAAGTAAATTTGAGGCAGTTGGAAGCAAAAAGATATTCTCTACGTTTTAGGAATACTGTGAGGAGTGCCTTACTGTTATCCAAGAATAGTCAGTCCAAAAATAATAGAAAGTTAATATATTTAAATTCCCATATTAATTTATAATATATTGGAGAAGAGTGGAGAAGTAGAAATTGTGGTTTTTCCTTTCATTTTCTCATTTGTTTTATGATGGCTGAAAAATTTAGAAGACCCTAAACTTCTACATATGTAAAAAAATCTTGTGGTTTTCTCCCTCTTCTAAGTCTGTAGTTCAAACCTACTTGTTTCAAAATAGAATTAGGAGACCCATGGCAGTAATTAATTTGAATTTATGTCCTGTGCTCTTTGGATTTCTGTTTTTTCTTTTTTATTTTCCAACATCATGTTTGCTTTTTTGATCACTGGTTAGCACTGAGCTTGTATTTTCACAGTAACCTATTTTTATCACAAATTCTCAGTTATAATTAGTTGTCATCATCTCAGAGTCTATCATTTTCTGAACAGTAAGGTTTTTTCCCAGTTACGAACATTATGTTGCAGACATGTTGGAATTTTTTTCTGTTTTAATAATCAGTCTTCTACTATTTGGAGCTCTTACACAGCTTTTCTTAGTCAGCCTTTGTCTTCATTTCCCTGAAAACTGTAGCATCAGTTGAAGACTTTGTCACTTGTCTTCTCCTTACTTTCATAGTTCATATGTGCAAAAGGCCAGTGAAGGTATTTGTGATATTCCATTGATAGCCACCCTGTACAATAAAATAATCTCCTTTTCTCTTGCCTGTTTCTCTTTTTCATTTATCCTCTTGCTTTCTATGCTATTCTAGATATGTATCTTTAAGGGCCTTTAGTGATATGTCTTATGAAATTGTTTGGAAGTACAGGTGGAGGGTATCATTTGAGTATCCTTTTCTGGAGGCCTCCAAGTCAAGAAATACCAATATATTTCTCAGGCATAATTTCCCTTTGGAGAGATAGGGTTGTGCTTTCGGTTTACTTCATTCAAAGTTAAAATAGCCTGGAAGCATAGCATCTTAACAGTATATGCCAAGTGTTGTGGATCATCCTTTTGGTTCCCCAGGAGCAAAGAGAAGGCCTTCCCTGGTCTGATGATGATGTTGAGTAAGATCTGAGGAATCTCACAGATGCAAATGTTTCTTTCCTGAGTTTAAACATCTTCTGTTACAGTTCATCTGAGTATAATGGGCAATTTATTTCTCCCGTGATGCAGTTATGACTTCTGTTATTTCTTCTTACATTGTCTCATATGCTTATATGTTCTTATATGCTAAGGCGTGTTGTATATAACATTGGAAAGCTGACAGAAGTATTTCAAGCCCATTTGATGTGCAGTGAAACACTAAAGCTTGGGCTCATAAAAAATGTGTCACTGAACCCTAGAGTCCTGCTTTGTAAACTTTGCACTACTTGCAAGGAAAATACGCCTGCTGAGTGCAATGGTGATACCAGTTTGTACTGATATCTGATATACTCTGTTGAATTCTAAGTGGTATTTTTAGAATACATCTTATATACAATAAAAACATAAGTGTACATGTGGTACTGTTTGTAGTATTTTAACTTTTGACAACGTCTGGGGTTTTTTTCTTGTAGCTTGAAATCTTGACAAATTTAGCAAATGAAGCCAACATATCAACTCTGCTTCGAGAATTTCAGGTTTGTGCAAGAGTATATTCTTTTTATATTTATAAAAATA
>VYXD01004010.1:0-67780 GCA_013397195.1 Hylia prasina
CCTGCCCTGCCAGGACATCCCTGACATTCCAGTTACCACCGATGGAGCTTCTGATATATCTCATCCACCAGCCCGGGATGGTCTACTATTCCAGCTTGGTGCTCTCAGAGTCCTGCAGGGACACCGGGATCAGACTGCCCTGGGCTTTGTGAAGCAAAAACCCCTTGAGGTTCCTGGTTCTGTTTTATTGTTAATGTTGTAGCTGTTTTTTTGCTTGCCTTGTTATACATACTAGTAAAGAACTGTTATTCCTATCCCTATACCTCTGCCTGAAAGCCCCTTTAATTTTCAAAATTACAATAATTTGGAGGGAGGGAGTTTGAATTCTCCATTCCAAGGGAGGCCCTGCCCCTCCCTAGCAGACACCTGTCTTTCAAACCAAGACAGGTATGGGTGTCAATTATCTTCAGAAAAACTTTAAGCTCTACACAAACCCCTCACTTGCCTCTATCCTTAAAGCTGAACATTCCAGTCGGAAAGAAAGCATTTCAATACAGACTTTTCTTTCAGCACCTCCTCAATGCAGCTTTGGGCATGTCCTACACATTAGAAACCTTTGAATTTTAAGTGTGCCCACAGACTTTGCTGGGTTGGGACCTGCAAGATGGCAAACAAACTGGAGAACACCTGCTTTGAGATTGCTGCAGTGCACAAGTGCTCAGGTGCGGTGCAGCTGGGGACAGAAAATAATAGGCAAATACAAAGAAACCAGAATTGCTGTCTTGCTGTCTACTGGAACCATCTTGGAATGCATACTTTAGCAGCACAAGAGACCAAGGGTAGATGACAGGAAAGCAGGGACAGACAATATTTAGGAGCCAATTACTAAATTGCAGAGGAAGTTCTTTTCGCAAGGACAATGTCTCAGGTGGGGCTCCAGGGGAACAAGTGCAGTTGCCTGAAAGGGACAGGTGTAAAATATATTTCCAATGGAAATATATGTTTAATGAGGAGCAATTTAATTTTGCTGGGCCGTGTTTGGCCTTCTTTGCCACCTGCAGCTCAGGTTACATCTAATCGAGATATCAGTGGGTACGAGTAATCACAGACAGGACTATATATGATACCTCATATCTCTACCCAGGTGCTCTGACCATGTCTACTGCACACGTAGGAATGAAGTGCTGAGCTGCTCTTTCAGCCCCCTGGAGCTAAAAAAGCACCAAGCGCAGATCTACGGCTCGGCATTTACCTTCTGCTCAGTTTGGGTTGGGTGAGGGAGGTGGCACATGGCACAAATACACTGTCCCTTCAGCAGACAGGGACCCTGCACCATGAAACATGGGGCCCCAGCAGAACCTGACTGGCTTCCCAGCTCCCTAGAGTGCTCCCAGGCAGATTCCAGAAACGCGGGCACTGAGACGTGTCCACACACAATAACCCAACCCAGCTTTTTGAACTTGGGAAGTAACATTTGTGGGAAAGAATGGCTGGCCAATAAGCAGATGTTCTAGCTTTTAACTATTCAGGGAAAGCCAACTAAACAACCTATAAAAAAGGGTTACTCTTCAGAAGAAGAACTGTTTGCTGTATATATGAACCATGGGCTGCCCTTGCATGAAGCGTTCAACAGCTGCTCTGACTGGAAGAAGCTCTGTGGACTGTGAATTTGCCTATCTGTGTAAACAGGGTGTTGCCTCAGTTTGAAAACAATCTTCTAGCTGAGAACAGCTTGCTGAGAGACCAAGTTTAGATTAATTCTGTGAGCATTAAAATAAAGAAGCCTTTTTAAAACAGAGATGCACACAGAACATGAAATTTACTCAGTCAGACAAGAAGGCTGACTCTTGGCATCAGCAGCGAGAAGGCAGCCCCAGCCCTTGGGGGCAGCTAGCAGGGGGACATGCGGGGTTTTTATCTTCTTTTTTCTGTTAGAGACGGGATTAAATGCTCGAGAGATGCAGTTCATATTCGGACTCAGAGTTTATTAATTCTTATCTATAGTACAGTCTCACAAGTTGTGAGTTCTAGCTAACAAGGTGAAAAATGGCTCAGTCTCTATCTCTTTCCAAGGTCTTTTAAGCACAAACTGTCCAATTATGAAAGGACACCTAAATTATTTTTACTTTTAACACAGTAGCCAAACATCCATGGCCTGCAATGCGGATTTTTCTACCCAATTACAGTACACCATCCAAACCCATGAAGAAGAATGTGGAAAAGAACTTAGCCTATGCCATAAATCCTCCATCTTGCTTTATATATATATTACCATATTTTAAAACCTTAAATTCTAAGGTTTCCACCCAGTGATATGACACACTTCTATTCAAACTACACACCCACAATCCCAGTGCTATCACTCAATTTTGGAAGCCTGATCCACAGCCTCAGGTCAAATGTAGTGTTCTCTTGAAGGTCAGTGTCTGTTACCACAGAAAGCCTGAAATTCTCAGTGACCAGAGTTCCAACAGGGACAGAGAGTCATGAGCTCTCCAGGTCAATGAGGGGAGCTGCTGCAGACAATCTTCTGAGCACAGGGAAGAGACATGAGGAGGAAAAAAGGCAAAGCATGAAGGCAATTGTCTGCATATCAGGAACACACTGAGGAGAGCAGAAAAGGAAATCAACAAGAAAGGAGAAGAAAAAAAATAAAAAGGACCAGTGGAGGTCTCCCCACCCCCCATGAATTTAAATATAGGAGTGGGAAAGGAGAGTTGCTTTGCAATTGGGGCCTATCAGAGACCTGCAGATGACTCCTGGGAACTTTTTAGGAAGCAAGCTTTTCTTTACAGCCACTGAGGAACTACAAGGCTTTCAGTGGACTGAGAAACACAAAATCAAGGCAAAACTCAGCACACAAAGAGACACAGCCAAGGGCAGAACAGCCCAGAACACCCTGCAGAGCTGCCATCTCAGCCAGCATTTGCTCGCCCGAACGCACAGAACCTCCTGAACCACATTCCCCACCATGGAGCCAGCTGAGTGCATGGCACTGCCAAGCCTTGCTGTGTGCCACAGGTTAACTACTGGCTTAACCACTAACATTGCATGGGAGGCAAAGGATAGAACTGAAGGTTCCAGCTGCTTGGGATGGCCCTTTATGTCTGCTACAGAAACCAAGTTCCTATGTGCTTCTTCCAAATCCCTCTACCAAATCCCAAGCATCATTTTTCCATGGCACCAGCCCAGACGCAGAATGATGGATTTAGGGGGTGTGGAGCCATTGCAGCTACGGGGTTTTTGGATTAACTTTTTCCTGTGAGCTCCAGGATGTGGGTCAGAGCACACACGTTACTGCAAGTGGTAGCTGAACAAACTTAGTTCCCAGACTGAGCATGGTTGGTTCCCAGTTCACACAGGTTTGCAACTGTGGATTTGCCACTGGTCTACAGGGCTGTAGGAAATGGCCATTCAGAAAGGAGCAGGGACATTCATTACTTTGCTACTTGATTCACTGAAAACATACATGGCTACTTATTCTGCGAACGCATATACAAGCAGAGCAGTTACGAGACAGGTAAACCATTAGACAAACCAGCAAAAGATTTTAGCCTGGAAAGTATGTGAGAAGAAATCCAGCTTTTTTTTCCCCAGAATGTCAACTTTCAAAAGTCCATAAATATTGCTTAAGGATGGGACTTTTTTGAGCTCACTGTTCTGTAGTGTCCCTGTCAGACACGTATCCAAGTATTTTCACCAGTAAAACCTGATTTATGAATATGGAAGTTTTAAGGCATGAAAAAATAGAATAATAAGGGTGTACCTAAAGTCAGGGTTAAGGGCTGCTCAGAGCCCACCCAAAACACACCAGTTTCCACAGACAAGCCTGCCCCCGTGACAATGGCAGTGCTGCACAGAGACCTCCCGTATTTGCATCCTGGTCACCCTTGTTCTTCCTCTGACAGAAAGAAAACATCAGATGTATTTTCCATTAACTGGCTGAGAAACTCTTTGGGGTCTGAGACCTGCCCCACTTAACTCCCGTCTGGCCGCGCCTGCCCCCAGCCCAGAGCAGGCTCCCCGGGTCCTATGGGACAGACAATCCCCCACTGTGCAGGTGCTGCAGGTGGCCAGGGGTCCTGGCCGCCAGCATTCATTCCCAGCCCGTGTGCACAATGGAGGCTGGCCAGGCCTGAAAAAATGGGTCAGGGAAAGAAAAATAAAGCCTGTCCAGTGGAACCTGGGGCTATGCTGACAGAGGTCGGCCCCGCTCCTCCACAGGTGCTACTGAAACACTGCTGCTTGTTTGGCTTGGCAGACATGGCCATGCAGAACACGTGTGACAGGGAGGCAGCTGTGGGCAGGTGTGTGGCATTTCCATTTCACCTCACACTGCAGGAACGTGGCCTCTGCCCAGTTCTGAGGGCTTGGCTTTTCACAAATCTATTTGTATAATTTGTTTTCCAGTGGAAAAATGACTGTCAAAATAGTAAAGGATTGATTTGCATATCTTTGAACTTGCAGGGAGCGTTTGGTTTTTTTGTTCTCACTTTTAAAAGGAGTCAAAAAGGATGGGGGGGAAGAGGGGAAGTTACGTGGGGGAAACAAACAGATGCCCCTGCTTGCTCTGGGTGAGCAGAGGGTCCCCAGCCTTGTGCTGCATGGGAGCACACCCTCCCCAGATCAGGGCTCTGCCTCACAAGACACCGAGTCCATCTCAGCTAGCAAATCTATAAAACCTCATCTTAATTTTGTTCTCAACAGACACAAGCTGTGCCCATTGCAGGATGTCCTACCGCCTTGGCAAACATGACGTTTCGACGATCTCAGCTGCAGCCATCAGCACCAAACACAGGGCCAGGGTGCTGATGCTCCCACTCTTCAGCAACAGCGCTCAAAGTCATTGCCATTGAGAGACTCTACGCCTGTCCTCTAATTCCCTAGGGAGATGCAGGCAGCCTACCCTGATACTAGAGGCCCGGCTACATGGCTACATGGGAACCAACAAACATCGGGAAACAACAAGTTGTTCAGATTTTAGGAGCCTTCCTCTGGAACAGCAGAGACTGAAACAAGCATGTCACCCCGTGGTCGCCTGAGCTTCCACAATAACAACTTCAAGGGAGTGATCATGTTTGCTTTTCCGAAGCCTCCCTCCCTGTACTCCTCCCTGGCCTCTGGGGCAGCTAGAAAACTGCCTGTGCCTGGTAGGTGCAGAGGAGCCGACTGGTGCTAGCAGCTACAGCCATGTCCTTCTCCAAAAGTAGCAGAGCAAGCTCTTACCCAAATTTAGTCACAACAAGGCATAATTAGGCATAGTTTGCAAAATGTCTCTGTCTCCTTTTCTGATGCTGGTTCTGATAGACCCTAGGAGAGCAAGCAGGAATCAAACCACACAGCAGAACATACTCTGACACAAAACCCAAGAGAGCTGAACTCCAGGTATGATGACAGCTGCTATAAACATTTGCTATGTGATCACACTCTCAAGTTATGAGACCTGAAGGACCATGGCAAAAATCCACGCCAGATACAGCAGGCACTGACTGATGGCTTAAGGTTTATAGATATAGTTAAAAACCGGCTTTACTCAGGTCACCCAAAACATAACTAAAATTCACAGCCCTAGACAGACTCACAAAACATAAAAAGCAGCTCAGATGTCCACCAGAGACCCCAAATTTCCACAAAAGGGGAAAAGAAACCCAAAATGAACTAAAAGGAGAAAGACAGGAAAGGAAGCAAAATCAAAGCAAAGCAGAAGTGACTTGCTGTTAACATATGAAAGTTTAGATGCTTTTGATCATATAACAGCCTACTCATTTCTCCTGTCATCAGACATAGAAGTCAGTTGAGCTGTTGATTTGGAAATGCTAATTAAAAAGAGGATTTTACGTGTATCTGCCTAACTGTGCATGACCTGCTCAGGGGGTAAGTCTTCTCAAAGGCCACCTTGGTGATGCCACAGAGATTTCCCTGCCCAGAGGGCAAGTCAAGCCCGAGCCACACTGCGTCTCCTGTCCTACACCTGTCACACTTCTCTGCAGCCACGCTACTGCTCCCAAAGGACAGAAGGGATTGCAATCCTCACAGCCTGTCTCATCCTTTTTTATTATTTTTAATTTTTTTTCTCCAAGGAGTGACCTTTTAAAAACAACCCACCTGTCTACAGGTGGTACTCTTTCCTGTATTTGTCAAGGATATTTGAACAGATTTGGCTGTAATGAATGTCACACCTCCAACCGCTGAAATGAATGACTCATTCCCAGACTTCCCTTTTCTTTTCCTTTTTAAAAATGCTTTTTATTGCAACATCTGTAAAATCTGCTTGGCAGCCTCAGGGCATGAGCCTCAGCTGTATTCCCTGCATGTACTCAGTGCTGGCACTGCTGGAGAAGACCACGGAGAAGTTCCCACTCCTACAGATCAGGCCAGTTACAATTTTGCTCCCTAATTCAGGGGAGGGGGTAAGTCAGGGAACACAAGTTCAAGGCTTTGCATGGATGCGGAGCAGGGGTAGGCTTGCAAATGAAGTTTGCAAACTCTTCAGGGCAGAAAGCTTTCACTAGAACCTCTTGGCAAGTTGCAGAAGCTGTTTGCACATTTTCATTAATAAATACCAAATTTAACACACACAGAAACAGCACACTGAGCATCCAGCATATTTTGCCTGCCACTTTCCTTGGGCAGAGCGCCTGTTATGAGTTAACTCAGTTTAGTTTTTAGTTGAAGAAAAAATATGCAACATCACCCTGTCAGGACCTTAACAGGAACCTATCAGAGGCCAGTCCTTGGCTATTGGCATGTGGTATGACCACGGAGAAAACAGAATGTGACTTTTGGTAATATCCATATAAAGCTGAGAATGTGTTGGAGCCTCCCTCTTTCCTCTTGAGCCACCAGGTAACATCGTGTGCATCACCCTGTCAGGACCTTAACAGGAACCTATCAGAGGCCAGTTCTTGGCTATTGGCATGTGGTATGACCACGGAGAAAACAGAATGCGACTTTTGGTAATATCCATATAAAGCTGAGAATGTGTTGGAGCCTCCCTCTTTCCTCTTGAGCCACCAGGTAACATCGTGTGGCAGCAGGGGCGGGCCAGGCCAGGCCTGTCGTGGCCCCATTGCCCACTGGGGGGTGTGGCCCGGCCAGCTCAATCCCCTTTTTCCCCAGCTGAATCCCAGAGGGGGAGAGGGGAGGAAAAGCCCCGGCAGCTGCTTGCTCCTCAGCCAGGGCCGGGAGGAGATGTTCCTCCCCGCCCCGCAGGCTGAGCCTGATAACAGCGAGCAGCAGGAAAGGGGAGGAAAAGCCCCAGCAGCTGCCCGTGTTGCTAGCCAGGGTTGAGGGGGGATGTCCCCCCTGCCTCCTTCCGCAGGCCTCAGGGCACCATGAGAAGGAGGGGTGGAGAAGAAGGCATCCACCAGCCTCTCTCACCGGCATGGCTTTGAGATCTTCGCAGCTCCCGCCGGCTGGGATCACGTGACTACCACAGGCCTGGGCACGCTTTAACTCTTTCCTGCCAGCAGATGGAACTCCCACAGCACTGTCCCCAAGTGAGGCCAGTGATCGAACCATAAAGAGACATAGCATGAAACTGAAGTGAGTGAAAAGAGAGTGAAAAGACTATTTGGGGCAAAGGAAAAGGAGTGGTCTAATTTAGCTGGACATTTGTAGTAAACTATGGAGAATTCACTATTTTTCCCGTAACATATCAATGTTGTTGGGGGGGCATATAAAGTTCTAGTTAAAAGTGATATGAAGCTTTTCACTCCTAAGGAAAAGGAGATTTTTAGGTTTTGAGATGAAGATGATTTTGGAAACAGAAGAGAATCTTCGTTTTACATGAGAGGAGGCATCCTTAAAAGTACCCCTAATAAGCAGATAATAGCTTATATGCAGTGTTGGGAAAGCTGCTAATGGGTAGGATTTCACAGTTTGCAGAAGTTTCTTTCAAGCTGCTGCAGATGTGTGGCATGGAAGCCACCAGAGGACTGTTCCTCTTGTGACAATGTCTCTATAGGACTCAGAAAGACTCCTTTCCTAAAAGAACTGATGAAAGATTATTTTTAAATGGTAAAACTGACTGAAATTACAGGTTTTGTCTTTTTATGTTGTGTGTAGGAAAGTGAATACTTGTGGGGGGAGGGAAGGATGTTTTGAAAGTTTCATTTGGTTTTGTTTTTTTTTTTTCCTTTTCTTCTTTTCTTCTTCTTAGTGTGTATGAATAAACTATCTTTTGTAATTTTAAGGTAAGCCTGATTTGGTTTTTTTGGGTTCTTCTAGTCACACCTCAGAAGATAGCAAACACTGAAACCCTCACATAATTGGTGCGTTGGCCGGGAAAGGTAAAAATTGGCGCACGTGAAACCATTACAGTGCCCCAGTTCAATTCTGCCTTAAGGAAGAGCACCTGCAAGCAAAGCAGCTTTTGGGGAAGTAATTTTCTGTCTTAGCATTCCTGCTCAGATTCTTAGTTTTGTAAAACCTAGTTGTATAAGAGACTTCAGTTACTTTCAGCACCACTGAAATGCCTCTGCTTCTGTTGCAGCAGCAGAGAAATCCACCCATCAGACCAACCAAGCACTGTGAGAGGGTCAGAAATGAGAATCCCTCACAGAGGGCATAACTACAAAAAAGGGAAGATAGAACACAGACTGAAAAAAGCAGCCTGCATGGACCAAACACCCCAAAAGCTCATGTGGAAAACAAACAAAGAAACCAAAAGTCAAGGAAAAATCTCCAACTTTGGAAGCTGGCAGTCTGACTTCTTAATTCAACCTGCTGGAGTTGAAGCCTGTGGATGACCTTCACTGTATGGCACATGACACCCTTGTGTGTTGGACCTTTGGGGTTTCTGGAAAGAGGATTTTTATTACTTCAGGAACAATTCCTCACATGGTGAAAGCAGCCCAGGGTGGACTTGTTTCACTGAACTGCCTCTCTGGGCCAGGTGGGTGCGAGTGCCACACGTGCAACGCCCTGCGACCAAATCTACCAGAACAATCTGAGGTCAGAGTTCCTTTTCCATGTAATTACAGGGTGATGCCGCTGTGCAGATGGCTTCATGTGAAGCTCCAGCAGCCCACAACTAGCCAGAAGAATCTGGCAGCAAATGTAGTTGGAAGGGGACAAAAAAGAGACAAGTTTGCCCTGAATTTGACAGACCTGCCTATAAAGAGACATAGAAGCTTGTCAAGCACATCTTTGCTTGTTGATTTTTCATGTCAGGGGGACTTAGGGCCAGGTGCATATTTTCTATTGGAAAATAGCCTTGCCGATATATCCTAAAGAGCAGTCTTGCTGCTCTCTGCCATGCATCTGGAATGTATGCATGTGGATTTATAAGGCATAAGTCAGCGGTTAGTCCATCTGATTATAAATCACATGACTTTGTACTATGACCACATCAATACCCTGCCATCAATTAAAAAAGGTGTAATGAATAAGGGGTGGTAATTGGTGCATGCAAATGAGGAAGAGTTGTTGACTCTGGTAGGGAGAAGTTTTGTTGGGGTCTACAGCTCTTTTGGTATGTACTTTTGTTACAGTACAGTATAGTTCTGAACCCTTTTCTGTTCTCCCTTTAATACTCCCTTCCCCTTTTGTGGTTACTGCCTGGCAGCTCTGGCTTACAGGGCTGTAAAAACATGTGGAGCAGGGAGTATATTTGCCCCTTGTAAGAGGTGGCAGGAAGTGGGGGACATTTGTTCCTAGGAGGCCTGACAAGGTAACATCGCACCACCAAGCAAGAGATGAGAAGGACTCCACCCATGAAAGGCACAGAAGGATTGATTGACAGGCTTTGGGTGGAGCCAACTATCCATATATGGATGGGAAAAACTATGGACTGTGGGAAGGGCCAGAAGGACATATAAGGACTGCTCATGAATAGTAATGAGGTTGATACAATCTCAGAGTATAAAAAGCGGAGACACCATTTTGTGAGTGGAGCCTCTGGGGGGCAGAAAGAGTCCCATCAAGCTAACAGCACTGTTCCCCCCTTTGCTTTGTAGTTTTTAATGGGTTCAAATTAAATTTTATTTACTCATTTACTCAGCAACACTGGGTTTTGAGTCCTTTATAACAAAGGGAAAACTAGAGCTACCCTATAATTTTGGTTGACTGAATCAAACCTGTTCTGTGGATTCACACGCATTTGGTTCCAGATCTAGGAGATGCTCAACAGCCACATCCTTAATGACTTACACATGCAGCTCATGGGGCTGACAGGAATTGTTCCTGAAGTAATAAAAATCCTCTTTCCAGAAACCCCAAAGGTCCAACACACAAGGGTGTCATGTGCCATACAGTGAAGGTCATCCACAGGCTTCAACTCCAGCAGGTTGAATTAAGAAGTCAGACTGCCAGCTTCCAAAGTTGGAGATTTTTCCTTGACTTTTGGTTTCTTTGTTTGTTTTCCACATGAGCTTTTGGGGTGTTTGGTCCATGCAGGCTGCTTTTTTCAGTCTGTGTTCTATCTTCCCTTTTTTGTTCCCTCAACAAAATATTCTCTTGACAGGAAAAAAAGAGCAATAAAATGAGCAGCAGCATCACCAAGGGTGCTGAAGTGGTAGACTAAGTTGCAACTTAGGCAGAGGTGCTGCTTCCTTCCCCAGCCCTGAGGGCTGACTCTCCCACCCTTCCTGCTGCTGGCACGGGAAAGCGGGAAGCGATGCAGAGCCAAATGGAATCAAACTCTGCTGCCCTGGGAAGAAGTTTTTCCCAGGAAACACGTGCACAACCACTTACCCTGGCTACACACTGCAGCTCAGCAGAGGCTGTGTCACCGGCACCTGCCAGACTGTGCCGCACTCATCATGGCCCAGTAGTCTGAGCTGAAGCACATCAGAAACCACGGTCACGGCTGCCTCACACTGGTCAGTTTTTTACTTTCTGGTATCTTTCATGTATTTCCTGCCCCCAACCAAAGTTCAGCACTCCAGCGCACCAGAACATCCATCTCCAGGCAAGCTACAACCCAAACTGGCAGCATGCGCTGTGCTGTCAACAGGTTTCACTGCAGGCATGGAAAGCCAAGTCCTGACTGGAAAGTACTGAGGAAGTACTCTCCAGAGGACCTAGTTCTGACAGCTTCTCCTTCACATCTCAGAGATTTCCTCTGAGGCTCTCTTAAAGTCACCACTACTCCAAAGCCACAGGAAAAGTGCTGCTGAGCTGCTGCTTGGCTCCTTTGCTGGCACCGAGGAGCTGTGGAACATTGCAGAGACCTGCACTAATTAAATCCCAGTGACAATGGGATAGAAAGCATTAGCCAAGACTCCACTTACGGAACTGCTGTTGTTTCTTCACAGAGAAGACAGATGATTCGAGAGAGAAGAATGAACGAAAGGAGAAGAGGGAGACACTGTCCTTTATCAGTTCTTTGCAGTCCACCCCCACGTGCCCAGCCTGCCTCTATTGGCTATGAAGGGACAGACTTCTTATGGGGAAACAGGCTTTCAAGTACAAAAACAGAGCCCAACTGCTCTGTCTCCCCAGTCACACCAGAGGCTTCTGTTGTGATCACTTCTGTGATCAGTCAAATACGTGCTGCTATCTCAGATTCAGTTAGCAGCCATCCCACACACAGCCAACGCTGCCTCAGGGGCCCTGGATGTGCAGGCTCAGCAGCAGCCACCATTGCCCTCCTGTGACCTTGTCAGAGTGAGTTTGCATCTGTGGCCCTCTCTATCATAACTCCCCCACTGCCCACACACTCCTCTGCTGAGCTGTACCTCCCTTTTGCTGTTGGTAGCTTTCCTTTGCATTTCCTGGTCATCCACCTCATCAAGAGTTCAGGAAATCAGATCCTGGCCCAAGAGTGACACTTGCATAGCATTGCTCCCATTTTCATACTTCTTTAATTTTATGAATTTCCGGACTCTTTTTACAGCCCCCTGCAGATGCTGAAGGAGGTACCACCTTGTGGAATCAGAGTTTTGTGAAGAGGTCTGTGGTACTTCGTGTTGCCCTGGCATCCACAGCACCGATTAATGAAACTCTGAAGTTTCAAACAGAGCAGCCCTGGAACGGACAGCTTGGACATCTGACCTAGTCTGGGGCTCATCGATCTGCAGCTAAATCATGATCATAGACCTGTCCTGACCACGCTCCATCAGCATGCCTGATCCTTGTTCTGTTTGCATAGATGAAAAATGGAAAAATTTCAACCTGTATGAACTCCATACATTTGATATCTTCCTAAGCTGTCCTGTGTGGTCTGCCCCCTGAATGGAAAAAAAAGCATAAGTAGAGCAGAAACTGTCTTGAGAAAAATATCTCTCTGCATTTCTAATGAAATCCAACTGGTAACTCCACTGGAGTCTCCCTGTCAGCAGCATTGCTGAGCACACCCTGCTTGCTCGTATCAGTAAAACCCCTCAGTCAACCAGTTTGTCTGAAATACTGCTGGAAATATAAGCCATGCATCTAAAAAGACAAGCAGAGCAAAGATATCCTAAGCTGAAGTTTAAAAAGTAGCCGAGTTACTCAGAAATGTTTCCCAACATTCAACAGCCCAGAGAAACACAACTGAAACCACACAGGTTACTTTGCACTGATCATCTTCCCCTCAGGTACCTTATACCACTTGCTCCTGAGGGGTAATTGTGACTTGGCTCTTATTTCTCATCTGAAATCATAAGTGCTAGCAAATCCTGAGCACGTCCCAAAACCGGCTTGGTTAGGAAGAAGTTCCGTTTCCTTGGGCATCACTCCTGACAGTTAGAAAATTTGTATAAGGCTGATGCTAACAGCTGGCTCAGAGCAGCTTACCCGATGCCTCTTTGCTGTCATGTGAGAGCCTTCTTAGCTTGCTGAAAAGCACATTAACAACTGTACCTGGACAGGCATTGTCAGCTGTGCCACACACCAGGTGCAACCCCACAGAATAACAGCAGGAAACACCTGCTGTGAAATTACACATCGGGATGGTCTTGATGCTGTTCTCAGATAGTGCCCTGGCACCTTCTGAATAGATTTTCACATCAAAGAATCACTAATATAAACATACTTTGTTTACAGTACTCCTGAAAAATCGTTGTTCAACATCTTCTCAACATCTATAAATCACTGATCAAGCCAACTTCTACAACTCCTAACCCAGCCAAATGCCAAGTTCTGCTGCGAATTAAATCACTAACTCTGAAATCACTTCAGTGCTCTGGCGGACATGCTGGTGAAGATTTCCAAGAGCACTATGACAGCTTCCAAAGGATCTTGGTGAGGAAAATGCCCAGCAGGTCACCATTTCTCAGAGCGCTGGAGAGCAGAACTACAGTAAACAGCCCTTCAGTGCTGAACTAAACCCTCATGTCTAGTGCATATGATTTAAAAACTCTGACATTTAACTAAACTGTGTATTAATAAGAGAAGAAACACTGCAACGCAGCCAGGGTAGGAACATGTAACATCCTGAAAGCTCATTTCAGCCAGCTGAAACCAAACAGGTGACCTAAGCAGGCCACATTCCGTGCTTTTGCTTATATGTTCATTATTTGGATACAAATAAACTTTGTATCCATTATTTGGATACAATGAAACTTTAAATACAACCCATTCTTTCAAGGACTGGTTGGACGTTGTACATGCAAATCTGTCAAAGAAGTAAGTCCTAAGAATTCTCTGTACAAAAGACTTGGAAATGTCAGTTACAGATCCCCTCACAAAAGGCATTTCTTTCACAGAAGCCACAAACATTAACACACAACCACCAAAAATCCTCATGATAATGTCCCTCTGGGCGGTGGGATGCATTCTCACATCAAAGACTTCACGCTCGTTGCTAACAAATGGATTCCACGCCCTGAGCCCCACTTGCAAACACAGCTCCTGACTATGAAGCCAAGGACAGACATGACCAAACTGCTTACGCAAAAAGAGAAGCAGGCTCCTCAGTTACTGCTAAGCTATGTGGTAACCCCAATTAGCAGTATTTTTCAAGTAATTATAGTCTTAGAATAATGATGTTAATTAAAACAAGTAAGAGGCCACCTGGGATAGTTCTGTTGTGTCTCACTTGAAATTCCAGTACACACTTCTGGAATTCATACCAGCAGACAGTTGGGGGAAAAAAAAAATCAAATGTACATCACAGTTCAGCTAAATCAAAGCAAATCTGATTCCCCTAATGTCTGAGTCAGTGTCAGTTGATGCAAATGAGCATCAGCCTCAGAGCCAGAATCACACAGGATGTAACTTGTTGATTAATTTGCCTATATGGGGCATCAAGAAAATATTTTCTGCTTTTTTTAAGAACAACGTGGGTTATTAAATCTCCCAGAAAAAGTTTTCTATTCAACAACAACAGAAACTATACAGGATGTAATTCACTCTGATTTTCCTTATCCAAATGCATACCACCATTTAGGCGTAAGATCTGGCACCAAAAACACTCCGGGAAAGATTGCAATGCATTAAAGTGAAAATCACATCCACCATTCACAGTTCTATTGTCAGGAACACCTCTAGCTCCTTTTGAACTGCAGTCCTCCACTGCCTCCACCTTTTGTTTTGGCAGCCCTCTAAAGAAAGGGGATTTTTGGCTACCTCAATAGACATGTTCTCCTTGAACCCATACTTAGGAAAGTTTTTTTCTTTTCAATATTCCCTCAAATGTTGAATAAGCCAATGTTCCAAAAAGCCCAGTACAAACTGCCATCTCCACAGGATGAAGAGAACTCCCTGAGTTCTTTCTTTGCCTTTTTCTTCCTTTCTATTTGCTCTTTGGCGTTTTTAGGAGTCAAAACCATGCCTCTCCAGCTGGGCCATCGAACACTATTTGCCCCTTGATACTCCAAGAAACCAAAGCCACATACTATCCTCACTGTAAACAAAGTGCCAGTCACCAAATGTACACAAGGTTATGGAATATTCCTTATCCTTAGACTCATCCAATACCATCCCTAGGATTATCACCAGCTGCACTGATAAGACTCTGGCGCTGGTGCCAGGGACCCACATGCAGCACAGAGGGGACTGAACATGCAGTAGCTGTGCGCTGGTTCTCTCTCTGGCCAGCCAGCCATGTGCATGCCCCTCCTACAGTCTCCCTCCACAGTGAGGATGGGTCTCTGCTCCCTGCAGCACGCATACCTCACCATCTGACCCAGCGGCTGATGCGCCACCCGCTGCAGCCCTGCGTTCCCACTGCTCAGTCACAGAGAACATTCAGCAGTCAGAGGTGCCCTATCGTGCCACAATGCCCTACCCAAAATACAAGGCAGAAGACTCAGGCATGCCTTTGTACTGCTGCCTGAGCTGGAGGAGGCTGTGTCCAGTCCCGCTGACAGCCAGTGCCCTGCAGTCTGCAGCCAGCACGGCCCTGCCAGCCAGGGACAGCAGCAAGGCTGCTCCCAGCCCTGCTGGGGGAGCAAGGGGCACCAGCTACTGGATACTGTCCCAGTGTTCCAAAGGTGTTGCCAAAAGCAGGGCTGAGGGCGTTGGATCAAGCTCTCCTCCACCGCTTGGCATGTATGGAGACTCAGTTACCATGGGCCAAAACTGTCAGCATTTGCCAAGTCTGAGGACTGCATGTACACGTGGCAACAGCTATGGAAGAAAGGAAGGGGTTAAGGATGTATTTTAGTCACTGTTCTAACTACCTCATCTGCCACTGACCTATGGACCACAACTATAACATGAAGCTGTTAAAAGCTTTAAAGCTGTTTAAAGCTTTAAAATTCAAAATATCTGAAATGTCTCTCCTCCAATGAACATTTTTGTAGACTTCTATGTGCTAAATAAAGGTTCAGATCCACCCTTTACTACATCAGCAAAATGCAGCTGAGAAGTCCAGCAGAGATGAGAACACACCCTTGCTCCAGCCCAATGCACTGCACCAGTTCTTGACTGCTGGCGACACATCAGCTATAGATTCTGGATTCACCCATTTTAAGCGCTTCAAAACATTTTTGTGAGGGTCTTGACAACCTTCCAGTACAAAGCAGCTGTCAAAATGTATCATAAAATATCCTAGCAGACCTCCTCCGCACTGCTGCTATAATTAGGTTGGGGTTTTTGTTTTGGCTTTAAAACAGATTGCAGAGAATATAATTTTCAGTTTGAATAAATGAAATGTTCAGAGTACATCAGGTCCATAATTATATTTCAATTTGAGAAGAATGTGTTCAGTTTAAAAGAAAACAAGCAGCATAGTTGGTGGTAATTTAATTTACCTTTCAAAGCTTCTGAAATTTCTAAGATTTCTGAAAACCAAACCCTCAGAGTAACTGCAGTTCAGAAAGAACACGGAAAGTGGGAAACTCCTTCCGAAGTGAGCACAGCATCCACATGTCCCTTTCAGTGCAGCAGCACTTTATAGGAGAAGCTCGGAAGCTTTTGCTCTCCAGTTCTCTTCTGACACTTCCTTGACTTCATTGGCTTTGAGAATTTGACTCCCCACCTCAAGGGCTGTGTTACAGACAGTTACAGACAACATGACATAGCTCCTGTCAGGGTCTGGCTGGTGTGCTGTGTGACACAAATTGCTGATAAAAAAGGCTTCACTGTGTTCACAGACACTCTGTGTCAAGCCACCTATGCAAAACAGGCAGCAGTTAACATGGAGCCTGGCACCAAAAACACACAGGCACATTTCCAACAGGTCTGTACATGCATGAGACTTGGTTTAGAAAACAGGTATCCGCTAGGGAAAGCTGGAGTTTCCTTAGAAGGGAGAATGTAAACCGCCCCCCCCTCTGAATTATTATAATTTTGCAATTATAATTATAATTAAGGACTTTCAGGCAAAGATATAGGAATAACAGTTCTTTTACTAGGAATGTTAAAAATAAAAATGTAATAGTACAAAAAGACAAGTAAACAACAAACAAACAAAAAGCCCAGAAAACCCTGACAGAGTCAGGGACACGACCTGACACCCTGTTGGTCAGGGTGTTTGGAAGCAGTCCTCCTGGAGAGACAGATNCATGTAAACCAAAAGGCTGCTCATATTCAAGAGCTGCCTGGACAAAGAGAGGGAAAATAGAGCCATAATAAGTTGCTGAGTCCCCTCTGTCTCTCAGGATGCTCTATCCTATTATACTGATAAAACCAGGGATGGCCAATAGCAAAGAATTTAATCCCTAAATATCATCTCCCAGCTGTCCTAACTGGGCAAGAATCTAAATGCAGAAAGAAAAAGCAGAAGTCAGTGAACTCAAGAAGGCCAGCACCAAGTGACCAGCACTGCTTATTTTTTTCCCTGCCTAATTTATTTCAACAAGTTGTCTGAAACAATGAGCAGCCTCAATACACACAGGAAGGTTTCCCAAACAGGTACACAAACCTCTTGAAGCAGTCCATAGCCACTTTGAACCTCAGCCTGATCCTACCTAAAACACCAGCACTAGTGTTCTAGGGTTTTATTTCTATGCTGACAACTTGCTCTCTAATTATATTTCCTTCATATTTAACAAGGTATTTTTCTCCCCATTTCTTCAGCTTATTTTTCATATGGCATTAAAAAAAATCCTTTCTATTCATGCTTCATCTCCTCTGAACTATTCCTACCCTTTCACTTAGCCAAACAGAAGATCAGCAACACATCAAGCAAAAGCACGTTCTAGCCCAATGCCGCCTTCTTGGGAGTGAGTGTGAACCCTTCCTAAGCCAAGAGCTCCAGCAGTCCTCTTCCTTTATTGCCCAACTATGGAGACTGAACCAGAGAGTATAATGGAACTGATAAAGGAGCCTGACATCTTAGGCCTGATCTAGCAGAAACCGTGGGAGAGACAGACACAGATAAAGGCTTCCTGGGGTAAAAGTGACCAAGAAATATGGTGTGAAACTTAGTAATAATTACCAGGTAACTGATGTCATAAAGAATGTATAACCAATGAGAACTGTTACCAAAAATAGAACTCTATATAAGTATCATACAAAAAACCCCTTATATAAACACCTTGTATGCTCAATAAATTCAGCTTCTGATCAGAACTTGGAATGTCCCCATCTCTCAATTGCCAATACCCAACACCACCCACTGGAAATGCAGTCTGATATACCATGGCTGCGCTGTGAAGTAATGTGCCCTTGATCTTTACTTGGATTTCTCACACACTTAGTCACTGCTTTCTATGAATAGTATTCCATATCCCCAATGTATCGGCACGGGTGGATGGTGAGATGCCGCTACCCTCCCGAAAGAGTCTTCTCAGGAAGCCACTTGGGCAGGCAAATGAACAGTCACTCGAGTCCACACACACAATACCATGGATAGCTCAGCAAATGAAAGGCAGGAAGGGTCTTCTGTACAGAGTTCCAGCAGGGTTTACTGAACCACACACCAAAAGGATCCAGGGACAAAAGACAAAGATAATGGAAGGTTCAGGTTTAAGTACAAGGGCGAGTGGGGGTGGAGCCAATGAATGGAGGAGACAAGGGCTGTGCAAGGGCAGGGCAAAGGGCAACAACCAATAGGGAATATGAGGGCTATCACGGATACAAAAACCAATGGGGAAACAGGGGAAGGAGAACCTCTAGAACCAGGACATATATGAACAACAGAGGTGGGCAAGGCCAACAGGCCAATGGGAAAAGCAAAACTGAGATAGATATAGTATAACACAGTGCTGCAGAGCACCACAGGGGAAACCTTTTTCTCTCACCCTAAGTGATGAGGCATTCTCGAAGTCTATGGTAGATTCCTCCAGGGCATTGCCCTGGAAGTTCCCCTGATAAGCTCAAGGGCCTCCACACTCGATACTTCTGTTTAGAACTCTGACACAGTTTTCAGTCAGGTGGCTTCCAAAGTAATGCAAAAGTCCTCAATAGCAAGGATATGCAGGAACTTTTATGCCTTGCTCCAGGATGTGAATATACAAAAGCAGTGTAACAAAATACTTGAGTAGAAAGATAAGGAATGTTCAGGTGAGGCAGTGATACCAGCATCCCTACCAAAGCCTTGCACATCTCTGATGTGTGCTGTCTCAGTTTGTAGAAGCTCAAGGCTGTGACATCACAAGCTGCCTTGAGGCACAAGGATGAACAAGTACACCTGCAGCTACAGGCATTTCCTCGCTGCTGCCTGAAAGCAGCCGACAGCATCGGGACCACATTCCCCGGGCAAACCGTGCACCCTCTGCACAGCCAGAACACCCGAAGCAGAGCAACAGAGCACTGATTACTTCAGGATCCGGACCAGACATTCCCTACCTTGCTTTCAGGGGCAGAGAACACACACTCTAGGCTGCAGCTTTCCCTGGACCAAGCCTGGCTTTTGTGAAGCCCAGACTGGTGTCCCCACCTCACAGCCACTGCAGTCAGGGTGCTGGAAAGGCAGGAGTGGTCCCACAAGCCTACAGGTTCAGGTTAGTGCCCATGCCAACCTTGGAAATGCCTGTGTGCAGCTCAGAGCACAGCTGCTCAGTGGGAGCATCTGCCACAGGGAACTGGGACACAGTCTCAGAGTGGCTGGGTGTTACCCATCTGAGCAGCTCCACTTGGTGCAAATTTCTGTTTCTAAATGCTTGACTGCATGGTGTGCACTTAAATACTGCCAGTGCCTGCACTTACTGCGTGTGCACAGGACATTAAAGTAATCTCCTCTGGAGGAGATGAATAAGTAACTGCTGAAAGATCACAAAAGAAATTAGTTTTCTGTCTAAGAGCGTATGGAGAGAAGTGCTTCGGCAGAGCCCTTTCATAACCCTCTTGGTGCTGAGCAAGAGCTCAGATCGTGAACACACATTGTCTAAGGCAGAGGTTTAATCCTAACCCATTCCTTCCTCAGCTTCCCCAGTCTGAAGTCATTCAGGAGGGAGCGCTGTGTCAGCCACAGCCCAGTCTTTCCCCACAGACATTGTGTCGTTCAGTTTACAGCAGCAGTAGAGATTAGGATGATACAGTATAAAATAGAGTTCTTAATATCTGCAATTAGTTGAAGCTTTAAGCCTTGAAGACGTTAAAAGAGTGAACTAAAATTATGTCTTTAAAACAATAAAACAAGATGGCCCCAAGCCGTTACATACATCACATGCTACAAACCAGGTGTGAGACCAAATCCTTCTCCATCTCCCAAACTGAGACTTATGCCATTTCTCTGTCCAAGCATGTTGCCGGGATCAACTGCCTCTCAAAGCTTCTCTAGAAATGAATTTGATCTCACCAGGTCCAGCTCTGTAATTCAGAATCCCTAAACAAAACTGGGGACAAGGAGGGATTCACTCCATGGCCCTCAGGGGGACCAGCAAGAGTAGATCTGGAAGGACTCACAAACACTACTTCAAACCTAAACAGCAAACACCATTTTGCAACGTGGCTTGGCAAACTTTGAGCACCAATATTTCAGGCAGGTTGGGTTTCTATCAGAGCCATTTGCATAACACTGATCCAAAGCAGTATGTGAGTTTGGGGCCACTTGCAGACTCCCTCATTAAATTACTCTGATTTTTACAAGAACGAGCTGTCCAGTAACTTCTCCATTTTTGAACACATCAGTTTTCTTCACATTGAATTTTGTACAGCATCCACTGGGATGCCAGAGGCACAGCAAGTACAGAGGAATGCAGCAGGAGCATCTTTTAGGACAGTAACACTGACAGGATTAGGAACAGCCCCAACTGTTTCATCCTGAAACAAACTTCAATTCTGCCTATCTTGACAGAAATGAACTATGACAGGCAGGGACTGGCAAGAAGTCCAAAAGGCATAACGCAGCTTTTTAGGGATTTCCTTTCCATATTAAAGGATTTAATACATCGTATTTGCCATCCATGCTCAAAGACAGCATCCTCAGCCCTCACAGGATGAATGTTTTCCCTTCCTCAAAGTAAAGCTTTTCTCGATGTTTTGAAATATATCCCAAGCTGTTCCTGTAACAACAAACCAATTTCCTTGCACTGACCACAGAAAGAGACAGACAACTGAGGCAGGATAGTTCAACTGTCCTATCTGTAAACAGGATTCCGTTCTGTTCTCATTTATACCAGACAGCTCCCACTACATACCCACTATAAAAACACCAAGTACAATGACCACCCAGAAGTGAAGGACTGGATTTCAAGAGGTTGTGGGGAGGGATGCAGCTCAGTTATACACATGTTCTTATTTATGTAATTCTCTAGCAGAATTACATTGAGCTTTAAAAACATAAAATTAAATATTGATGTCAACAGAATGCAAATGCCTAGAACATCTGTGTAGGAGAAATACATTCATGCTAGTCAGAGCAGTGGACTGGCTACAATTACAGCAGTAAGATTTAAACAGAAAGGAGATTTTTTTTTCATCCAAAGCAGAAGGTGCTCTGTGATGTGCTACAGAAGCAAAAGGTTCTGCTTCTAAATGAACCAATGCCACAGAGTAGCTTGGTCTGACCTTATTACTCTGATCTCCAAGTACACAGCCACCCCTCCACTAACTAGAGCAACTTCCTTTGCTCTGAGAGGGAACAGTTGCCCCCTGACGTTTGCAGCACAGGGCTGCGTGGAGCAGACTTGAACGCAAAAGTTTTTGGAATCTAACAGATGCAACTGACAAACACTGCTCAGCCCATTGAGAGAGAAAAACAGGTTCACACCAACATCCGCTAAATTGAAATTGCTAGAAACATACAGAAATCCACCGACCCAGATGCAGTGAATTCAAATTTTCACCTGATAGTCACCTTCATCACCTGTCTGTGACAGCAATACAAACCTGGAATCTGCCCTTAGATGCTAACAGAGGAACCCAGCTATCCTGCGTCAAGAGGAAGGAATTGGACATTGAGACCATAGTTTTATTTCCAGTTTGGTCCAGTACACTTTCTAATTGCATAAAATAAGAAGACACTCACACTTTTATCTGTCAATCATTTGGTCAAACAACAACAGGAAAAATCCTGCATCTAAATTCCATCCTCCTTGAACTCTCTGCACTTCTCTGGAAATGAGCCATCTGAGGCAGCTTAGTTTATCCCCTCCTCAGAGAAGCCATGAACTTTTTAATCATTAACATCTTTGTTGTCAAAATCACCCTGCTAAAAACTCAACCAAGGCAGAGACAGGTTATTAATGTTTCCTTTTACACATTAACAACAGAGAATACAGCCCGGATTAATATCTTAATCCTCTTACCCAGCCTGTCATTATCTGATCTGAATCACCAGAGAGGGAGCTCAGCACTTTTCCAAGCTGGAAACGTAGAGAGAATGAGCAAACAGCTGGACTGGTGCATCCACAAGGAACACATAGGTTCCAATCATATGTTATTTGGTTAAAGCCTACATCCTCTTGTCAGTACTATCCAGAGTTATGGCGATGGAGTCACCAATGCTGAAGTGGGTCAGCAATCTCCTGAACACCAGGAAATACATGACTGGAAATAAAAGTCAGTCACTGCTCAGGTGTTTATCTGTAATTATCTGTGGACACTCACCTTGGCCTCCGTATCCTTCCCCTTCCACTTAACTCCTCTCCACTCATCAGCCCCTCAGACATTTCTACCCTCAGCCTGCCAAGCAGTCAATTCAGCCAAGTGTGCTGGGTTTGAGTGCTATCTCTTCCCCTCAGCCACGCAAAGTCGTGTTTTCACATCCCATAGGTCCCCACAACCCAGGCCCCCCACAGGGTGCCACAGCCACACATAAAAGTAGTCAGACACTGGTGTGACCGACCCAACACAGAAGCCAGCCTGTGATTCTGATAGTCACACGCCTGTCCCACAGCAGCAGCCACAGCCTGCACCCAGAGAAGGGCACTGTTCCAAGTGCATAGGGAGCCCCCTGTTTGGCAGAGTTCACCAAACGCTGCTGTGACAGCAGTGCCACAGCCATGGCATTGGGCTGGCTGGTGCGTACACACTTCTGCTTGACACATGGAGCAGGGAACAGCTCAGTGCTTCTAATCCCACATTCAGGCAACATTCCCATTGACGTCAAACATAAATATTGGAGAGTTCAGCTGTGTAAGCCTCTGCACCAGGGAAAACAAGTATATTTTCAGTACTTAAATGCTTGGCATGCCCTTAAGGAGAGTTCAGATGAAGCCTTCAAGAAAGGTCCTTCCAAAGAACAACTTGGTGCTGTCTCCACCTTCCCACTGAACAATGTTCCGTCCTATACTGCAGCACCAGAGCATCCAGCTGAGGTACTGCACTCCGGCCGTGCCATCCTTCCCTAGCCACAGATCACAGCACAATTTTAAGCTAGAGAAAAAGTGCTGTATGCAAGCAGTGCCTGTACCTCTGCCACCTCCCAAGCTCTGCACATGTGTGAACATGCCTGTAACAGCAGCCAGCTAGAGGAAAATCCTTCCAGGCTCCCCTAGGAGCAGGCAGGACAGACTGTCAACAGGCTACAACTGTAAAGGCTCATTTGGAGTTTTTCACTTCTGCTCACTGCTACATACAGGGGCTAAAATCAGCACCAGAGGGAAGCTCCTCCGGGACAGGAAAGATCATGCTGCTGGGAGAATGAACAGGACAGCAGCATAGCTCAACTTGCATCTCTGGTACGGTGCAAGGATGGGACATGGCAGTTGCAGCCAGGGTAGTTTATATTTATTAGCACAGAAGTGTAAAAATGTGGTGGCTAGCAGCTGGCCAGAAGGCCTCACAGTTATAAATACACCTAATTTTATAACTGAAATATAACTAATTATATAACTACCTTAATTATATAACTCAACAAGTCTGGACCATTGGGGAACAGGTCTAGGCTGTTGGGGACACAGGTCAGTCAGCCAGATGGCAACTAATTCAGCCAATCAGAACTAACCACACAGACTTCCAAAACTAACTAAGAACAGCACTCAATAAATGTTGGCTGTTGTTACATGAACCTTGGCGTGTTTTGTCGCGTGCCCGTCTCCAACACCGGCGGCAAGGTGACCACTGACAGGACACAACAAGCTGCCGTGGGTACTGTGGGGAGAGAGAGGGCTGAGGAGAGCAGCATGGAAAGCCATAGTAGTCCTGGTGGAGCAGTGGGTATAGCTGTGAGCAGCACAGAGAGCTGCAGAAAGCGATGGAGAGAGCTGCGAAAAGTGGTGGAGAGAGCCACATCAGTCTGGACCCTTTGTGAATAGAAGACAATGCCGGGAAATATGGGAGTGTGGGCTTTTGTGCAGGAAGACCCTGTTGTCAAGGTATGGACTCTTTTTTTAAAAAACAAGGGATAAAATATGATAAGTGGACTCTCAGGTTTCCTTTGGGTTGCAATGACCCCGAGATATTAGAAAAGTCTTTTCCCAAGCCCCGTGATACCAAAGAAGAAGTCGAGATTCGTTGGCTCTGTTTTTCAAGGTTGTTTATTCTTTCTTATCTAGTACAGTCTTTCTTTTGCCCTGCTTGGGTTCTTGCAGCTGCTCAGGTTGCCCCCAAATGCCCAACTCCCCAAACTTGGGGCGGTGTTAACTCTTTATACTAAGAACTACGTGTACTATATTTATGATAAAATACCAATACCTATCACCTATGTTAGACAGTCTGTTTCTACTCTAAACCAATCCAAAAGTGCCACCATCACAGCAGAAGATGGAGACAAAGAAGCAGAACTCAGGGCACCACCCCGAATCCTCCATCTTGTCCCCTTTCACCTCCATTCTAAAAACCCAAACCTACAGAATTTTTCACCTTGTGATGAACTACACTACTGCTTTTTACACCTTTGTGACTTGCAATTCCTCTCTCAGTGTTGGAAGCTTTTCCCACAGACTGAAGTCAAAGCCAGTGTCTTCCTGGGCTCTGTGCCAGGGTCTCCAACCCTCCTGTAGAGATCCCAGACCCCACTGTACAGGTATCAAACCCTCTTGCTCAGGTCCCAGACATCTCTGCAGAGGTCCCTGACCTTCCAGGGAGCCCAAAGGGATGCCCTGGACTCCAACAGTGGACTTTACTAGCCTTGCTAATGTGGTCCAAGAACCACGGATTGGATGTGACTGAAGGAGCCACCCTAGACTTAAGAATATGGGAGTGGGCTGGCAGGCTTGTAATTGAAGCAGCCTCCATAGGTGATGAGACTGCCATTAATGTAATAAAGCCCTGGAGGCTCATCATGGACTTATTGAGGCAGTTAAAGACCAAGCGTCATGCAAGGACAGCAGAGAATGGATCAGACCATACAGTCACAAACAATTCGATTCTCAAAAAAATTCAAACTTTAAATGATGCACAAAATCTTTTGGGTACCATAAACTGGCTCAGACCCTATCGAGGATTGACCACCTCACAACTGGCACCCTTATTTACCATCCTAAAAGGTGATCCTGATCTAAATTCTCTCAGAAAATTAACCCCAGAGGCCAAAGCTGCTCTTGAAATAGTAGAGTAGGCTATCACAGACTACTCCATCAGATATGCTCAGAGGTATGCATTACTGTATTTATTTTCACCATCAATTTTCATCCTACTGGGATTATAGGACAGCGGGGTACCCAGTGGTCTGACCCTTTGCATGTTTTAGAGTGGATGTTCCTACCTCACCAACCTAAAAAGACAACACCTAACATCTTTGAGTTAATTGCACAATTGATCACCAAATGCCATCAGAGATGTTTAAAATTAAGTGCAAGAGGTCCTTCCAAAATGATTATACCTGTGCCACAAGAACAATTTGAACAGTGTTTTGCAAAACAGCACAGCTTTACAAAGTGCCTTGCAAAATTTCTCGTGACAGATTAGTTACCATCTACCAAGCCATAACTTACTGCAGTTAAATGGGACCACTGAACTATCCCTAAAACCACTGAATAGTTGCAGAGCCCTAAAATGTGTTACAGTATTTACTGATGGTTCTGGGAAAATGGGAGAAGCCAACCGTAACACGGAGAGAGGAAAATAAATGGCAAACATTGGAAGGTTTTGAGAGTGGATCACCTCAGTTAGTGGAGTTATGTGCTATAGCTATGGCTTTCGAACATTTTCCCCATATTCCTTTTAATATTGTGACTGACTGCCTATGTTGCTGACATCACACAGGGATTGGACTGAGCCTTGTTGAAAGAATTTGACAACACACAATTACTTGACCTACTAAAAACTTTGTGGCATACCATCCAGGCCAGAACTTGCCCTTACTATATCCTACTATAAGATTTTCTAAAATAGAAGTCACACAAATTTACCAGGTTTTATTGCAGAGGGCAATGCTCGAGCAGATTGCCTAGCTAGCCCTGCTTGGACAGCACCACAGCCAGATATGCATGCAGAAGCAAAAGCATCACACACCTTCTTCCGTCAAGGTGTTCAAGCCCCACAGCGACAATTCCTGCTGTCAAACACAGCGACTCATTATATAGTTAACATCTGTGCTGACTGCCAAGGCCACACTGCACCACTGCAGATGGGAGTTAACCCTCCTAGTCTGAGAGCTTTACAAATCTGCTAAACGGATGTCACACACATCCCTGAATTCGGACATCTAAAATATGTTTGTCAATTGACACCTTCTCATCAGCCATATGGGCTTCAGTACATACAGAGGAAAGGAGTCGGGACACCATAGCACACTGGCGATCAGCCTTTGCCACTTTAAGTATGCCACCAAAACAGACAATGGCCCTGCTTAAATTTTCACAGAGCACAAGACAATTCCTACAATTCTGGGGTGTGTTACACCACACTGGTATTATTCCCCACTCAGCAACAGGACAGGCTATCATAGAGCATGCACATGGCACTTTAAAATGTATACTTGATAACCAAAAAGGGGAATGTGTGGTAAGACCTCACAGAGTGGAGTGGCTAAAGCTATATATACCCTGAACCATTTAACAGTATGAGAAAATTCCCAGAATCCAGTAATTTAAATCACTTTTTACCATAACAATCATCTAGTGATACCCAACTGCCTAAACCCAAGGTAATGGTGAGAGATATAATCACTAGTAAATGAGAAGGTCCATGGAATCTTCTGACGTGGGTACGCTTGTGTTTCCATGGACACCAGAATGCGATTGGATACCTGCCAGGTGTGTATGCCCTGTTCTACATCCTGCTGGGGAACAGAAGCAACACCTTCCTGATGGCCCCGCAGCAGACATTGTGGAGCAGTGATTTAAATAACTTGTACACCTGCTATATGGAGATCTGGAACAATTTATTTAAGGATTTTTATCTACTGAAGGATATGAAGATTTTATATATTTAAAGAGAGGAGGATTTTCAAATCCACTTAAGGATTTGATCTATTTAAGGCTATAAATCACAAATCCATACTAAGAGAAATTGTTTCTCCTGTTAGTTGGTTTTCTCAGGGTTCCAAAGTTGAATTGTTACCTGTTTGTAGAATTAAGTTATAAAGTCGTAACTTCTAAGTAATGAGCCTGCAGCATGCCATTTTGAGAATTTGTATTGATGGTAATCCTATCTGACAGCTCCTGGATATCAATGTTACATCTCCAATGATACATGGGATATATCACTGGCTGTTAGGGGCTAGGTTTGTCCAGTTAAAAAAAATGAGGGTAAAAATCCTCATTCAACCTAGGCTTTTCATTTGTGTCATCATCACTATTTGTTTTAGTTTGAAAGACAGGTGTCTGCTAGGGAGGGCGGGGCCTCCCTCAGAATGAAGAATTCAAACCCCCCCCCTAAATTATTATAATTTTGAAAATTAAGTGGGTTTTTAGGCAAAGATATGGGGATAGGAATAAGAGTTCTTTACTAGTATGTGTATAATAAGGCAAATAAACCTTGCGATATCTTTTACCCTGCGAGAGAAAAACTCCCTGAGACCAAAAAAAGGTGTAGCCCAGTGCTACACTCTCCTTTGGTCACTTCTTTGTTTTCCTCAAGCACCAATAAGTACTCAGTAGTTAGTTTCCTGGCAACTTATTGGAAAAAATTCTGTAAGAAAAAAACCCCCAAATCTAACCCCTAACACTGTTTTCCATATAGTGTGCCATGTATATCATCCTGTCTGCAGGTGCCCTGCAGAGGATGACAGATATTGCTTTTGTATATAAAAACAAAGAGGGAGAACTGTGGTGGCTAACAGTTTGCCTGAAGGCCCTACAGTTATATATATGTCTAATTTTATAACTGAAATATAACTAATTATATAACTATCTTAATTATTTACTTACCTCAATTACATAACTCAACCAGTCTGGAGCGTTGGAGAACAGGTCTAGGCCGCTGGGGACATGGGCAGCTATTGGCCAGTCAGCTGGATGGCAATTAATTCAGCCAATCAGGACTAACCACACAGACTTCCAAAACTAACTAAGAACAGCACTCAATAAATGTCGGCTGTTGTTGCATGAACCTCTGTGTGTTTTGTCACGTGCCTGTCTCCAACATCAGTGACATAAAAATGTTTGGTGGTAAAATGAACCCAGCAGATGTTTTTGCTGGCACAAGCGTCGGAGTGACAACTGCACCACGCATTGTGAAAGAGCAACAGCTGAGCATGTGCTGGGGCTGCTTTCACACTGCTAGTGAGGCATCCCATGCTCTGGGATTAATCGGATTAGAGTGGATTTCTGCTTCCCACCCAGATCAACTGGCATTTTAAGTAATTCATCTATCGTCCTGGAGAGCGAAAGGTTGAAGTTACTTCAGTATTAAGCCTTCCGCAGAAGTTTAAGAGCATTGTCCTCTCCCCGAGCCCTTGCCTCCAGCTCCTTTCTTTCCTGCTTTCCTATATTTTCACTCGGTTCAACTTCTTGCGCAGAATAATCAATTAATATGACGCAAAATAAAACACTTTTGAGAAATTTCTACCCCGTTCTCCCCACAAAGATAAAGTAAAGAAAATATTTTAAACTTCATTCTATGTGAAATCAGAATAAACATGCCCCCTTAAACCAATTTCCAGCATAACTTGAAGTCCATTTCAAGTGCAGGATGAAAAGGTGATCTTGAAGCTCCATTCCAGGAGCCCTGTCCAAGAAGCCACCTTCCTGGAGAGATGTTCTTCTGCCACTGAAGGGGTGCTTTTCATACAGCTAGAAATTAATAGTCAGCAAACGCTTTGATCTTTCCTTTTACTTTTCCTAAGAACTATGTGATGACTTTCAATAATTTCCTTTCTTTGGAACTCCCTGGCTTCATACGACAGTTCAGTATATTGTCAGCATCTGAGAGGGCACAGCCATACTGGAGAGATCACTGATGGATATTCCTGAAGTCCAGACAACTTTTCAGAGCTGGTAAGATAGACACTGGGCAAAACATGACTGAGGTAAATAACAGGTTACTCCAAATGTTCTTTTGAATACAAAGGAAGTATAAGAATGACACAAAGTCTTCCCTTTTTTACCTCTCTTGTATAGGAGGGTAAGGAAATGCAAGAATAAGTAAGGGATAAATTGACATTAAAGGGTTCATGCCAGGAAGTGAAGTGCCTGGTACCAAAGCCTTAAATAAGAAAACAAACATGTTCTGAATATTTTACAGCACAACTTTTTACCTCAGATCTCTAAAATTCATAAAGTTAGCAAGATACCAACAAAGAGAATGGTAATCACAGAATATCATAAACACCTAGAATAGAAGATACAGAATGTAACAAAACCAGGCCAAGTGCACATCAGCTGTCTTGCTGGGATGCCATGAAACACCACTGGTTAATGATGTGTGGTCTTTGTAGGTACTGAGCGCTAATGATTATTTTCTCAAAGAAACCATAGTCTCAAAGCCTTGTCCTGCAGAAGTTGATGCTAACTAGGGCAATGCTGTGCATGTACATTTGGAAAGGTGTTTAATACAGCCGAGGTGTGCCCACATCCTCAAAGCAAATCCCCGTGCAAACCTGCCATGCCAGGTGCAGACAGAGCTCAGCCTCTGAGATACGCTGTGCTCCTTTAGTTTCCCAGGCAGCAAAAATAATAGCCTCACTCAAAATAATGAGGCTTATGGGAAGATTACTGTCAAGGTCAGGGCCTTCCTTTGTGTGACAAACAACCACCTGCCTACTGTCCTGTTACAGAATCGTAGGCTATTGCCTGCTGCACTGTTCAGCCAAGCTCCACACTCAGGTAGGAAGGACCCAACAACTGACACGGAAGTCTGAAGCTTGCAGCTAAGTAAATATTTCACCATCTCACCAAGCAGCTCTATCACTGATACAAAATAGTCTTTGTTGTATCATCAAAAGCCATCTATCCAGTGATCAGTCAGCCATAAAACAGATGCTGTGAGGTCATTCCCTATCCTTGCACCTTATTCACTGGCCAGAAATCCCTGAAGTTCTCATAGCACATGGTCTGGCACTTCTTTTCCACAGCCTCACCAGGCATTGCCATCTCCTGAGCTGTTCTCTGCTTTGAATTTAATTAAATATCCATGAGAGCCAAGGAAGCCAAGCTTAGTGCTGAGCCAGTGGAGAAGCAATACACCCTTCCTTACACCCCCCTTGCCACTTTCCCCACACGGAGCAGGTGTCAAACTGAAGGAGTCTTCTTAGAAGAGTAAAAAGGCTGCGTTGTTGCAAAAGTCATTTATTGCATGGGTAGATCAGTCTCATGAAGGCACAGTTCAAAGGATAAGAGTTCATGCTATTATGCAAAGCTGTTTGGCATAAATTCCCTGTGTCCCAAGCAGAAACAGCCTTCTCAGCAGCAGCAGCATCTACCTATGATCTCTCCCTCCATGGTCTCTAGCATTCTCAAAGCACTGCATTTTTATTCTCTTTTTACCCAAACATGATTCTACTAGGTCTTCTTGGACCTATCTGGGCCTAACATTGATGCATGAAAGTGGTTGTAGTTTTCTTACACAAATTCTACACACATAGTTCTATCCCTTCTATCTAGGCATGTTAGCAATGCTACACTGTTTTCATTATGTCTAGAACTTAGGTAACTTTGTAAAAGGTGATGTTACTGAACTTTAAACTAGGTTTTAGGGCTTTTCTTCCTAATACAGCCTCTTATTTGTTTAAGGCATTTAAAATATTCTCTACTTATTTAAAATTAGACTGATATTTCTACCTCATGTCTGCGTGGATTTATGTATTTTAGTTTCTCTGAAAGTTTTAATTCAGCCCTCACATTTCTGAGTACTTCTGAGCCTGTGTGAATGGGGCCCAGAGGGATTTGCATCCCAACAAGTGGGATCCTCGTTTTGGGAATTGTTTCCACCATCAGAATTTCATGAGGATAAAACTTCCAGTTAAAGCAAACTCTCTAAAAAGAAAAGACTTGGCAACCTCCACTTAAATTTTAAAAAAAAAAAAAAAAGGAAAAGAAAAGCAGCTGTGGAAAAGAAACTCTCCCAGAAACACTTCCCAATGATTTTGAGATGCAGTATCTAAAACAAACATTCAAATCCAGCCATAAACTTTGTGGGAGACAAAGTCCTTCTTAGTTATCATCACAGCAGTAAATCAGTTGCTTCAATACAGCACAGAAGGCAGTAAACCTTTTCCTCCAAGCACCTTCTTGTTTACTTTTGCAGGACAGTAAATACAGTAATTGAGCGTATCAAACTTACACAGACGATAAAAACTTGATTTAAAAGTGTCTGCTTTGTCACCTTTCCAACAGGAAAGCTTGTGCCCTATTTCCCCCAGCAAGCCTGTGTCCCCTGTGACACGCAGCATCGGACTGATCCAGAGCAAGCCCAGGGTGGCAAGGCCCAGGCTCCAGGCAGCTGGCACTGCCTGTGTGGGGACCATCCCAGTGCTCCAGCTGCAGCAGCAGCTCAGCACAGGTGTTGGTTGGGCCAGGACAGGGAGAAAAGCACCCCAGAGCCAGGAAGGCCCCACTGTCACAGCACTGTCACAGCTGTGGGGCCCAGCTGTCACAGCCCAGCCACCACCCCTCACTGTGCCCTGACAGGCGTCGACACTGAGGATGCCTGCATCAGCTACATGGGAATAAACCAGGGCAGAAAAAGGGGGAAATGCCAAATACTATTTCACACACAGAGAGAAACAATCCTTATTTATAATCTCTTTGCCCTCCTGATTGTCTATGGAGAATTCAGGAGTCTAAAAGTCTCTTTCATATGTGTCCCAATTATTCACCTAAGACAGACCCATAGATTTCATCTCCACTTTTTATCATCTGAGTGTGTCACAATCCACCTTGTCCATGATGTTAGTGAGCCAGGGGTGTGAGGCTGGTGATATTTCCCAGGAAACACAGGGATACTCAGACATGGTAACTACCTGAGCAGAGCTGGAGGTCTGGAGAAACAGGCAACTTGCTTTTCCTGTCCTGCCAAGGACACCTCCCCTTCTGACACCTTTACACTCAATATATTTCCCCACAAGGATGTGAACCTTAAAAAGTAACACAAGTCAACAAAATATGGCATGAAAGAAACTAAGACTTTTCTTATGAAGGATTACAGCAGAGCTATACAGATAAAATCTCTTCTAACAACTGCAATACTGAATCCTTTTAGAACATCCACAAAACATCCCAGGGACCAAGTGCAAGCAGCTCAGCTCTGGATGCTGCAGTGAACTGCCAAACCCACTGAACTGCCAGCAGAATGCTTGACAGTCATCAGGAATTTGAGGGGAAGGACCATTTGGGATAAGTGGCAGGAGCCACCCTGCACTTCATAAGGGTGGATGGAATGGTGCCTCCATTGAAGAACAAGCCCTCTAAGTGCCTGTAGCAGTTTTCCAAAGCAGCACTAAGATTAACAAGGAAAAGCACTGAAATCCAATCCTTTCCTTCAAGTCTTCTGCCTTTTTCTGGACCCTTTTCCAAACAGAGGAGCCTCCTTCCCAAGTTCCTGCCCCATGTGTCTGCGCACCATACATGGGACTCTGACAAGCCAACACCAGGCACACCTGGAGAATCAAGGTGATTTGAATGAGGAATGGTCAAGAAAGAAACTCACCGTGGACACTCTTCATTTTAAATATGGGAATATGCTTGCAAGTGGAAGATTTAAAGTGCAGTAACAAAGGTAAATCAATCAGATGTTATCAACTGCACTGGCACACACTTTATGCAGAAGGGTCCTGGCTCATGTACAAAAATATGATAGACAGTACTAAAAAAAAAAGCGGGGGGGAACCCCACAAAACAGAAATGCTACGTGGAAAATACAAAAGTTTTTTTGTTTTATTCTTAGTTTATTCTTTATTCTTTGGAATCACCAGGTACACAAACCTAAAAATTCCAGCGTAATGACCAGCCACTGTTTCCTTACTACAGATCCCAGGCTGTTGGTTTTATCCCAGCAGCTGCAGAAAGAACAGGGGGATGATGCAAGCACAGGAAAGGAGCTGGCATCTGACAAAGCCAGTAAGGAATGTTTCCAGTCAAACCAAAACAACAACTAGTCAAAAAAAGCCCTGAGCCTAAAGGCCTTCGACCTTAGAATGGGGCACAGGTTACTCAGCTGAGATCACTGGAATCTAAAAGCCATTTTTTATAAGCCACTGTCATGTAAGTCTGATACATACGTCTCTATGCCCAGGGACATATCCGAGTGCCAGTGAACACTTGGTTTATGTTTCCTTTCCTCTTGTTTACATTTTTAAGAATTTGTATTAGTCATGTTCATTAATCAGCTGCCTGAACTGCATGTCACTGTGTGACAGATTTTAACAACCAGGGCTTGTAAATACTACTTAAGAGCAATCAACAGTAACTGGAGTTTATTTATCAAATCTAGGGTGAAAACAAAACACTGATTTCCATTAGGAAAGCAATTCAAGTATTTTCCACACATATAAAAACAGGTGCCTCTCTTCAAAGACCAAATAGTCCCAGGAAAAGGCTTGCAAGTGGTAAAGTCAAAATTAGACCAAACTAAGGTAAAGAGAGAAAGAAATGATGAAGCTGCAAAACTGTTGTGCAGGTTGCAGTGAACCTTTAGCAGCAAAGCTGGTGCAGGATGCTCCAGGCAAGGGAAGGCATTCCTCACTCACAGCATCACTGATCACATCACTGCTGTCAAGGGACTGGCTGCCAGACCTGGCTGGGTGCAAAAAACCATTCAGGCCCATTTCCAGGGAGTTGTTCTCTGCCACTTGGATCACTCTGCCACTGATGAGGCATGGGTGAAGCTTTTGGGTTTACAGGCACTTCCCACCTTGCAGCTGTGGTTGATATTCCTTTCCCATGCTCACTGGGTTTTGAAAGAGGGACTGTTTTTTCTGTATTCTTGAGCAAAGCAGGGTCTGTACCATTACTTTGCTTTATGGACAAAAAAAAAAAAAAAAAAAAGGGGGAATTTAAATGCTGAGAGTAAAGATCCAGAAATGGGGAGAGGGGAAGGAACCCTCAAAAAGATCATGAAAAGTTCATGACTCTGAACACGATGTTGACACTTACTTCAACAACACCCACACAACCTTGAAGGAAAAAAAAAGGTGGAGAAATGCTCTAAAAAGTCACAACTAAAGGGAGAATGTGCAGCACATCTTATAAACGAAAAGCATGGCAAGGGATTGCCTTAACCACAGGCTCAAAAGCACGTACCTCAGCCCCTGCAATACTCTCAAGGAGCTTCCAAGGAAACAAAAGACAAAGAGAAGATGTTACCAAACAGAGCTGGGTCACTTTGATGGACACATAAAGTTCCTTTCACTTCTACAGGAAGTACAGTCTCATCACCACAAAGCTAAAACCAGAGGCAACAAAAACCAGAGGTGAGCAATACATCCAGTGTGGTTCAGTTGTCAGCAGAAATGCAGAGATTTCTCTTAAGAGATTAACATTGATTTGTGTGGGGTTCTTTTAACAGCCAGTGTAGAAACCAAGTTGTTTATGAACAGGCAACCATTCACGCTTCTTTGTCCTGGACTGTTGAACCAGTTCATGAAGTCAGCTTTCAAGGACGCCCTGCCTATGGAATAAAGTGTAAAACTCATGTCCTAATCTTGGCTGATCAGGACATCTTCAAAACATCTGCAAGCTTTGGTGCAGTGCCCAGGAATCATAATTCCTCTTGAGGAGGAGAAAAACAGATCTATTAAGACAGGGCAATACCTGGAAAATTAAGAATCTTAGGCAAGACATGCCTTGCTAACAGCAGTTCAAAACTTGATGAGAGTCAGTAGTGTGGAATGGTGAGCTCCAGACAAATTTTTAATTATGTTTTTAGTTACACTCCATTTAAAAGAATCAGCTGTCAACACCAATCATTTCCTTTTGTATAATTCATACAGTGGTTAATTTCAGAAGCAAAAGTATTATGGGTTTGAGTAATTGACTGCTGAAGCACAGTAGGTGCTCCATCTCCACATCTGGCATCTGGGAGCACATGCTTCCCCTGCTCCAGGCGTGCTCCCCAGTGTGCTGTGTGCAGGAATGTGCTTCCATCATGGGCTCACTGCCCACCGCAGGGGCAGGAGCCCTCCCAGACAGCACGGGGCCGGGCAGGAACACGGAGTTCCGCGTGCTGCCAGCACCACGGCTCCGTGCTGCCCCAGAGCACACAGATCTACTTGGGCTCACAGCAGAGCACGTCGCAGGTCGTGGCGAGACCCACCCTGCGGGAGGGCGGGGAGAGAACCCCCGGCTGCAGTGCTCTGGGCTGCTGTCAGCCCTGCCCCATCCATGCCACCCAAGTGCTGCCACGCTCTGTGAGAGCACCCATCAGCCTGGGATTACACAGCTCAGTGCCCTGATACGTTCAGAAACTGCCATGTGATCTCTGAGGCCTCGCCCTTGCTGAGGACACGAAGGGCCAACAAACCCATGCCATGCCCCCCATGTGCTGCCAAGGCTGTTGTCACACCCAGCCCCCTCAGGAACTATTTTATAATGGGCCCTCATGAAATGCTCCTCCTCGCTGCAAACCCTGTGCATGTCCTGTGTGACTGGAAATTCAAACTGAGTCTACTGCATTGATGATCAGTGACAAAAACAAAGCAACCAGGAAGGCTCTGCACAATGTCAACCATTCTGAAGGGATACTGGGATTGAGAAGTGGAATTTTGCTCATACTTCAGCTACAGATCCAAGACAGGGAACATTTTTCTAACCATTTTTTCACAGAATGCCTTTGAAGGATTATAAATAAACACTATTTATAATTTACTTTACTAAGTTTGCCATGGAAACTTACTAAGGATGGAACCCCCAAGTTTCTTCCTCTGAACTACAAAAGTCAGTTCTCACTTGAATGCTTCAGGAATTGACATGTCAGATCTGAACTGGCCTCCAGGCTCCATTGGGAGGGAACCCCACAATTTTACCTACAATGTTTTCCCTAGAAATGGGAAACAGAGACAATGGCACAGCCCTCCTTGCACAGTGTCAGATGTTGTCCTGAGATAGGCCATCAAGCCAGGCAGGAGTTTCTAATGCTTCTGTGTTCTGAACTCCAAATTTAAGCAATTAGAAAAGGGTAACTGGTTAATTATATAGAGAAGTATCACATGTACTGCCTGTCACCAATTGTTAGTGCAGAACAATCCTTCTGCAGAGAAAACCTTCCACCTCAATTCCCATGGTGAAGTGACAAACACCCCATCACAACCGTAGTAGCCCAAGATAGTCTCCAGCCAGATTCAGCCAACAGTACATAATACACCAAGAGCTAGCAGGCCACTGCAATTCTTTAGAATCTGACAATTACTCTCCCCTGATAATTAGGGGCTTGGGAAGAGGCAGGTTGCTTTCCCTTTCAGGAATGTTTGATCCATGTCCAGCCGTAGTGCTGAGTTAGAGAACCAGCGGCTGCACCGGTTCCAAGTGCTCTCACCATGGGAGGAGACGGGAGTATCCATAAGGAACCAATTACAAAGAAAAGAATGACAAGCAGGATTGAAGAGGGACAGGGATGCTGTCTCCAATTCTGCGTTTCTTGGGAAGTTCAGAATTTCTTTCATAAACTTTAATGTAGCTCTCCAATAATGTCCTCCTAGGGTAACAAACCCAAAATACCAAAACTCAGTAGCTTTTCAGAGAATGAGCAACTTGTGGAGGAACAAGAACCCCCTTTTGGGAGCACCTCCTTTTGGAGCTGTTTGTTACCTGGCTCGACTGACCTTGGAGTGTCAAGAACACACTCGCTGCTCCTAGCCAGGGCAAGCTGCAGAGACAGGCACTACAGAGCCAAGTTCTGCAGGAATCACCTCAAACAGGACATCCCCTAAACAGCTGGCACTGAATACAATGCAGCAGAGAATTCCAGGTGCATTTCTGGAAATCATTTGAAATTGTCTGTTTTCAAGTTATTTGAGCCTGCATCAAAATGTTAAGTGAAAAAATTCCTTGACTGCTCCATTTTTCCAAGTGAACAGTGATTCACAGAATCCTCCTGGGGTGAAAGGCGAAGGGGCAAAGAAGACCTGACATTTTGAGCTGTAGAAGTCAGCAAACAAAGAGGATGAAACTAAGGGAAGAGCAAGGAAAAGTTAGGGCCACGCTTCCTCAGCCATAAATTATTCAACAGGAAAACATGTCAAGCTGTTAGCCAGACTGAGGGCAGAGGAAACCAGCCCCCAGAAAATGCATCACAGCCCAAAACAGAGCTTATTCCACCAGAGCTCTCACTGGAGAAGGGTAGTAAAAAACCTCAGAGCTCTGGATGAGTGCAGAGCCACAGCTACTTTTCAGACTTGACATTCATTCTGTGAAACTCTTCAAGCTCACAGCAGAGCTGTCAGGAGAGCTGGATTCCCCTTCTGCAGGTGCAATTTTACACATGGAAAATGAATTCCAGATGCAAAGCAGAGTACTTGTGCATCTCTAGAACGTGAACGGTAGTTTGAGTGATGTTCACTTGCTGAAATTCCCCCTTGCAGTTCAGCTATGGGTTAACATGGAGGGAGCCCTCCCCTCAAAAACCTCTGCTGATCCATCTCCTCCTGCCCCATTGCCACATACACAGTGACACAGGGGACACAATGCAATAAACCTGCACTTCAGCCTTGGACAAAGGATTTCAGGCATATAATTCATGTATGCCAATTATTTGTGGTAGGTAAAAACAGTTCCTCAATTCTAAATTAAATGTAAAGAGAACAACAAACAACTGGAAAGGTCTTTTGTGTACTTGCAAATATGGAGTTTAGAAAGAGTATGAAATCTTTGGGGATGTCAAACTCTTCAAAATCTTGAGGCCCAGGATCCCAGGTGCCCCGCCCCGTATGCACAGCACTGGAATCTGAAGAAAGCTGATGGTACAGAACTTCTGTAGAAGCAATAAAATGTCCCAGCTGGCCCTAAAGCAGTGCTGTGAGCTAAGGAGGTTCTGCCTGGGATCAGTGCAGCTAATCTGCACCATTACTCCACATTCAACACTTGCTGAATGGATGCCTGTCTTGAGGCCCAGGATCCCAGGTGCAGACACACAGAACACATTCTCCAGGGCAGATACATCACCTGAGGCTGCACGTCCCAAACAAGTGCCCTGATCCCAGCAGTCACAGCCCTGGGCAGCTTCCTGGCAAAGCTCCTCGCTCAGCCGTGGCAGCTTAGACAAACACTTTTTCTCTTACAGGTTAAACTTGTCTATTTAACTTTTCACAAGATGAAAGAGGAAATTAAATTATGAGAAAAAATCCTTAGTAGCGCTCCTAACTGCAAGAGTAAATACAACCCAACTTACGTTTCACATATGGAACACTACCAAAAAGACATATAAATTGCTCAAGCCAGAGCCTTTATCTGCTGCTATCTGAAAATGAATGGCAATTGGCAGCAATAACAACTCCCTGCAATTCATGAAGCTTCACTTGCCATCATCTGTGGTGCTCCAGAAAGCAGAGGGATGCTCTGAGGAGAGGCTTAGAAATGACAGCTGTGCCACAGAGAAACAGATCACAAGCTCCCCACAATGGCACTTTTCCTGTAGGAAAGCATTGCAAGGAGTAAGGAGACACAAGCCACCACTTCTGCCTAAATCTCCTTTTCTCACCTGTTTAAATCTGCTCCTGTCCCAGCACATCCCAGCCCAGCTGTGTCTGACCACGTTCCCCCTCCAGAACAGTACACCCTGGGGAAAACAGGTACCACATCCTCGCAGGAGATTTCATCCCAGGCTGCAGATACCAGGCAGAATAACCAACAACCATCCAGAGCATCACCACCCACACAGGCCACTGCCTACTGGCATTGCAGATCATGGATTTGGAAAAGCGGCAGCCCAGGCCTGGAGGTCTGGGAGCTCAGCAGAACTCGTTGTGTACTGCCACCAAAACACAGCCTAGCTAAGGAGGTGGAAGAGAGAGAGCTAAGGAGGTGGAAGAGAGAGGTGAATTGGAATTACTGAGGCTTTTGAGCCCACCACCCCAGCTACAAACCTAAGGTTTCTGCTAACAATTATTCACTCCATTAACCAGATTGCTTTGGTGCATGAAAGGAAGCCATATCAGCAAATCTCATGTTTCCTGGACTGACTCTGTGCTGATCAAAGAAGCCCATGGGTAACACCATACCACTTGGCATTTTACAGTATTGAAAGCAGCATCCATGTTATTTGAGGTATATTGTTGGGGGAAGATGTATAAAAAAATCCTAAAAGATGGGTTTCATTCCACTGAGCTCACTGTGTGGGTAAGACAAGCCAAGGGTGGAGGGGGAGCACTGGCATAAGCCTGTTCAATGTCTTTGCTTTGAAGATCAGAGAGCAGTTCAGCAAAAAAGTAATAAAAGTTTTATCTCCTGATTCTCAGGCCATGCCATCTGCTAGACCCTGCTGCTTCCAATCCTTTGGAAATACCATGTGCACCCACGGGCCAATGAGCTTTTTTGCCATCAGAAATGGCCACAAGGTCTGACAGACAGTGTAGTTTTTAGGTATAATAAAAAGAAAAGTAGCATTTTTCGGGTACTGTCCCACTGAGCAGTCCTCCTATTACAGTGGTATTATCCTCCTATTACCCAATTACAGTGGTACTTTACAGGTAGTACACTGCTTTTTCCTCTTTTCCAGGAACTTGCAGCTGTGCTACCCCCTAAGCTGTGTGTGGCTCGCCATGCCAGGACAGCAATATCTGCGTGTGTTAAGCAGCAGTGTGCCCATAAAGCCAAGGCACTGTTGTGCTTCACTGCTGTGAAGCCTTGGCACCAAGCTTTGCAGTGGGCTGGCTCTGCAGCCCTCCCCAGCACTGCTGCCACCCGGACCGCAGGAAGGCTGGGAGCTCACATCCCGAGTGAGGCCAGGCGCAGCTCGGGACTGGCCCGGATCGAGACAGCAGGCACAGCTCTTAAGGTGCCCAGTTCAAAAGCTGTGTGCCTTGTAACGCCCACAGCGAACCACCAAGGCGCCAGGGGAGAGCACGGGTATTTCCAGCAAGCTCACATCATGGGCTGGCTGCCCAAGGACTTGAAAAGCCCAGGGAATGCTTCCCCCACAGCCACCAACACCTGCAATCTCCTCCAGAGCAGCCGCAGCCCCTCTTCATACACAGGAGACTTATGCTGGAATCTTCCCAGCCCAAACACTAAGGTCTGAAAAGGCTAAAGGGAAAGTTCTTAAAATTCAGGTACATTCTTTCCAAAGTACACCCAGCTAATTAAAAGTAATTTTCAAAAATTTCCTATCCCTATTTCTGGTTAAAAAAAGACAGTTGAAACATGGAACTCCAGTTTTCAACTGGAATTAATAGGATCAATATGGATCCCTGAATAGTTTCCATTGGTGACAGCAGAGCAGAATCCCACAGACACAAGTAATAAAGTAGCAACTCTCATTTTACAGCATTTATGAAATCATATAGCAGATCTGCAGACTTTTAAGGATGCAAATACTGAATAAAGAGCCCTTATCTAGAGATAAGGGAGGAAAGGTAGCATTAAATCAAAGCCAATATTTGAAAATTGGGAGATTATTTTTAATAATCTGTAATTCTCAAGTAAAATGAGCAATTTAAGCCACATAATTTGCTTTAAGTGTAGCAATTTTCAAGACAAAGCAGTTTTTCAGCCTGCCGTTGTAGCAATACTGATTGTGGGGCACCTCCAGCCTGAAGAAACTGCTGCTGTTCACAATGATCACATTGGATTGCAGTGACAGCAGACACTGCCTGCACGTGGTCTTGGGTTCCTGGGGAGAACCTGACACAATTGTCCCTATTCTCTGTTCAACTGCCCTTGCTACTTTTCCAAAGTGCTCCATTTTGCCAAGTTTTCCCTAGACACACCTTTAAATCAACATTGGCAGATGCCTCAAACAAAATCTGCACACCAACCATCTCCCATACAGTGGATTTCAACACCAGTCTTGTTAGCACTCCTGGTAGAAATCAATTTTCAAAGCATGTCATGTTGTTGCCACTTGGACCCGGCCTCTCTTTCCCTCTCTGTCCTGGCTTAGCTCAGGACATCTCCTTGAAAACCAGCAGTTCACAGCCTTTTTGTCGGCTGGCAGCACAGTGGTAAAAGTACCCCAGAACTCACAAGAGAAGGTATGGAGGCTTCCAGTGCTATCAGGTGCTTCCACACGAGTTCAAATGAAAGCTTGGTATCTAAGAAGGGAAAAGTGCCTCCCCTGTGCCAACAAAGATCCTCAACAGCAGCTCTGTTAACAGTATTGCCTTTTATTCTAAGTGAGCTCAGATAAAAATGAAGGTGCAAAGCAGAAATTCCCCCTGCTGCCGGTTGGGAATGACAACACCAGACACACTCTGCGGGTATCTCAGGGGCTTCAAAGAACCTGTGGGATCGCAGACAGGCTTTCTGCACAAAGCCAGAGAAACCAGGAACTGCAACTCCTTTGGAAAGTACCTGTGTGCCTCAACCACAGCTCCATGGGCTGCACTGTTTACAGTGCCCCTCCTGTCAGACACCTGGCGTCTGTAAACATGCCACTAACCAAGGCCACCTCAACAACTGGCCAGAGCTTTCCCTGCTGATTGTATCTTAGAAGAGCCCTTGTCCTGGGCACGGGAAGAGTGTTGGCACTCAGCCCACGCCCAGCGCAACCTCCCCAGCACAGAATGCCAACAGAAACCGGTGCACAGAACCCCGGGTCTTCCGCTGCCTTGATCAAAAGGTGAATTCCACATTCCCACAAACATCGCCTCCTCTGGTAAAGCTGGCAGAGTGCCGAGTTTCACAGCTCCGTAACACCGAGTTAAGCAGCCAAATGCCTGGACACACTCTGCAGGTATCAGTGGCCCATCTCAGCCACAGCATCTGCCTCCTGCCTGCACAGCCCTGGCAACGTGTTCCTCTTTCAGAGGCTCCCTCCTGGGCACCCCTTCCTGGGAAGCCCAGCAATGAGCAAGTGATTTATCTTGTTATTTCATTCATGCTGTTAAACCTGCTCACATCCTGAGAGACTGAGCACTGATAGTCTAAAACCAGAGAATTCTATACTGATTTCTGACCAAACCAATGGTAGTAAAAAGCAAGCAGCCATTAAAACAGCAACTCCTCAGCACAGAGCCACCTTGGTGAGCCAGGAGCCTGGCATCGAGGCACCTGCAACCCCTCACCCACCCTCTGGAGATTCCAGCCCTCTTCCAAGCACATGCTGCCCAACAGCCCTGGCGGGAGCTCTGGCTGTGCCCGGGCTATGGGTATTGGCAGGGTGCTGGGCCTTGTACATACTGACTTTTCAATCTGAACCTCTGACCCTACCACATGGTTATGGCTGACCCCAGCTGGTGCCACCAGCCCCAGGCATCCACCACACTGCCACCTCAGGTTTGGCTCCCTGCCTTGGCAGAAGTGCTCCCAACTCCTGCTGCTCCCTGACACCTATGGGAAATCGTAAAGAGGAATTTCCTAATCATGAAAGTAACACAATGTTAAAGATCCATTAACAGCTTTTTCATGCAAGGTGAAAAGCAATACCTGTGGCCAGACATGAAAACTGAGGCTGAGCCTTTCCACAAGGCTCACATCTATCTCTGTGCCCTCCCCACAGCTCCTGTACCTCCCCACCGCCTGCAGAGCTGCCAGATGCCCTAACCACAGCAGGCTGCGTGGCTGCAGGCTCCCTCAGGATAATTACCCCAAAACAGTTTCATTTGACTTGACACTGTGGATTGGAATCTGTATATTTTGTTGTGCTCTTTTCCTATTTGAGCTCCTATATGAGCTCCCTATGCTCTATTGTATAAACACAGCATAGTGAATTTCTTAAACAACCAAGCTGGATCATTCCCACAACAAAAATCACTGGGTCTGGTACCTCCTGCTTTCCCTAGCAGCAGTTTATGTGGTCCTTTGAGAGACAGGCTTTCAAAACTGAAAACCTTCCAGCACCAAAAAGTAAACTCTGAACTTCCATCTGAGCCTATGAATGCCACAACTTCAAGCTCTCAAAAGTAAATCAAGCCTTAAAGCAGGCAGCAGCAGAAACTGCATATTCAGGTGAGCACACTGAGACACAAGTCCCATTGGCGTCTCAATTCCCATCCGAGAGAAGCTTTCTGTAAACACAGAGACTCATCAGCCACCAAGCAGCAGCTTCTCCCCTCTTGATATGCTGCCAAATGGGGAATTCCAGGGGCTGCAAGAGAGGGGTGGAACAGTGGGGCATAGGTGACCCCTCAGCAGGCTGTACAGCAGCTCTGCCCCAGCAATAGTTCCTGGCCTCTTGAGGTTCCTAAGCGAGTAATGGCTCCAAGCAGCCCAAACACCCTTATTTTCCAGCCAATAGCAGCCATCTTGCTGGAAATTAATTTGCTGCCTCACTCCCCCTCAGCCAAGAATACAGCATAAGCATCTTTAAAACATGAAGTTTTTACTTTTTTCACTTAAAGAATGTAGTATTTGATGAAATACTACATGGTATAAACAAAAGCCTTATCCCTAGCTATTAAATGTAAAGTCCCTTGTTTTGTTAAAGACATACCAAAGCCAAGTCCAAAGTCCCCAGATAGGCCTGCAGGATACTCGGAGCGATTAACCCCTCAGTCAGAGTGCCCTGACCTCCAGATGGATTGGGGATTTTCTGCAAGTGTTTCTTCAGAGATTCTGGCAGCACTAACAGTCTATTCTAACCTGCAGCAGTGGAGGCGCTGCCTGTCCTGGGATCATTGCAGGTTGGACATTGAGATAATAAAAGGTCCTTCCAGAAGGACCAGGTCGCTTATCTCAGCCATTTTCACAAAGCCTCTTTTTTAAGGCTGTTTAGAGGCAAACTCTGGCTGCAGCCCCCAGCATAGTCATTCTGAAATGTGTATGAAAGGGATTATTCAGGAAACCTGTACGAGGCCTCAGAAACTGAACATTAAGGCCCCAAATCCTTCTCCAAACACCAATACTGAAGAGCATGTTAAGAGAGAAATCCTGGGCTCTCCCTCTGGAGAAAGTATTGCTGAAAACTGTGGCAACTGCATTTCTGACAGGAAATGCTGATGTTCACACTGCTCCAGAGCATAAGGCAGCAATGTCTTCATGCTCAAAACATGGAACCTAGAACTCTAAACTGTGCAGATAACAGGGTAAGAAGACCACACCCTCAAAGAATATAAATCAGCAAAGCCTCTGGGCAACAGCTTCCAGTTCTACTTATATTTGCAGGCACAACGTGAGCTACAAAACTGTGCTTGTACCCCTCTTCTGCTGGGCTGACCCCACAGGCAGTGAGGCGCAGGTTTGAAAACACATTTACCATCTTCCCCTCCCCTTCCTACATGAGCGTCTAATCTGGCAAAAGGCGGTCATTTTGAGACTCTTTCCATAATATTTGTGTGCAGGAGGTGCAATTCCATATTTTGGCAATATGTCCTGCCAAAAACAAATGTCTGGTTTGCACGAGAACAATGTAGAAAAAAGAAGTTTGGCTCCAAAATCAGACTTCAGCTCAGCAGTAGTCAGACCATGTAAGCCCCAAAAGCCTCCACAGCCAAGACTGGGGAAATCTGGTTTTTGTGTCTGCTCAAACTTCTAAATTAAAAAATGTATCTGCACAGCAGATACACAAGAAGCGCTTGTCAATACAGTTTCAAACAGCAGTTTAAAAAAAAAAAAAGAGAGAGAAACCTGTAATCAAAACCTAAGGAATTATATGAAAAATATGTTTCTGAAGTAACACATTTCTTACCATTCTATGCAGATGAGAATGGCTTTCAAGGAAGGTGTTTTCCTCTATCTAGTAACCACATGGAAATGCCAGCAACCCAGCTCTAACTGTTCATAGCTGAAGCTTGTGCACTTACTATTAGCTATTTCTATCTTCAAATATCAATTAAATACCATTCTCATTTTGCAATGAAAAATTTACTCACCAAGCCAGCAAGCAGAAACTGGCAACTACACCATACACCTGTTATTATGCATTACAATGAAATTAAAGCATTTAGAGAATTTGGCAAGGTCGCACTGCTAAAACTGTGGTGGTGGTTATAACTGCAAACACACAGATGAATGCTGCTCCTGCCTGCTAGGAAAATACTGCTGCACAAAGAACTGCTGGTGTCCAGCAGCTGGCCTTTCAAGATGAGTATCCACAAACATGCCCTCTGTGACACCTGCTCAGGTGGCATGGGCGCCGGCACTGCAGCAGGAGCAGCAGGGAAGGGGCCCAGGAACGGCCCTGCACAAGCGCTGACCTCCTTGGGGGAAGTGCAGAGCACTATTTATTCAGGTGCAATAATACAAATCTTTGTGGGTTGTTCCGCAATGATAAAACAAAGAAGATTCCAAAGAATGCATTCCCTGTGTGACTTCCCGAGCCCCACTGTATGCACACCGTGTTTGCAATATCTAGTGATGGCCAGAAGCAAAATTATCGTCATCTGGGGCCTCCAAGTGCAGAACTCGAGCAGTTTTTCAAACTGGGAAAGTTTTATGGTGCTGCAGAGTGTAACTGGGGCATGGGGAATAACACAGGGAGATAAGCTGATGCTCCCCCAGGCATCATTTCAGCTGTCGTAACCTTTTCATGTAAAAACAAACAAGACAAGCCTGCAATAAAAAGCAATTTATGTGCTGTAGCTGCACCATGAAAGCCTAGGGAGCTGGAGGCACCCCAGCACAGTCAGTGACCTGAGCCTGTGTCACTAATTACTGGTTTTGTTCAAGACGAGAGAATCTATGCTCAGTATGAAACAGCACCAGCAGAGCAGGAAGCTAGAACTCTGTAATTCATGGAAATGCTTTCCTCACCACGTACAACAAAGTAGTGCAGACACCTCAGCACCAACAATACCCAACCCCAGAAAATGTGGCCAAACACGGGCTTCACACCCAGAGGCTTCGCCAGATATGTACACCTGGGGCTACCAGTCTGCAATCAATCACTCCTGCAGTCCTGGCGTGGCCACCTGGCTGCAGCTCACAGTGTTAGCAGGTTACTGTAACCTCATCCACATGGCCAATAACATCCTAGTCCCAGGGTTTTCAAAACAAAACATCTGAAGGACCTGTGATTTCCCAACACAACACTGGCTGTTTCATATTGGATCTATAAACTGGATGATCCCTGACAATTTCCAGGGAAACTTACATTCAATAAACTTTGGCAGTCTCTCTGTAAATCCATCAGACAGATGCTGGATGCAGGTAAGCTGCTACACCTGGCCTGTTTTAGGGGCAGCGAGGGACAAGGTCAACTCAGGCCTTGACTGTGATCAAGTCAAGTTGCCATCCAGAAGAAAAAATGTAGAAGAAAAACTGCTATAGAAGCTATGTAAAAATACTCCTAAAAAATATTTTCATGATTGTCTGTATGAATCTGCCTTTTGCCTGTCAGCAACAGCTCTGTTGCATTTCTGAATAACCGTGCTGTTCAGGCACAATTATACATCCTGATGAGCAGGAAAACTGCAGAGGCATGGGACACAGCAGAACATTATGATCCTCGTGCTGAGATGGAGCTGGAAGAAAAGCTGTCAGATGCACTGGCTGTTCCTTTGTCAAAGCCAAGCTCAAAGCTTTTAAGAAAACTTAAGCCTTCCCCTGCCTCATTTTCTTGATGGCTGTCAAAGCTAATGGTATTGGAAGAAAAGCGCAGAGGATCCCTCTGCTATATGGAATGCCAAGGAATCCATGTCTCTCTTTCACCAGGAAGTCTTCTAATTTTACTTGCTCCACTATCAGTCTAGATCACCAACACTAACAGGAGTGGGTACCATCAGCATGAGGCTGGCAGCATGTAGCCTTCTACAACAAAGGTTCCTCTAATGTCCCTCAGGCACAAGGAAAGTTTGGAAAATTATACATATGCTGTTCCCGCTGGAGTCTGAGTTCAGCCATCAAATTCAATATGTTCCTATACAAAAGGCTACAGCAAAAGAGCAAAAGTAATAGGGAACTGATATGCCAAGTTAAAAAAAAAAACAAACTTGTGTAGGAATGCACCACTCACATCCGAACAGGTGCTTCTGTATAAGGGAAAGAGTTTCAGCTTACCTTGGAACATGTAAGGAAGTTAAACTAGAACTTTCCATAGCCTTCACATTGTAGTTGGCTCAGTGCCAGCACAGGAGCACTGATTGGGATTTGGAAGTCTACCTCAAAGCCCGTTGCCAATTTCATTGGGCAACGTGCCAAACAGTGCACCTAGACCATTGGGTACTAAAGGGACTGCACAAAGAGGTCAATTGCTTTTTTTGGGATTGCCTTACTAGTGTCAGAGTGCTCTCTACACTATGTTCGACTTACATTTCTTTGCTTGATGATGTATATTATTTTCTTCTTTTATTAAAATATTTTTTACAAAGCATGTCCAGAGAAGTTGTCTCGCTATTATTAAGCTATTCTGAGAAGTGCAAGACACTCTCAGAGACCTGATAAATCTTCAGGTGTCTCATTCCACTCTGGACACGTGCCAAGATTTTATCACACTTGTGTTCTGACCCATTTCAGTCAATTGCTTCTAATAAAAGAAGATGGCTATTGGAAACAAAAATCACTGATTTCCGTTGGGAAAGAAGAAAGGTAGGCCCAAACTCCAATTCTGGAGTGGTCAAAAAAACCCAAAAGAAACAAGACTGAAACATGACTCCCTCTTTCATTTAGACTGAATGGTCACCTGTATGAGAAACAAGTTCATTATCACACCACTGTTCAGACAGCAATTGTGTATATACAGAGATGGCACGCAGTAAGATCAACTCTGCTAAAAAAACCCTCAACAAAGCAGGTTTCAAAACAGAAGAACCTGTGTACATCTCGCTGTGTACACCAGAAAGCCGCTAGGAAAAGATGACAAGAGTTGTTTGATATGAATCCAAGATACAGCCATTTTAACAAAGCTGCTGGTAAGAGCTCATGTGACCCACTACATTGAGCATCTACTCTTTGTTTCTTTCAACTCTAGGGTGTTTAGGAGCAAAATGACAGATCAAGAAAGCAATGGAGCTGGCAGGATTCAGAAAGTGGATATTATGGTTCCATAGCAGTACTAGCCCAGGTAGAACGTGCTTTCTCCACATCTAGCTACCTGAGGAGGGGTAAAGCTGAAACACCCTCCTGTTGATGGTTTGAATAAACACACCTCACATCAAGCTGGACATATACTATGTCTCCATTAAGTGCATTGGGCTATATATGTTAATTACAAGCACTTGCATTGCCAGCTCTCACATTATTGTTCAGCTTTTAGTTCTTCCTATAATCACATTGAGCACATTGCACAAAAACAAAATTGAAGATTTCACCCTATGAAAAATACTTCCTTTTGCCTGTGGAAATGACAGCTTCCATACAATGGATCTTCTTCACCACAGGACAACAAAAAGGGCACCTGGGTTATAGCAATTTCGTGCTCTCTTCTGGTGAAAGATTGCCATACAGTAAAATCACAACTCTTTTAAACAAGTCCTATGCACGCATCTACAATTTGGCTAAGCATGTTATCAGCAGCCCAGTTCCAAACTACAGTAACTGCTGTAACTCTGGTAACTGGGAAAGTCGGACCCATAATGGAAAGCAACATGCCATTTTTAATCATTTCAGGCCCCTAGTGAGCACTGAAATGGGATCAATACAATTTCATGCAAGCATTAGAGCAGATCTTGCTGTTATGCTACATGGCAGCAGCAAAAGCACATCCCTGGAATGTACAAATATTATTAAGTCAGAGAAAAAGCAAAGATGAGCAGAAACCTGAGAAGCAAAACACTCTTGATTTCAGGAGGTAAACATTGATTTAAAAAACCTCTTAATGAGGTTCAAATTCAGAAGTATGCAAGACGTCTTAACCTGCTGTTAAGCCAAAAATCTAAGCAGTCCAGGCAGCCTCCACATGAGAAAACACTGCTCAGGTTGAAGCCTCACTCTGGAATTCCTATCAATAACCAATCTGCAGGTTGAATACTTTGATTCTCCCACTGCACTTGGAGGGGCAGAACTGGCCAAACACACCAAACCATGAACCTGACTGAAAACAGAAATGCCAGGCTGCATAAGACCTCCCAGGCCAATAAGGCGCGCTCCCATTGTGGAGCCTGCAGCCTCCCCTGCTCCTCTGACACAGCCACACCACAGCTCCAGGGCTCATACCAATTTCAAAGCATCAGGGTTCTGGGCTGGCCAAGTACACCAGAGGTAATGGTTTATTCAACATCATCATCTTAATCCTACAGCACTGACAGATCCAACCAAAATACAGGAAATTCACCACTGAATGTGGCATAACCCAAATGTGTGGCAGTTGGTCTTCTCCTCACTATCTCCATGAACCTGGAACACATTAGGGTTCCTGGACTGGCCACCCTTGCAGACCAAAGGTAACATGCAGCTGTCTCATGCAGCCTGCTGCCTCTTGCATGATGAAATTAAAATAATGCAAATAGTCAATTTATTTCCTGCTGTCTGAAGAGGATATTAAGATAGGCAAGAGAAAACATTTTATATATATGTGTGTATATATATATATATAAATTCCCTAATAAGGCAGGCCCTCCTCTGTACCAGCTGCCTGCTCACACCTGTGCCTGCACCCACCACACTCTGGCATCTATGGAGATGCCCATGCTGCTGGAAGGACCAGGGCACCAGAGCCGTTACTATCTCAGCCCACACACAGGCTGTGCCAGAGCTTCTGTGAGTGGCTGTCTTGGGTTGCAATATATAACCAAAAGGGTGTATTCTATTCCCAAAATGTTGAAACCAGTTCAAGAGATGTTTTTTCTTTTAACTCCAGGGGGGAGGGGGTGGGTGCCTTCTGCTAATGGGCAGCTGTTAAAACCAGGTGGAGTAATGTTTCTTATCTCTTCCATGACCCATCCTCCCTCCAGGGGGATATCTGCTGTTAATGGGCCATTAAGGCTCACCTTATGATTGATACAATTACTTCATGCCATTGTGAGATGCTCCACCCAGTGGGAGGAGCCAAGCATTCCTACCTAGATAAAAGCTGAAATTAAGCACAGCAGGAAAGCCTGTTTTTTCCACTGGACTTCCCAGAGGAAGACCAGACCCATCTCGCCACCATTGGACTCTTCCACGGGATCATCTCTACTCCAACGGAACCACATCTGTTACTACAGGGGTGTCCATGGAGGGACGAAATAGAGGAAGGTAAAACTGAAATGAAGAGTTCAAGCACCAGAATTCATAACTACCTAGATATTTTAGTAAATAAAGATTGATCCAAAACCTCCTTCCAGTTCCAGAAATGCAAGGCCATCATTTCACTGTGGTGTAACAAACTTTGACTTTGGCCTCACACTCATCTGGCTCAAATTAGCACCTGCATACCTTGGTTATTAAATAAAAACTAGCACTCTCCAAATGACCTGGAGAGTCCTTGTGCACCAGAACTTATCCAATGCCATCATGTCTTCCCTTATCAGATGTGTGTGGTATGGCATAATGAACACACTGCTGCAGCGCAGCTGGCACCAGTTCAATTCCCAAGCACCAGGTCACGTTTCCCATCGCCCTGTTTTAACCAAACAGTACAAGCTTAAAGGCTAATGGACAGAGTCCTGGAATTTTACCTCAAATCCTTCACATTTAACCTAAGGCTGATGAACTAAATGCAATCTCTAGGGAAAAATGCATCTGTCAAAACCATTGCTTGCAGCATATGGCCAAACAGAGAAGTATGCACCAGCTATTTCCATCTTGATTTGTTGCACACAGCTTCCAGTGGCTGCTATGCAAGCTGAATTACAAATGAAAAATTGCTGCTGTAGATATTTTTCCAAAACACACTTGGGGATTTAGATGGAGAAAGCAAATTATTTTATTGTTAAAGCATACATCTCAGCGTTAAGGAGAGTTCGCTTCTATTTCTGACTCCCCGTGTGTACTGTGTGAGCCAACATAACTGCTTCAATACCATCTCCACAGCTCATCTCCAGACTGGGACACCTGTGCTGTGGAGATAGAGAACTTGCACCAGCTGAGGGTAAAACTATTGACTTCATACAGATCTCATAGTCCAACAGCATTCAGCAGCTCTCACAGTCAAGCAACACTCACAGCTGTGAGCAGGTTCAAGAACTGAGCAACTCCTTCAGGTGATGGACCCACCACCAGTGTCCCAAGACTCCCACTGCTGTCTCTGGGCAAGGCACAGGTCCAGCCTTCTGCAAGCCTTTAAACATCAGGCAAAACCTCACTGACCCACAGGAAAAAAGACCTTGACTGAAAAACAGTTTTATGAGAAGGAAAAAGGAAGCATGGGGATATATCTGCCTATTTTTTGTTCAATATAGCAGAAACCGTTGGGGCAATAAGGTACAGGCACACAGCACAGCAGTAAGTTTTACATTTAGCTGCCCATTAAGGCATCCTGAGTTAGTCTTGTCAATAACTGTCCATTTCCATACATTTCTGCAACCTTTTGAGAGGCTGCTGTGGGTTACTGCCCAGCAGATTTCCCTAAAGGCTGAGAGCGGTCACAGTACATTGCTAGCACAGAGGCACCTCCTAGCAGTCTGAAGTCCTGGCAGGGACCACCCAAACACAGAGACTGGGCAGATGAGAAGGAACATCCTCAGAATAACTCTCAGGAACCCAAATGATTGTCTGTAGGTTGAGTCACGCCTCCAGCTGACACAAGCTGGACTTGGGCCCCCACACCGCATTGTGAATTCACCTCCAGTCAGATGTGCACATCCTTCCTGCCTCAATGCAGGCTTGAGTTATCAAAAATGACCTAACAAAACCCTAGTTTTCATGTATTTCATGAGGCTCATGTTCTGGTCTAAATCCCTGGTTAACAAGCTGAAGAAGCTCAATGCATGACTTTCCTCAGATCTGCTCAGATGGATGCTTAAAAGCAATTCTGAGTAACAAGATTTTTTTTTCTACTTGCTGTACCCTATGGCAAAGAGCTCTTCAAGATGTGCCTCAGGAGCTCCTGGCAGTAATCAGGCTCAGAGGGTAATCTATGTCAAACTGCAACATTAATTTGTTCTGCACTTGCACAAAGACTGCAGAGAAGAAAACTTCCAAGTGCAAAAACTGAGACATCCAAGGAGATTGGATTAAACACCTCCCTTTTCGCCTCTGCAGAGCACTGGCCAGTAAATACTCTAACTGGTGTCAGACAATGTGGTGCAGCTGTTTGTTAGAGCAAACAAGAGGAAATCATTAAAGATAGAAACTTCCAGCCACCTGACTTCCACACGAAAATAGAAGCAGCAAGCAGACACGTCTGTGATGCAATTTCACACTCACAAGCAAACTGCCGAGTCTGGCCTTGCCTTACAGCACGACTGAGGATTTTTCTCCACCATAACGAGAGCTCGCTAGTTCCGCGCTTCTGGGCTTCCATGCCTACACATCCAGTAGCTGCAATTTACATAATTGCAATTTCATTTCGCAGATACGGTTGGGCTCTTTTTATGCCTGATTTTCCCAACTGCGGCTTCTTGGAGTTGAAGTCTTCACTTATCATTTCAAACACTTAGAAGAAAAAAACACAAACTGTAAGTGATACAATTATTACACACACAAAAAAAAGGAAAAATTCTCATGGTTTGGAAGTTGAGGGGACTGAAGGTTTTTGTGTTGGGCTTTTTTCCCCCTTTTGTTCTCCTTTGCTCTTTAAGAACAGCACATGCAAAACATTTGCGAAGCCAACACAGCTGTGGGGCCCACTCACCAGACCAGGACTGCCTACTCAGTATCCTTTCTAGTTTTTTATAGCTACAACTTAAAAAACACCATGAAATTTATTTCCTGTAATAATGATCCCCAAATATTTTCTTTAAAAGTGGATGTTTCAGCAAAATTCTCCCCCAGAATGTGGAATTATGCACTTACATTGTGTTAGCACAGTCCTTCCCTCCTTGCTTCCTTCATCGTGCCCCTTCAGACTCTCCCTGGTGTTTTATTTCACCTGCCCGAGGTCTCTGATGTTTGCAAAGCCAGACTGGCACCACCATACTTGTACAGACCTTGATGGAAACTGACACACCCTACGCTGGAGAAAGGCTCCAATATACATCAAAAATATACAGGGTCAAGAGTTCTTCCCTGAAATTTCCCTTTTTCCTATGGCAAATTCCTGGGCATATAACTTTACAGCTAATTTTCTTCTGTATGCTCCAGGACACTCCTAGTCTCCATCACTGCATTTCCAGAGTCTATCTAGCCTAGCCTCAGGAAGGACCTCTAGAAGCTGGTTTAAAGTCAGTGTTATTTTAAGCTAATAAATACATTATTATCTCCTGTCCTGCATGCACAAACATTCCAACGCACTGGTACCATTTCCTCATACAGCACTGCTCTTAAACAGTTTACAGCCTTCCTTCCACAGCAGCACTCTCCCTGGAGCAGGCCCAAGGGATCCACACTCGTACACACCAGATTCCAGCCTCTGCTGTGTGCAAGATCCATTGGCATCCCCTGTGGTCGCTGGAAGCTGGCATCGACAACACCTGGAACACTGCTCACAGCAAGTCAGGGTTTGGTTCACGAAGCCTGGGGAAGCTCGGTATCACCGCTGCACAGACTGCTTCTGTACCACCACCACTTGATCACGTCAGCAAAGCACCTCTGGAATTTGGTGCAGGGCAAACTGCATAACAAGCATCCCACAGCAGAAGGAAGAACAGTGGACATGCCTGAAAGGCAATTTGCTTATGCTAAATCTATTGCTCAGGCTAATAACCCACATTGCATCTCGCCACGTTTTGGTCCTTACCCCACCGGATTATGGCAGCAGCAGAAAAAAACTAACAAAAATGCTCCCTCCTGCACAAAGCCCAGTCAACTACAGACACTTCTGCATCTCAGAGTTAAACAGTGGAAGCGCAGAAAGGCTAAGCATGAACCCGACCGGGACAGCATGGAACTTCAGTTCCCACAGCTGAAGCACATGTCCAGGTAAGAGTGCAAAGAAGAAAGGCAGGACACTGGATGTAATATGCAGTTTAATAAAGCACAAACAAATGGCAATTCTGGCCGTTTTGCCTCCTTGGAGGACTTTGCTTGACAACATTAGGAGCATCCTTCTAAAATTAAGTTTCACTCTTGCTTTTACAGATGGCAAAGCTGTGGTTCAGGAGCTGTGCTACAACACAGTTCTGCACTGGACAAGCGTCCAGGTTCTTGGGGCCATAGCCCACCAGCACCTACACAAGCCAGTGGCACATAAAACACTTTGCACAGACTTAAAGCTTTTCAGAGGGCTTGGGTTTGCACCAGAGGCATTTGCATTTGTATTTTACCAATACCTAGGTGTACCTGGTTGGCAGCTGTCTGAGCAGACAGAAAACCTGCTCAGACAAAAATCTAAAAAAACCCAAGTACTCACAGCACACCCTTAACAACACAGTCCTCAAATGCAGGGACATCCAACCTCAAACCAAAAGCCAGGCATCAGTCACAGAATGGAGGCCTGTTCACTTGCAAGGTATAAACTCTTTTTTCTGCATTCACTGCCCAAGAAACAGTTCTCAGACACCTGAGACTCAGCTAGACCATTTAATTGCCTTATTCAGTCACAGTGTTACTGTAAAATCTTCTCTTGAAATAGCCACTTTGTGGCTTTACAGCATCACAAATACACCTTTGGGATCTCAGGTAAGCCTGGGCTGGGGTTTGAGGGTTATTTAATTAAAAAAGAAAGGGTGGCAAATGTTTCCCATAATCTTCTCTTCATATTTGACCAAAGTATCTGTTTTTCTAAAAAAGTACATGGTCATCGTTTGCCCACATGCTCACCACCAAAGTCTGGGGCTACACACCCTCCCCTCGGGAGGGAGAAAGGAAGCCATTAGGGCAGTGTAGGGTCCTGGTAGCATACGCTTCCTGCCTCCTCCAATTCCTCCCCAGCCAGGGCCTTTTGGGATGCTTGCTGTGAAGCAGGGGGAAGTTGTCATTTTCTGCTGAGATTTACTTAACCCACTGATATTTAGGATCTGAGGTGGAAGACAATTTGTCATTTCACTGCCTGTTTTTCTATTCTTACCCCATTTAGTTCCCATCTCAGACAGCGGTTGCTATAAATCGCTCTGTCCCATTTTGGTGTGACAGTACTGTCTGTGCCTGAGACACGTCAAAATAAAACCTCCTGTGAAAAGCCGATCACTAAGCACAATGTCAGAAATATCTGCTAAATGGAACAAGCAGATCTTTGCTCCCAAGACCACATTTTGATCCCCGAGGTTTATGCTCCTGACCCATGTTCTGATGCGCGTGGCAGCCAGCTGTGACGTGCCTCTCTGTGCAACAGAAGAGGCCGATCTGCTGGGAGCCTCAGATGCTGTTTCTGGGTTCTGTTGCCAAGGTCTCGAGCCATGGAGGTAAATGGTGACATCTGCAGCACAGGACCCTGAGCTCAGCCCTCACTCACACGGGTAGGGCACCTGCAGAGTGCTTACTACTCCACAGCAGCACTAATTATTTGACCCTGCACTATTCCTGTGGAGCGCTTTACTTCCACCTGCACTGGATGCTGGACTTACACACTGGCTAGAAAAGAAGGGAACAGAGCATGCAGGGCCAAGGAATAAGCAAATCTAACTGAAGGGGCACAGCCTGAGACACTCTGACTCTGGCAGTATCCACCATCGACATCTCTAGCTTCTGGGTTTCAGCTGTGTTCAGAGCCAGAGGAAAGGGAATCAGGCACTGGGATAAAAAAATGACTCCACAAATAATATTAACAGATCTGTCTAATTTCATGTGTCCAGTAAAAGGAAAAATTCTATTTATTTTATCTCACCTTATTTTGACAACTCTGTCAACACTAGTTCAGAATCATATGATAGGCAATATTTTTATCTCAAATGCTGCCAGCTGAACAAAAAAAAGCTCCTACAACTGTTAAAATTCCACAAAGAACAGAAGTTGCTTTCTGTGCAATCACCATCTCACTGCTACTGATCATCAAACACAGAAGTCAGTCCCTAAAATATTCACAATATCCAGAGACTCCTGTTGCTAAACAAAGCAGGAGCACTTACGAACAGAGAACAGAAGGGTTATGGAAACTCCCTGGAACAGAACCTAGGGAAAAGCCTTTAGAGGTAGGCACCTGCTGGAAGTACTGACAGTCCTGTGCCCATCCAACTGTAGTGCATTCCAAAGGAAAGGAGAAGGGGCTGCAGTGGCACTGCTGTTTACATTTGCCAATACATTTCCCCTCCATCTTGTTTTCCATGACAGACCTGGAATAATTAACTGAAGTGGGAGCAGAGTCAGTCACAACTGACTAAGTTACCTACTTCAATTGAACCCAGGCTGTCAGTAGCAGTCCCTGAGCACTGAAACCATGGTGGAAGGACCTCCAAGCTGACTAAATATCCTATCTCTATGAAGCACATCCAATCCTCTTTTTTTCCCTTTTATTTCACAAATATTGCACGGGATGAAAGAATGTCAGGGCTGAACTCTCCAGAACAGATGTAGAACACATGTATCTGCATTAGTTTAAAGCAAGATTCCAGACACTAGAAAGCAGTTGTGGTTTGGCAGTGGAGATCTCTCGTTTTAATTAGCTCAGGGTACAAATGATTTCTAGAAAGCCTTCCTTATGCTGGAGTGGGGTTACTTCTGTCGGGATAGGTTTTCCAGGCAGATTTTCTTGGGGACAAAAATGCAGAGGTAATGATTCCAACTCAACACACTCAGTCCACAACAGCGGGCAAATTCGTACGTAAGTAGGCTCCCCAAGACGCTGGGGTAGTGCCAGTAACCACCTCAGAACCAGGTGTGACTGCAGCTCATGGAGCATGACCCACCACAGGCAGAGCAGAGGATCCTCCCATGCCTTGCAGTTTTCTTGACCTGTCTTCTACAGATGTGCATTTCTTCCTAGCTCAGCTCAAGGGAAATTGAGCCAAGGTGGGACTAGCTCAGTTAATGAGCAGTTGCCATTTCTTATCTCCTAAGTAAAGTATTGATATCACCCAACAGAAAATCTTTGTTCCCTGTTGCAATTATTTCCCTCTTTAGTTTGTTTAGCTTTCATGTTCTGCATAAGTGACTGTTCTAAGGAACATGCAGAATTATTCCACAACTAAAGTCTTGCTCTTAATTGGAAAGGAAATGTAAGAAAGAAAGAATCAATATGCCTGACTGTGTCTCCCCACGTATTAAACACCAAAGCCTGTGATATTGCTCATTTGTCATGTCCTCAGCATCAGTGTTCAGGAAGAGCCATTAGTCAGAGTATCAGGCAACAACATCACCATAGCAAACAAAAAAGACAGCACTCACCCTTTCTAAAGGAACGGCAACAAACAGCTAATGACATGGAAAGATGAAATGGTTGCATGTCTTTCAAGAACCAACTTAAGCTTACAGAAGACAAGGGAGAAGTGCCATGAACTGAACTTAAATGACCAAAACGAGCTGAGAACACCAGCTGACCGATGTCCCCCATGCTATGCAGTCCTGCCCAAGAACGAGGTTTGCTCCAATGCCAGCCCCACCAGGAGGGCAGGAGCCCACCCTGGATGGGACCCTATCCAGCTACCAGGTGTCCTGTCTCTTGCTATTTGAATAATTACCAGAAACTGTAGCAGAACACTTGTTACACTCCAGTCCCTTCCTCATTTACAAGGTTTAAGCCGTCAGCTCTACAAGGCAGCAGGTTTTCATCTTATCATGCTCTGGATCAACCTTGTTCAAAAGGACAGCAGGATTTTTCCTGGAAATAAGGGCCATGGGCAGCCAGAGACCAGCATAACTTCCCTAAGGCACATCCTCTCTCCATGGAGCGAAGCAGGATGCTCCCTCGCCTGCCATCTGTAAGCACACACACTGCCAGCTGGCTGTGCCGAGATTGGTCTGTGCTCACAGTGAGACATACTTCTCTCTGCATTGTACTGAAATGTGGAAAGCTTTGCTCCACTGAAACCAGAGGCATTCAGCACACTTTGGAAAATGTTACTATTTATAGAATGTCCAGTGCTCTTTTGCAGTACTAAGGTTTCATCCTTTCTCCATCGTTCATAGATATTTTCCATAAAAAGCAAACTTCACTGCTCTGCATTTAATAGATAGATTCTGAGGGAAAAAGCTGAAAAGAAAAACAACATCCCTGGGAGTTAAATCAAAAGAAGGGATAGTTTTTCCAGCTGGGTTCTGGACAATGGAAGACAGTCTGTCATTCTGAGGCCAGAAAATTTTACATACACCAGTCTCAGCAAACCTACCCTGAGTTATAAGGTTTATTTTATAATTGTTTAAGTCTGCTTCTTCTGCTGCTAACAACCAAGGCCTATACAATAGCTATTGGTTAGAAAGCAGCACCGAGTTATTTTATTTTGCCAAAACACAACGTGCAGCCATAAATCCAAAACAGCCCTTCCCAGGTTGTTTATTATTATTATTAGAACAACACTAAAGTTTGCAAACTGTCACTGTAAGCGAGAAGTGTTCTTTAGGGTCAGCTCTTCCAGGAGAGCAAGCAAGGGCTGTAGAACATCTCCTGAGTGCAAACTCATTCTGTATCATTCTGACACCTCAGCTCATTTGGAAATCAAATGCTGGAAATGCATCCCATGGGTCAGCTTTGGGCACTTGAGAGAAGATATATGACAGCAAAACGAAACACGGGGTAAGGCCTCTTAGCTAATGGAACATGGGGCCTTCCCCATGCTGGAAAGGTTTTAGGAGAGGTGATTTGCCCTACAGTGCTCTGAAACGGTGCATGCTGTGCTTGAAGTGCATGTGCCCCTCCCTGCCAGTGTGATCTGCAGGTGGGGATGCTGAACAGCTTTGGAAAATCCCTCTCTGCCACATGCTCTTCTCAGATACTTCAGAGCCATCTCCTGATCAGCTCTTACTGACAACAGCTGTCCAATACTCCACCAAGTCCCACAGAGCAGGTAACAGATGACTTGAGCATTTCCTTGGCAGAGAACCCCAAATTATTGGATCCAATGGTTGGATAAATTCATAGGAGGCATTCATGCTCATTTTCCTCTACTTATGGAAGCCCTTTCTATGCAAACCAGATATGTGAGGACTAGGAGGTCCCAACTCACCCCAGCTACACTTCCAAGTGGTGTTTAACTTCCTACTATGTGATTTGAGAGAACTGGTCCTTATTTTTAATGCTGGGATGGCTGCGTCTGCATCAGACATCCAGTCAGGAGCTCTGAGCTGGCTCACCAGGAACGGCCCTCACAGCACAATACAGGGTGTTGACCTGGCACAAGCATGCGGGCAAAGCAGCAGCAGGCACGATGGATGCTCCTGGCTTCAGCAATTGAAAAAAAAAAAAACTTACATATTTACAAGACTCAAAGACTGGAGAAAAAGCAGGTAGGAAAGAACAAGAACAAGAGACAGGTAAGGTTCCTAAACAATTGAAATTCTCATGAAAAGGTCAATTTAGCTTTTATTCAGCTCGGTCTTTCTACCAGCACCTACAACTGGGAGGGTTTGGGGGTTAAAAGGCTGGATATACACAAAAATCTCTCCAGAGATCAGAACTTGCCTTACTTTGTCTCATTTCAGCTGCAGCAGACTAGTGTGACAGACAATTTTGATCTCAATTTGTTTTTTCACCTTTTTTAGTTACTAGTCTGAGCAACAAACCACATTACTACAATTTAGCTGAGACATGCACAAGCTACATTAAGTTCCTCTATCAAGAATCAGAATTCTCGCCACCAGCCAAAATGCAAACTGATTCAACAGCATTGTTCTGCTCAAAGTGAAGCAGAAAGGATGGATTAGAAACCTACCATCAAAAAAAGCCAAGTATTTGGACACACTCTTTGAGATGGGTGTTATGGAGACTTCATGCACAGGAAAGAGTCATCCATAGTCCTTTGAACATATTAGCTAATCTGAGAGCTCAAATAAAAGTTATAAAAGTACAAGAAAGGGCTGAAAAACCCCCACAAAATGATTATACACTGACCAAGAAGCCCACCAGCCCCTCCACCAGGTATGCAGACCCCCCAACCAGCACAGACCTCCAGTTCACAGCAATGTGTATATTCATGTGTCTCTGCTAGGTCTGCATTGTAGCTTCTCTGCCAGCTTCAGGAGAAAATTACTATTTCCAAAAGATACCTTTTCCCTTTTTTCCTGTTTTGTTTTTCTACATAACTGCATAGAGTATTGCAAGCACTTTATTAATGCTGCTCTGCTTTGGTCAGCTACATATAACAGCATTTATTAGGAGAGATTATCACAAGTATGAAAATAATTATTATCATGAGTACTAATTTGTGAGGAATGGAACAAATACATCCCTATGTGATAATCAACATGGTGATCAGGAGCTCAGGCTTCTGGTTTACTTCAGAGCTACTGGGTATCTGTTTCCTTTTCAGTTTAGGAGTGCCAGTGCTCCATCTCCCACCTGGTTGGCTTTCCACATACAGCTACCACATAGCAGCTGACAATTACTCACCTTCTAGGTATGGACGCTACCTATTCTTTCACAAAATACCTCACAAATACAAGTTTCCAGGAACTGCCTGAAAGGATGATTAGGAAATGTCCATAGACACCTGTGCATTCCAGCCAGGTTCTCTGTGTAGTGCTCTCCACCTTGACAGCTCAGCTTCTTAAAGCAAATATTTCCAAAGAGGGCGAGCACTTTGTGTGCATTGTGCATCATCCCAGCAGCACAGGCTTGACCCGGTCCATCCCTGTGCCATCAGCTGTTCCATTCCAGGCTCACCCCAATGGGGTACAAGAGCCTCTCTGCAGTCTCCAGACACCTGTGCCCAACAGGCTGGCAGGGACAGAGGGAGAAGGTGAGGAGCTGGCCCCACACAGTTCCCAGGGGCTCCTGGCTGGAGCTCAGCTCAGCTCTTGACCTGCCACCCTCCCACTGCTCCCATGTGAACCTTGAGCACATTTCTGACTACCAGTGCAGGTGCAAACTGCACCTGGCAAAGCATTTCCTTTGTTCTGTGTGTTACAGAAATGGGAGCTCGCAGGTGCACCTTGGTGGTGTGAGGTTACGGGACTGTCCCTGAGGGAAAGGTCCTCTGCAGCAGGGGCGTGCCCAGCAGCTTCTAAACTCCAGTGGAATTGTAGAGAGTGCAATTGCTTCTTGCAACATCTGAGGTCTCTTCCTCAGTTCAATTTGTAGTCTCTGATGTAATGTGTCATCTTCTAGACTGTCAAAATTCATTTTTCTAATGCCTTTGATGGGTTAAATTATCTGGGGTTTGCTTTGTGTCCTCTTACACACCAAATTAGGCACTACCTCCCATGCACTCAAAGTCCTAGGGAACTGAGCTCAATTCCACAGAGCTACCCCAGAATCCAGTGTAACCCTTCTGACTTCTCTTGGGAAGCCAAGATGTGCTTTATGGCCACCAAATTCTCTTTTATCAACCCAGACCTGCACATAGTTCATAGTTCAGCTCCAAGTCCAGAAGCACATTTAGTGCTGCAAAGAGGTGCAATTAATCATTTCTGCAAACCAAATTTGAAGGGGGAATGAACAACTCCCTCCTCAAACACTGGGATTTCTCTCTCATAATCATACGAGACAGGCAGGAAGAACAATTCAGACAGACTGTAAGAAAGGTGTCCTTGCTCATGGCAGAGGGGTGGGACTCATGACTTTTAAAGGTCCCTCTAAACCGGCCTATTCCATGTTTCTATTCTATGATTTTTAAGATTTGGCTTCTATTTCCAGGGTTAATGGAAGTGATGAAAATTAATTTTGCCTGCTTCAGCCGGCTTCAAACAGACAGAACACGGTGGGGCATTTCTGAATGCTGCCAGACCATGTCGAGAGGTCCCACAGCAATGGCAACCCCCTCACATCAGCAGCATTAACTACATCAAGCAATTCTTTTTAATTCACCTCATGCTCATAAGCATAATCCATATCTCACTGAAACAACTGCTTCTCAACCAACTTCTGCAGCACCAAAATTCAGCTGTACATGAACACAGTGCCTGAAATGTCACTAAGACCTGTCAGCAGTGACAGGTTCCTGACAGTTCCTGACAATGGTCAAGGTGTTTCACAAAGGCATTCAGGAAGGGGCACTGCCGCAGTAAAGAACTCTACCTCCAAAGTACCAACTTCCCAGTGGAATCTTGTGTGAAACTAATTTTAGTTTCTGTAGCAGTCACTGGGCTCACACCTGCACCTGCGACGACAGGCTAACCGCTGTGAACATGAAGCAACTACACCTCCAGTCCTGCTCCCAAATCCCACGCAGGGAGAACCCGCCGACTGCAGCAGAGGAAGACTGAGGTCAGAATGGAGCCCAAGTGCCTTCCTCTGACTGGAGAGCTTTATTTTCGTGATACAGTGCTGTCTCAAGCCAGACTGTAGCTCACCACCACACACACACAGAGATGGGGGCTGCGCCTCCCTTAAAGGTGTCCAGCAGCCACTGCCTGCTGCAGGGGCACAACTGCACCTCCCTCCCAAGCACCCCAACACCCCCACACGTGGTGAACAGCCAGCAGGGACCTGTTCTCTGCCTTGCTCAAGCAGCCTATGGAACAACAGCCCCCAACACAAACACCCAGCCTGAAGGGAAACCTTGGCTGTTCATGACCTGCATTAAGTGCTTTTTAACTGGTATTTTCTGACCTTAAACATGGCCGTTGTTTTTGAGTACTTAATCAGCAAAAGGCTATTGCAGAAAGGAAATTCAGGATAGAGAAGCAAATTTGTGAGCCAGTCAGTCTTTAAAAGAGTGTCATCTTTAAGTCATCTTTAAAAGAGTGTGAGTCCCACCACAGTCTGAAGACTGTTTTCAGTCTTTAAGACCAAAACCCAGAGTTCTTCTGGACAGGAAGGACATTTAGCTTTTCTTTTGCCCCACAGCACAAGTACCTGGCCAATATTTACAGCTTTTATGTCACTGAAATGATACAATTCATGCACTCCACAAAATGCAGCTCTCCTAACCTGTACTTCACTTTGATAAATCACAGCACAGAACGAAGAAACGTCTCCTTGTTGTCCACATGCTTTTCTACATAGAGTCACAGCCAGCAGCCTGGTCATGGAGAATGTGCACTACAGGAAATCATGCCATTTTTCAGCATTTAAAACCATCCACAATTCATGCACTACTATTTAATGGGAATGATTTGTCCATGCTACCACAGCTCTGACTTCAAGAGATGGATCTCAGGGAGGAAGGGAAGCAATAATTATATTCATTGGTCCTCTGTAAGTAACAGCTAATAAACACAAAGACAACAAACAATGAACTTCAGACCTGCCTTAGCCTGTTCTACCATTTGAAATAACATTCTCTGCTTGCTTTCCTATCCCCCTTCCTGCTGCTTTTCCCCTTGCTACTTCATCATCCTGTAAGGGAAATAACAGAAGTCAGAGTGCGCTGTAAAGGGACAGCCAGCTTCCCCACAGCTTGTTTTGGGGTCCAGAGGACTCTAGATACAATAGCCCCATTTCTGAGCACTCCAAGTGCTTTTGACTCCTGTTGTCAAATATGCAGCATGATGTGTATGAGAGGCAGAGCATCAAAACTATGGTTTCTGGAGAGAAAAGGTTTCACTTGCCACCTGCACAAGTGGTCTCAACAAGTAACACGATTTCCACACCTACCTATCCCCCATTGCACTGGGAAGAAATGCATGCTAAGCCTTAAAGAGATGAAACTGAAATCCAACATCTGGAGGAAAGGCAGTCTCTTTCACATTACACTGTCCAGTGACATGGAATCTGACAGATATTTTGTACTGCAAGGGCAGAAGTGTTTGACATTAGTTATGATTTCCCTGCATGACTCATGCCATTTCCATAGCAATTTATTAAACGAAGATGGCTTCATTTAAAAAAAATATTTCTATAATACACACTTTTTCTTGATTGGGAACCCTTTAGGGATATTGGGAAAGAGTAAAGGGGAAAGAAATCATGTCAGGAGGATACTGTTGGTCAGATCCAACACCATCCTCGGCTTCAGCAATTTTTCACATGTGAAACAGGTCCTCTGGAAAGCTTTCCTGAGCCACCTGCAGCAGCTGCTGTGGGAGGCTTTAGGGGAACAAGTGTTACCAGCGCTCCTGCCCAGCTTCAGGAATGCACATTTGAAACCCAAAAAGACCACCCAAATGCCTTCACAGCCAATATGCATGGGCAGAAAAAAATCAACAAGTTCCATTCTCCCGGGCATGGACTTCATCTGATGATCTGGTTGTAGTTCTCACATAACTGAGAACGCCAACACAAGGATTTGGGGGTTTTCTATGCTTTGTGGTTTGGTTTTATTGGCAGAAACCTTCCCCCCCACACACACACCCCCAGTCAGTGGAACAGCAAAGGATGAATCCTCATCTTCCTAAGTTCCTTAATTTCCACCAACAGATTCCACCTAATTATTTGAAGCCTAAGCACTATTGATGGCTGCACTGATACCCATAGAAACGCAACTAGAACTTGCTCCAATTACCATGGAAGCTACGTCCAAGCTTACAGGGCCCTCAGACACAGCAGTGAGGCTGGAGTCTTCCTCTCTGGCCCATCACACCAAGCCCCTCCCAAAAGATCAGCACAGTCACTGAGAGACTTGCTTTGGCACATAAAAAAGGAGTTACCAACTATTGCATAATTTCCTAAGGCTTTTGTCAATACCAGTGCTAATATCCACAGGGCCCTTTATCACCTTGAATAAACAAATAATATTTAATGCATACCAGAGTAGAGGTTAGGGCTAGACAGGGTAAACATACACCTGTGTAAAGAAGTCAGGACCTGTCTACCTGCCGAGTTCTTCTGGTTGTGAGACTTGTACTGGCTTTCAGGTGAATTCCACCTCCTACAGCTCATTTCTCACACACAATTTTCTGGGTCAGCTTTGGAACAGACCTGGTTAACAAGCAATGCTTCTGTCACAACAGGTTCACTTTAGAGAACAAACATCCCAGACCAAGCTGCCATATGAGTGGTCTGCAAAAGCCTGTAAGAAAAGGGGAGGAAATAGGAACCCCAGCTGATGTTGCTGGGCTTGAGTTTCTTACGAAAGGATAGGCTGGCTGTACATGCAGAACAGACACAGAAATTCATCCTCTGGAACAGTTTGATTGGTAAGGGTCCAGACACAGCAGCAGGGCCTCCCACAGGCAACAGTGGGTGACAGCACTGACACTGCTCACCAGAGCCAGATGGAATATCCCCATCCCCATGACAGGGACTAAGAGTGCTGCTAGCCTTCCAACAAGGGGCCGAGCCTGGCTAGGGATAACATTACGGCAAAATAAGGATTACAAAACGATTTCTCAAGATCGCACCTACTCAGCTGCTGCTGTTGGACATGAAAGACTCCAAAATACTTCAGAAGGCAAATAGCTAAAGAAGGCTTTATTGTCTAAATTTTACTACCTTTTATAAGGTGTTTTGATATAGACTTAAGATGATTGGGGAACAGGAATGACACCTCTCTAGTTCCATTGGACAAACCAGGAAAACACAAAAATGCCAGGTGCGCACAGTTGTTATGGGAAAATGAGAATTACTTACACAAATTATTTTGAGAAAGGAAAACCTCTTGAGGAATTCTCCCTTGGGAAAAGTTCAACAACTACTGACAGGCTAAAACTTTAGACTCAGAAGTGTCAGGTTCACACTCAGCTTCTGGGAAGCTTTTAGATTTTTTTCCTTTGACCTTTCTGGAGTAACCCTGACATCCAGCTTTGCAGCAGGTAAGCTGACAGCTTGCAGTGCTTCCATCTCCCAGGAAGGAGCAGTTTTCCGGTGCCAAACTGTCTAGAGAAGTGCAGCAACTGCACCTGTGACCTTACAGAGCACAGCCAGGACCTCACCATGGTCATCACTCCAGCCGCCCAGGCTCCTCTGCAGCCACCAGCCTCTAAAGCTGTACAGAACCACCTGCGGCCCTACTGCTGATACAGAGGGCACTGTCCAGATTAAAAACCCTGCGGTTCCACAGGGAATACCTACTCTCTGTTGGCTCAGTAGGTACACAATAGAGAAAACCAAAAGTGTCTTCTATGCGTCTTTGTGATTGCAGCCAACAGTAACTTCTGAACCACCAGCTGAAATTCCTTTCCACGTTGAAGTGTTTTTAAAAAAACGTTATGGGAGTGTCCTGTTAAACCAGCAAAGTACAGGAGAAACAGTTTGGACCATCTCTCCATGACTGCACTAAAAATACACACAGATCATGGACATGCATCAGAGCAGCAGAAAAAAAAATAAATAAATGGGAAAAAACTACCCCAAAAACCTTCTGAATTACTACAAGTTCTAGAAAAAGACCTTTTTAGGCTATAAAAGCTAAATCACGCTGCCCTTCCATACAGCCAGAAACATCTCTTGCATGCACTGAGAGCTCCTCCCGGGCTGGAATGCCTCTGCCTAACCAAGAGGTGACCCCAGCTGGAGAACGAGAAAATTGCAGCTCCTTTCCAAGGAGTTCAGAAGACTCAGACCAGAGAGGGAACTGAGGGAGTCACGGGCTACAATTGCCAACGGCTATTTTACCTTTTTTCTAACATTATGCTAAATACATTGAATAAGCCAAAGAGTGCTTCCATTTTCAAGGCTAAACTATCACAGCACAGTTCCATCCTCTCTCAGTTCAGGCACAGATTTAACCTTTTGTGTTGGATTTCTCCCTGAATATCTCAAGTGGAACAGTTGTCAGGACATTTGCCAGGCAGCAGAAACTGTGACCCATTTGAAGCTCATGCAAAATCTTTCTCACATATGCTGTGGAATGGCACATCAGGCAGCATTTCCTCTGCCAATTATCCAGCCATAAGAGAATAAAAAATGACCCTGTAAGAATGGAAGGGATGGAGGGGAGTAACACTTCTATTTCAAGCACAAGTTACTCAAAAAAACCTAACATCAACATCTTACTTACTTTCAAGAAACCTTTCATCAACTAATCTTTCTCACATATTCCACCTGAGGTTTTCCTTCAAAATAACATGTTTTGCTTTGCAGATTCATTTTGAAAGCTGTCAAGTTTATCATCTCACGTACCTGTGAAATTCTTCCAACACAATTTGCTGCTCCTCCTGATATGGCCTGTAAGAAGTTATCATTTGGTTCTTGTCTCACGCTTCCCAGTGACCTCAAGAATAAAAAGTACAACTCTTACTTAGAATGGTTTTACACAGGTTTTGTGTTCACTGTTGGGTTAAGGGTTCTACAAGTATAAGGAGACAGTCCTCAGCCTATTGGAGCCCACTTGCCTATTCCCTGTTCTGCTTTTACAAATCTTAAGCCACTCTTCGAGACTCAGCACTTCTGCAAATCTACAACACGACTTCTGCAAATATACAATACTTACTCCAGAAGTAACTTATACTACTGTGTGCTGTTACTTATCCACAGCACTCTAAGGGCTTATTTTACATCTCCACAAGCAGGGCCAGAGTTCTCACGTACCCAAGAACATCAAATTTTCAGCACACCAATCGAAACTTGAACGAATATAATACATTATTCTTCAGACAACAGCTGAACAAATTAACTCCTACGCACTGCTAGACCCGCCCAAGGAGACCCAGCCTCCACCAGGCCCAGAAACTAACAGCTTGTGGGTCCTACCGCAGCTTCCCCGCGCTTACCTTGCACCTGCTCCCGCGCCCGTCCCTGGAACACAAACGCATTAAAAAGCTCCATTTCCACCCACAGCCGGCCGGAGCGCGGTCGCGCAGTGCCAGACGACCCGGAAGGCGCGCGTGCCTTCCGGTACCGATGCCCAAGTTTGCCGCCCTGCCTCGCCATTGGCCGTTCCCTTGCACCGCTCGCAGCGCTGATTGGACAACGGCACCAGACCCCGCCCACCCCAGAGCAGCGCGCGCGGCCGCGGCCGTGAGGGGCGGGGCCGCAGGAGAGCCGGGGC